>CM051351.1:7275573-7833073 GCA_028015215.1 Gynostemma pentaphyllum | reverse complement strand
AGGAAAACATTCAAGCAATGAATTTAGGGGATTTTAAAAATAGCAAATTTTTTAAGAATAATCTCTCTTTTCCTTCTGGACTCAGAGCCAGCATGGAGTCGAATCCCGACATGCCTTTAAAAAATGATGTCAATTTTTTAACATTCTCAAAACATTTACTATTTACAAAATACTTATTCAAAAAATAACATCCAATTAAATTTCTCATAAAGTTATTAATTATAATTTCAAACATCCTATTAACCACCTAAATAGTAATAATCATAATAATCATCATTTTATAATATAAGAGGAGAATTAATGAAAATATAGAAAATTCATAAATAAGACGTCAGAAAAAATACTATTTTTAAAACTAATCAGAATTTTACTATAGTTGAAATTAAGTGAAAAAATGTTAGGGATGTCATCTCTTTTTCTAATTACAGTTGTACTCTCCCTCATGCATTCCTCGAGATGATTTTTTCCCTTGTGAGATTGAAAAAATTACATAAACCAATAGGTATTATAATTACAATCAAATCCCCTTAACTACTTTATAAGAAAAAAATATCCTTCAATCACACAATGCAAAATGAAAGTATCGTAATTTTACACGTTTAAAAAAAACATAAAAAGAAGTTTGTCAATAAAACATGCAATGGAAAAAAAATACAAGGCTATGCAAGTACAAATTTAAAATATGAGATTACATATCAAACAAAATTTGTGAAACAATGTTCAAAAGATTTATTAGAAAAATGTATTCCCGATAAATTTATATGATACATGCATTCATGAGATAGCTTTGTTTATTTAGAAAAATAAAATCATATGATTGGCCTACAGCTGATTATTAATTTCACAGCATTTGACTGCTCGATTCAATCAATTAAAAGATGGAGCCAAGCATTCGTCAAGCGTGTCTATAACATGCGGGTTTTCCAGTGCTGCTGCTACTCGCTCTTTGTCATTGAGTTGTTTATTTACTGCACATGTAAATTGCCATGATTGAAGAAACAAACATATCATATTAACCACAGCTATGACTTACGAAGCACGGCCTCATATATGGAACACAGACATGACATGATACACGTCATTTTCTAAAAAATTAAGACAGGGACACAGCAAGAACACGTTTATTATAATTCACATTTTTAGATTAAGGGTGGGCACATACAATACAAATAAACAAAAAAGAGTCACTATGTTACCCGCTGCTTCGGTAGAATGGGATCCAGGAGCTATCCTAATGTCAATCTGAAATGGTGAAGAATGGATTATTAGAAATCAAGAACCAGGTTGTGCATGTAACATGAGATTGTTATGAAGTTTAGAATGAGAGAGACAATAATTAATTTGGAATTCTAAAATCACTACTGTAAATTAACTATTTCCATCAATATACTATTATATAATAGTTTCTGTTAAATCACCAATAGACCTAAAGCTTAAGTTATTGGGTCAAGACAAATTTAATCTTTTAATATATTCTCAACACTCTCTCCCATGTGTGAACTTAAATATTTGCATGAGACCCAATCATGTGAACAATTAATAAATGGGGAGAAAATAGGAATGCATGAGTTTGAGCTTACACCTCTGTTACTTGTTAAATCACAAATAGCTATTAGGTCAAGACAAATTTAATCTTTTCTCAACAGTTTCAAATTATTTACAGAAGTTGACACCTTATGAAGCTAGCACCAAATAAAATTTTTGCATTTGTTTACAGAGTATTAATAGCATTGAATATGAGACTCAAATTTCTCCTATGAAATTCTCATTTCATATTTATGTTCATTATATAAAATGCATGGGATTCTAAAACTTCTAGATTGTGCTGAACTTGGTTATTTATCACACAAGAATTCCATTCTAATCATAAACAAGGCAATTCGTTGGTGATCTATCATCTATGTAAATGTTTCAATATATCCATCTTTAGACTAGAACACTCCTATAAGCTATCTTGCACCTACTTGAAATCTCTCTTCTACTCAATTATCAATATAGGATGATGATCTTTTTCAAAGCCTGAGTCGTTCAATTGTAAATTAACAGCCCATATGAACGTTTATCACCATATTAACATACTGATGGTATACATTTGTATGAACTAAATTTTTAATAAATTGGCAGTGATGTGTTATTCTTTAATTTTTTTTAAGCAATGGGTTTTTTAAGATATCTTAATTACTGATCATGGGACTCTTTGAGAGGCAGAAAAATGATACATCAGCTATTACAAAACATGACGCACGTGGCTCTTCTATGATTTGTTTGGTTTGGGGAATCAGGAGAGTACTGAAGAGAAATTCGACAAAGTGGATTATAGTTTGGAATAGAATAAAACTTATCTTTTCCATGTTCTTCCAACTCCGAACATTTAGTTCAAGTACCTTAAATCACAGACCTTTCAAGGTTAGTTTAAAGTAATTTTTGTTGGTTTTCTTAGCATATAGAGTATTTATCTTAAACTAACACTCAATATATCTCAATAGAAGTTAAAAATCCCAAATAACCTTCAACACCAAAATCCACAGTTTTTATAAGTTATGTTTATAATTGTAAGCGCTTTCATCTGTTTTTCAAACTCAAAAACAATCTTGGCCTCTCACAGAGTATTAACCTCATCTAGCATATTTGATTATACAATTACATGTCAATTTGATACTAATTTTCCCACCCATGCATAAATTGATGATGAATGATAAGGATAACAATAAGTGATCAAGATTGATACCTTGAACCGAGAAGGTAGGCTCCTCATAAGTTTCACCCTCAAGCACAAACCAATAATTGATGCCATGCTACAATGTTCAACTGTTGGAGTAAATGTAACTCTGAAGCAGGCAACATAATCTTTAAATAAAAAGGAACCACAAGACTAGACAACTCATAAACATTATATAGGTTCAATGGGTGAATGAGAACAACAGCGATAAAATTTTAGGTTACCTCACATAACTAAGTTCATCATCTACTTCAATTGCCTCTTCTGATATAACATTAAGCTCTTCCAAAGAGTAAGGGTGCTCAGGATCTTTTATATCTCTGATATGATTTAAGAATGTCAAGGAAATAAGTTTTTTGACAGTGTGAATACCTACACAGTTTAGTTTACAAATCCTTTGCATCAACAAAGTGTTTCTTCATATCAAAGACAGCTCAGAGAAAATGGATGAACTAAAATATAAACAGATGATAACATGAGTATGATACATTTATCAAAAAACAGTTACTGACATAAGTATTTGTGCCAAATATCTGAAATAAATAAGTGCAGAATTTGAGACACTGCAGTACACACATGTATGTGTGCATAAATGTGTATGCTGCAGGTTTGTGACATAATCATGGACAGCCAACTTCAATTGAATCACAAAACGAATATATTTTTATCTCCATTACCTTTAAACTTAACATCATTACTAAACCAAAAAAATTTACGCAAACAAGAATCCATCTAAAGAAATAAGAGCCTGATGACGTGGTTAACAAGCACGTGCTAGTATTAAACCCCAGTAGAAATCCCCCTGAAACTAAGGGTGAAATTGAAGGAGTTGCATGACAAAATATCTATTTATCCATTGGATAAGAACCACGTTTTCATACTTCCCATCTGGTGGTAAAGCGGCTTGCCCCTGGATGATTGCCCAAAGTGACAAACCCACCCCCCCCCCAGCCCAATGTATTAAAAAAACCATAAAAAGATTCAAAGTTGGGAAAAAGAATGGGACAACCACAACTGTGAGGGGGAGCTGTACAAAAGAAACAATGCAATTAAAGAAAACAACTAATATGCTAACATGTTCTCTGCAGAAGTGATTGAAAAGTCACAATTAATGGAAAATCATCTTTATGGACAATTGGGCATAAAGCAATTTAGAAAGGGACAAGCTTCCTTAAGCCATCACTGTCCTAAGTACAACAAAAGTTTTCCTTATGATAAAGAAAGAGTTCCATGGTAAGTGAGCAGTGAAAACTTGACCAAAACACACCAGTGAAACAGAGAAAGAGACAGAAATTATAGATTAAACAAAGGATATCATAAATTTCCAACTGATCAATGTGTTCCACCGCATGTTCATCATTACCACCAGAAGCATTCCGAGCCCGGCGCTCTTTCTTTTCATATATAGTGGGATTGGCATTTATCAACCCAGAAACCATCCTCTTGCCTTGCCTAATACACTAAACATATATTAAAACACAGCCTTCATTAGAACTAGTTCCTGACACACAGAGAAAGAATCCCGCGACTTTCAATTTGCAAAGTTGGGTTTGATACTATTTTATTAAAAAACACACACACACATTGAAAATTAGAAATCCACAAGATATTGGGAATTATCGTACCTCAATCTGTGGTCAAGAAAGTATAGGATATGATATGATTTTAAAAACTGGAAAAAAATTTAAAATTTTATTTCGAAAGAGAGATTTGAAACGAATGTAACTATGAGGAACTCAAATCTGATGATGCAAAATTTGTAATTTCCTTTCTAATAAAATGAAATCCTGTAAAATTCAAGAATTTTAAGTTAAACAATTGGATTTGATATATTTCTTAAAAAAAAAAAACATATGGAAACGAGAAATTCGCAAGATGTTGGGAAGTAAGTATCTTACTCCTGGAAAATTTTCGGATACTCGAAATTATTTTCCCTAAAAATAAACATTTCAAAGCTCAATATCCATGTTTTCAATGAATATCTCAGAAATCAAACGAAAAAAAAAAAAGATCGGCGAACATGAAATTATGGAAAAATATTACCTCAATGAACGTTCAACTTTGATAGGCAATAACTAGAGGGTCGCAGTTCCTGGATCTAATATGCCCACCGAATTCAGATTTCTCGAAACCCTAAATTAGAAGGCGGAAGAAGATAAACTCAAGTTGCTAGCTTCAGATAGCGATACGATGAAATACCCGCGAACGGATGACGGCTGAATTTTGACCCGCCGTCAAAACAGAAGTTTAAATTTTCATTAAACTACCAAATGGTTATTTTGGGTAATTGGGGGGGAGAAAGTTTGTTAGAAGCGGTTTTTTAAATATGATATTTTTAAAATAGTAAAAATTTTGAAGAATAATATCTTACATGTCTTTAACAAAAATATCATTTTTGAATTTTTGAATTTTTTTAAAACTTTTGCTATTTTTAAAAATATTAATTCATAAAATATCAAGTAGTGAAATTTCTCTTATTTTAAAATACATCGAGAGTTTCATGACATATGAGATAACCAGAAAGAAATACGCTACCTTAAATTAAAATATCCTTTATTAGTTCTCAATTTTTTATATATATTTTTTTAAATAAAACTAAAAAATTTAAACGAGTAATTTTTCCCACATGTAATCCGATCCCCCAAGCCCGCCTTCGATTATCCAAAGCGGGTATGGAATTAAAAATCTCCGCAGGAATCAAGAGTTTCATGACATCTGAGATAACCAGAAAGAAACACGGTACCTTAAGTTAAAATATCCTTTATTAGTTCTCAATTTTTTTTATTTCTTTTGTAAATAAAACGAAAAAATTTAAACGGGTAATTTTTTCCCGCATGTAATCCAATCCTCGAACCCGCTTCCGATTCTCCAAGGCGGGTATGAGATTAAAAATCCCGCAAATTTCCCCGTCCCCGCCCTATTGTCATTCCTACACGCCTTTAAAAAATTATCATTCTCAAAACATTTGCTATTTATAAAATACTTGTTCAAAAAGTATCCTCTAATCAAATTTCTCATAAAGTTATCAATTATAATTTCAAACATCCTATTAACCACCCTAAATAATAATAATCATTTTATAATATAAGAGAAGAGAATCAATGAAAATCAGACTATTGCTATATTTGAAATTAAGTGAGAAATGTTATGGATGTTATCTCTTTTTCTAAATAATTATAACCTTTTTATACATTCCTCGAGATGATTTTTTCTCGTGAGATAGAAAAAATTATATAAATCACTCTTAAATTATAGGTATTATAATAATTACAGAATCAAATCCCCCACCCCTAACTATTTTATAAGGAATCCTTCAATCACACAATACAAAATCAACGATTTTACATGTTTTAAAAAATACATAAAAAGAAATTTGTCAATAGTATATGCAATGAAAAAAAAACAAGGCTATGCAAGTGCAAATTTAGATGCATTTAAAACAATGAGATATTCATATCAAACAAAATTTGTGAAACAATGTTCAAAAGATTTCTAAGAAAAATGTATTCCTAATAAATTTTATATGATACATACATTCATAAGATAGGTATTTTTTATATATATAAAAAAAGCTTATAATTGGCCTACAGCTGATTTTTAATTTAACAGCATTTGACTGCTCGATTCAATCAATTAAAAGATGGAGCCAAGCATTCGTCAAGCGTGTCTATAAAAATCGGTTTTTCCAGTGCTGCTGCTACTCGCTCTTTGTCATTAAGTTTTTTATTTTCTGCACATGTAAATTGCCATGATTGAAGAAACAAACATATCATATTAACCACATCTATGACTTAAGAAGCAGTGACTCATATATAGAACACAGACCGACATGATATACGTCATTTTCTAAAAAATTAAGACAGAACACGTTTATTATAATTCACATTTTTAGATTAAGGGCACATACAATACAAATAAACAAAAAAGAGTCACTATGTTACCTGCGGCTTCGGTAGAATGGGATCCAGGAGCTATCCTAATGTCAATCTGAAATGGTGGAGAATGGATTATTAGAAATCAAGAACCAGGTTGTGCATGTAACATGAGATTATATTATGAAGTTTAGAATGAGAGAGACAATAATTAATTTGGAATTCTAAAATCACTACTGTACATTAACTATTTCCATCAAGATACTATTATATAATAGTTTCTGTTAAAACACCAATAGACCTAAAGCTTAAACTATTGGGTCAAGACAATTTTATTCTTTTAATATATTCTCAACACTCTCTCCCAATTATGTGAACCATTAATAAATGGGGAGAGAATAGCAATGCATGAGTTTGAGCTTAGAGCTCTATTACTATGTTAAATCACAAATAGCTATTACGTAAAGAGCAAGACAAATTTAATCTTTTCTCAACCGTTTCAAATTATTTACAGAAGTTGACACCTTATGTAGCTAGCACCAAATAAAAATTTTGCAGTCGTTTACATAGCATTGAATATGAGACTCAAATTTCTCCTATGAAATTCTCATTTCATATTTATGTTCATTATATAAAATGCATGGGATTCTAAAACTTCTAGATTGTGCTGAACTTGGCTATTTATCACACAAGAATTCCATTCTAATCATAAACAAGGCATTTCGTTGGTGATCTATAATCTATGTAAATGTTTCAATATATCCATCTTTAGACTAGAACACTCCTATAAGCTATCTTGCACCTACTTGAAATCTCTCTTATACTTTTTTTTTTTTATATCCGTGAGTGTCCGCGCCAGCTTACGCGCACCTCAACTAATCTCATGGGAGTAAATCTCATAATAACTTTTTGTAATAATCAGTATAGGATGATGATCTTTTTCAAAGCCTGAGTCGTTCAATTGTAAATCTTATAATAACTTTTTGTAATCCACTTCAAATTAACGACCCATATGAATGTTTACCACCATATTAACATACTGATGGTATACATTTGTATGGATTAAATTTTTAATAAATTGGCAGCGATGTGTGTGTTATTCTTTAATTATTTTAAACAATGCGATTTTTAAGATATCTTAATTACTGATCATGGGACTCTTTGAGAGACAAAAAAACGCGACATCAGCCATTACAAAAACATGAAGCACGTGGCTCTTCTATGATTTGTTTGGTTTGGGGAGTCAGGAGAGTATTGAAGAGAAATTCGACAAATTGGATTATAGTTTGGAATAGAATAAAACTTATCTTTTCCATGTTCTTCCAACTCCGAAAATTAAATTCAAGCACCTTAAATTGCAGACCTTTCAAGGTTAGTTTAAAGAATTCTTTTATTGGTTTTCTTAGCATATTATTTATCTTAAACTAACACTCAATATATCTCAATAGAAGTTAAAAATCCCAAATAACCTGATAGTGAATTCAACACCAAAATCCACAGTTTTTATAAGTTGAGTTTATAATTGTAAGCGCTTTCACCTGTTTTTCAAACTCAAAAACAATCTTGGGCTCTCACAGAGTATTAACCTCATCTAGCATATTTGATTCTACAATTACATGTGACAATATGATACTAATTTTCCCACCCATGCATAAATTGATGATGAATGATCAGGAAAACAATAAGTGATCAAGATTGATACCTTGTACCGAGTAGGTAGGCTTCTCATAAGTTTCACCCTCAAGCACAAACCAATAATTGATGCCATGCTACAATGTTCAACTGTTGGGGTAAATGTAACTCTGAAGCAGGCAACATAATCTTTAAATAAAAAGGAATCACAAGACTAGACAACTCATAAACATTATATAGGTTCAATGGATGAATGAGAACAGCAGCGATAAAATTTTAGGTTACCTCACATAACTAAGTTCATCATCTACTTCAATTGCCTCTTCTGATATAACATTAAGCTCTTCCAAAGAGTAAGGGTGCTCAGGATCTTTTATATCTCTGATATGATTTAAGAATGTCAAGGAAATAAGTTTTTTGACAGTGTGAATACCTACACAGTTTAGTTTACAAATCCTTTGCATCAACAAAGTGTTTCTTCATATCAAAGACAGCTCAGAGAAAATGGATGAACAAAAATATGAACAGATGATAACATGAGTATGATACATTTATCAAAAAACAGTTACTGACATAAGTATTTGTGCAAAATATCTGATCTAAATAAGTGCAGAATTTGAGACACTGCAGTACACACATGTATGTGTGCATAAATGTGTATGCTGCAGGTTTGTGACATAATCATGGACAACCAACTTCAATTGAATCACAAAACGAATATATTTTTATCTCCATCACCTTTAAACTTAACATCATTACTAAACCAAAAAAATTTACGCAAACAAGAATCCATCTAAAGAAATAAGAGCCCGATGACGTGGTTAACAAGCCCGTGCTAGAATCAAACCCCAGTAGAAATCCCCCCGAAACTAAGGGTGAAATTGAAGGAGTTGCATGACAAAATATCTATTTATCCATGGGATAAGAACCATGTTTTCATACTTCCCATCAGGTGGTAAAGTGGCTTGCCCCTGGATGATTGCCCAAAGTGACAACCCCCCACCCCAGCCCAATGTATTAAAAAAAATCATAAAAATGCTTCAAAGTGGGGGAAAAAAGGGGACAACCACAACCGTGAGGGTGGGGGAACTGTACAAAAGAAACGATGCAATTAAAGAAAACAGCTAATATGCTAACGTGTTCGTTGCAGAAGTGATTGAAAAGTCAAAATTAACCGAAAATCATCTTTATGGACAATTGGGCATAAAGCAATTTAGAAAGGGACAAGCTTCCTTAAGTCATCACCGTCCTAAGTACCACAAAAGCTCTTCCTTATGATAAAGAAAGAGTTCCATGGTAAGTGAGCAGTGAAAACTTGACCAAAACACACAAGTGAAACAGAGAAAGAGACAGAAATTATAGATTAAACAAAGGATATCATAAATTTCCAACTGATCGATGTGTTCCACGGCATATTCATCATTACCACCAGGAGCATTTCGAGCCCCGCGCTCTTTCTTTTCATATACAGTGGGATTAGCATTTATCAACCCAGAAACCATCCTCTTGCCTTGGCTGATACACTAAACATATATTAAAACACAGGCTTGAATAAAACTAGTGCCTGACACACAGAGAAAGAATCCCACGACTTTCAATTTGCAAAGTTGGGTTTGATATTATTTTATTAAAACACACACACATTGAAAATTAGAAATCCACAAGATATTGGGAAGTATCTTACCTCAATCTGTGTCAAGAAAGTATAGGATATTATATGATGTTAAAAACTGGAAAAATTTAAAAATTTATAATTTTATATCGAATGAGAGATTTGAAACGAATGTAACTTTGAGGAACTCAAATCTGATGATGCCAAATTTGTAATTTTCTTTCTACTAAAATGAAATCCTGTAAAATTCAAGGATTTAAGATAGACAATTGGATTTGATATATTTCTTTTAAAAAAAAAAAACATATGGAAACGAGAAATCCGCAAGATGTTGGGAAGTATCTTACTCCTGGAAAATTTTCGGATCCTCGAAATTATTTTCCCTAAAAATAAACATTTCAAAGCTCAATATCCATGTTTTCCATGAATATCTCAGAAATCAAACGAAAAAAATGAAAGGCGAACATGAAATAATTGAAAAACAATACCTCAATGAACGTTCAACTTTGATAGGAAAAAACTAGAGGGACGCAGTTTCTGGCTCTAATATGCCGACCGATTTCTGATTTCTCGAAACCCTAAATTAGAAGGCGGAAAAATATAAACTCAAGTTGCTGGCTTCAGATAGCGATACGATGCTGAGAGCCGATTCTGAGTCGGCGCGAAATACCTGCGAATGGATGACGGATGAGTTTTGACCAGCAGTTTAAAATTTTCATCAAACTACCATTTTGGGTAATTTGTGGGCAAAAAGTTTGTTAGAAGCGGTTTTTTAAATATGATATTTTAATAATTGATATTTTTTAAAAGGGTAAAATGCAAATGAGTTTAAATGTATGAACACCCATATAATTTGAAAATGGTAAATCACACCGTGTGGTTTCAATTTTTTTTAATCAGACCTCTTTCCTTCATTGTCAATAATTTTATTTTAGCCATAACTTATTCGTTTGAACTTTGATTTGGATGATTCAAGATGTTTTGGAATCCTCATTTCAGACTCTACGTAATAGTCATTTCGAAACTTATGATTAATAAATAAAAGAGTTTATTAACATCAAAATACTAGGTATGATTAATATTGTTAACTCTTTTGGTTATTGATGATTTGGAAGTTTTGAAGTGACCACAGCGTAGAGACCAAAATGAGGATTCTAAAACATCTTGAATCATCTAAATCAGAGTTCAAACAAACAAGTTATGGCTAAAAGAAAATTATTAACATTGAAGGGGAGGGGTCTAATTAAAAAAATTGGAACCACAGGGGGTGATCATGCATTTGAAAAAAATCACTGGGGTCTCATTTGCATTTTACCCTTTTTAAAAATAGTAAAACTGTTTTGGTTAATCTCCCTATCTACTACCTCTTTGTTTTTGCCATCCCCACTTCTGTGGCCAATTCTATTGACAAGTTACTGAGAGATTTCCTCTGGAAAGGGGCTAAGCAGGATAGTGGCTACAATCTGGTTAGATGGGAGGTAACTTCTACCCCCCTTATCCTTGGAAGGATGGCCATTGGCAGTATTCAGATGAGGAATAAAGCACTGCTTAATGGCTTTGGAGATTCTCTTTGGAGCATGATTCACTTTGGGTGGAGGTTGTCAAACACATCCACGGGTTGCCTGACACAAGGTGGAGTTTCAAGTCTAATCGCTATTGTTCTTCTCGTAGCCCTTGGATTTACTAAGGGGAGTGATACGTTTTCTACTATCTCTTCTATTCAATTGGGTTCGGGCACAACTATCAGCTTTTGGAGAGATAATTGGTCTTTTTTTACCAGACCCTTGCCTGAGGTGTTTCCTTCTCTGTTTAGAATTGTTTCCTCCCCCTCAACTACTGTTTATGAGATGTGGGATCATGGTTGCAGCTCTTGGAATATTAATTTCAGAAGGAACTTAAAGGACGAGGAGATCGTGGATTTATCTTCTCTTTTGTATGCTATTAACAACTATCGTCCAAGCTCTTTATAAGATCGGAGAATATGGAAAGGTAAGGGAGGTCATCAATTCTCTTACAAAAATTTCTTCCCCTCTCTTTTTCATTTTGTCCCATCTCTTCCTAAGGATGTTTCTCATGCCATTTGGAAAGACGGTTACCCGAAGAAGGTTAAGGTTCTCATGTGGACTGTTTTTCACGGTGGTTTAAATACTATGGATAAACTTCAGAGGAGGTTTCCTGATATGCAGCTGTCCCCTAATAGATGCATCTTGTGCTGTTCTAATTCTAAGAATCCTCTTCATATTTTTTGGTCCTGCCCCTTTACTGCTGAGCTTTGGAAGAGGGTGTTTGAATTCTTCCCTTTTTAGGGTCCTTTTCACCATTCAATTCAATCTATTCTCCATGGGTTGCTTTGCGGCGTTGTTCTCAATGATAAAGCTCTGGTTATTTGGAGAAATTCCGTTAGAGCTCTTTTATGGCTGGTTTGGTGGGAAAGGAACAAGAGAATTTTCCAAGAGGCTTGCTTTACTGTGTCTGAGCTTTAGGATTTGCTGGTTAGACATGTTTCTATTTGGTCAACTAAGGCCAAGGTTTTTTGTAACTATACTCCATCTATGATTGCCCCCAATTGGAGGAATTTTTTGTAATCCTTTGGGTGGCTCTTTTGTACATCTTTTCATTCATCAATGAAATGATTTGTTTATTATCAAAAAAAAAAAGTAAAAAATTTAAAAAATAATATTTTTTTTCTTCTCTAACCTACATGTCTTTAATAAAAATATCATTTTTGAAAATTTTCAAAACTTTTGGTATTTTTAAAAATATTAATTCATAAAATGTCATGTAGTGAAATTTCTCTTGTTTAATACATCAAGAGTTTCATGACATCTGAGATAATCGGAAAGAAACACCCTACTTTAAATTAAAATATCCTTTATTAGTTCTCAATTTTGTTATTTTTTATTTTATTTTGTATAATAAATTTTAAAATATGGACCTTTACTTAATTTTTTTAAGCTACTTCAAAATTTTAATTAAACAAAGAAAACTATATATTTGAAATCTTCTTCGATGGGTCCCTGACCCATGAGAAAAATCATAATTTGTCTTTAGTTTTTTAATCTCCAAATGCCTACTCATAAAATAAGGTGGATTATAAATCTTAGTCAATATGGTAAATGCTTGAAAATTTCCTCTCTTTTTTTTGGCAAAACGAAGCTCCAAATTTAAAATTATGGACTGTATTTATCATTTTAACTCGAGGGACAATTTTTTTTCAATCATACATCAAATTTAAAACAAATGTTAACTTACTAATCTGATTAACTTCATACAGTCAAGATCATAATGATCATATACTTAAAATATCATCTTACGATATTACTTCATAAGTGCACAAACTACCTAAACACTTGACAAAAAAAATTCACTGGAATTGAAATGATAAAAACAAACAGATAACAAAACTGAATATCAAATAATAAGGGCGTCCAAATTTGATTTCAATCCTTGTAACATTTAAGGGTCATTTTGTACAAGTAAAATGGGAGGCACTTCAACGGTTTTTAAAAAAATAGTAAGTTAAGATCTCTTAGAAGTAAGCCTGTCGAATTTTGATGAACTTTCCCGGTGGCGGCATCCTCATTTCTTGACCGCAATTAACGGCAGTGTCCAAAATGTCTTCTTTGAACAGCCAGCTTAATAGCATCACAAGTACTTGATCATACCACGCCCCTCCACGCTGAGTTTTGTTGCTTGAAGCTGCTTCTTTTTGGGAGCCTTCAACTGCTGCAACTTTTTGTTCATCTGACATTGATAAGACAACTTTGATTTTATAATTCATACAATAAGCAGTCCATGGAAAAAACAAATTAACACGCCCTCATAAACACAGAAAAATGCGATGTTTTCTCTTTCTATTACGAACAAGTGACCAACGGTTCAGCAATTGGTCAATTCTAATATTGATACCTACAGGAATGTGCTGTCAAGTATCATCATCTCCATCTTAAATTAAATGTGGTATATGATCACTCTTTGACGTGCGATTGCGGAGTAGAAATACAGGGATGATATCATCCCTGGTTCTTTCCACTTCAGCAAACTAAACACAGGAAAACCCAAAATTCAAACAAATTTCATGTTCAACTCATCTGATGTACAAAAGTACCTCCATGTGATGCATTCCAAATTTAAACAAATTTTTCCGCCCAACTCACCACATGGAATCGACTGTTGGGTGACTATGAACATTAACATAACATAACTCATAAGTACCCTAATAACACATTGAGGGCTGTTTGGGTGAAATTTTTGTTTTATATATTGTTTTTTTTTTATAAATGTTTCGTTTGGAAAGATACATTTTATTTTTTAACACGCATTTGTCATTCATATTTAGGAACATCCCCATAGACTTCTGAAGTCATGTCTTGCGTGTTGAATTCAAGGGACCAACCAGGCAACCGACTAAACATTCAAACCTTGAGGTGAGAGATTCATTCCACTCATTTGCTTCATACAATAATGAGAAAAACTAACCTTCACACGACGTTGATCTAGCACAACTTGCTTAGCGCGAGCTCTGATTTCATCTGGGTCTATCTTAGATTGGGGACGGACAACAAAATCCAATGGTGTTGCTTCAGGCCTTGAAGCATGTTGTCTCGAAGATGACTGACCAGACTTGCGCCCCCTGGCATATGAAGTCACAAATTAGGACTTCAAATAGAATGTGTAGGAAGAAAGGATGGAGTGAGAAGAAATAGCAAACATGATTTAAAAATTGAATGCACCAGGCAAAGGGACACAACTAAAACTATTAGCACTTCTGAACAGCTCTTACTGTGAGAATTCATCCAAGTCAAGATCTCCATCTCTAGATTGAATCCCTGCAGCTTTATTTCCCGGCCTTCAAAAGGTTTTAAAAGAGAGGTTCTATTAGTATTGAAAATAGGCATAGAGAAAGAAGAAAAGGGTATTATAATGAAAAATACTTTTTCACCAATGGTCTTCTAAAGGGAACCCTCTCATCCTCCACGTTTCTCATGTCTTCAAACCTCGTACTTTTATTAAATATCGGTCGACTCTGCATTTATCAGTTTAAATATTTCATGAAATGCCATAATGATGCACATAATACAGTCCCATATAAGAAGTTGAGCACTAACAGCATGAACTAAACAATGACAGAATGCAACTAAAATCATTGTTCTTCGCTTGAGAGCACAATTTAAAGCTAGAAAACAATGAACGCTCCTAAATTTGAAATAAAAAACGGCACATCACCACAATTAAATAAGTAGTTGCTCGTATAGTTATAAAAATAACATTAATCACAATTTATCGAAAATACATTTCAAGGTGTAATACTCAAATGCATAAAATTATTAAGACACACTACTATACTATATTAGATCATTCCTGCTTCCTCTTCCTACTTTCAGGAGAAACAGGGAGACCCATTACCTTCAAGGAAAACATCATGCAATCTAAACTGTGAGTAGAAATAAGAGGGCACCATTACCCATTTATCAACTAAATCTTTTGCAAATTTTCTGTTGGATGTGGTTTCCTCATCCGATTTTGATAGAAACATAATGACCTGCAATAAATAAAGTAAAATTCACTTAAAAATTGCCCTTTTGAACAGGAAAACCATTGTTACTTACCAAACGGGGAAAAAAGAATTGGGAAAGTCATTAAAAGGGACCTCACACTAACCTTTCCAAGACCACTCTTCTTCAGCTGCTCTCTTCTATCATACTGTTCCAGATCTATAGGAAACTGAGAAGAAGATCCAGAGTTGGGTGCAATTAAAATATTTTCAATAACCATATGATTCTAGTCTATGTGGTTAAAAGAATGGAAATTTTGTTACATCGGTCAAAATCTTCAAGATTGCTTCCCTAATATTTATATTTGGTAAACTCCCATCTGGTAGAGGCTCAAGCCAATTCTTTAGAAGGGTTAGCACTCCATGATCCAAGAACTCTTGTTGGAGCTGCTTTCTGTTAAAAAGTGGTTGAAAATTCAAATTATTTAAATATATAAAATCAAATAAATGAATAGGAGTTCATGTTGCTATCTTACTTAGAAAGAACATCTGTAAGAAGTGGTAGCTTTTTGAGTTTATTAACAGCAGGTTTCCCCTGCCTATTAAGATCTGCATCCTCTTCAGCAGTGACCTCAAGCTCAGCCATGATATTCTCCACTAGCAATGCTATTTCAGCAGGACTTTTCTCGTTCTTCTTCTTCTTCTTACCCATCTTAAAGAGCTCTTTAATTTCATCATCTTCCTCACCCTCCTCTGCCTAACAGAAATTCAATAGGAAAATGGGTTATTGAAACAGTCAGTCCCATATAAATTACTAAATATATTTCAACACAAAAAGATAGATGGTTGTTTTAAGAGAAATAAATCAAAAATACAAATTGCTGAAAGACGACAAAGCTCAAACTCCAACAAGTTTATATCATTCTTTCAATAATGCAATTCTCCAATATTAAATAGACAGTTCTTCAAATAACTAACATACAATAACGAGTTATGATAATATGTTTACCAAAGAACAGTAATACCAACCTCGGGAGCATATCGAGGAGAGCGTTGCTCATCATCACTTCTGTATCGATCAGCAGGATCTACGCCAGTATCATCTATAAAATTATCATCATCTACTGTTCTCAGACCATCTTGATCATCCTATAACAAACATTTTAAACAAAATTATGAAACATTCATACAAAAAACATGAATTTTTTAAACAAAGAATGAAGTTAAAAAAAAAACATGAACATCTCAGAATAGTTGATACTTCATTTCAAGATTGAGATGATGTTAGGTAGGTACCTAACCAGAGGGAACTTTTATCTATTATACAGTTATATTTAACTTGTAATTTTAGTACATATTAACTAGTCACAACTCACAACACAAAACCGCACAATCTTGAAATGAAGTATTCAAAAGTCAGTGAAGCAACCATAATTGTATAACACATCATCAAAAAGAAATAAAATTCCTATCATATAAAGAAAACTTAATTTGGGGAACATAGCACTTGATTTCTACAAACTTCAAAAAATAGTTAATTAATTTCTTAGCGGCGATTGAGAAAATTTAATGAAATACCAAAACATATACATGAATAGTACCTCAGAATCGCCACCGGCAATAGTCTCCCACATCTCCTTGACATCTCCATCCTGATCCTTCATCCCCTTCCCTGAGAAGGCTCTCTTCGACAACCCACCCTTGCCTCCGCCACCACTTCCAAATATTTTCTCTCCTTTAAATCTCTTCTCTTTTTTCCCACTACTACTCCCCTTCTTCCTTTTCCTCTCCTCTGACCCCTCCCTCACAAACTGCTCCGGCGCAAATCCCCTTTCATCCTCGAAATCGTCCACCAAATTAGAGGACACAGTTTCCTTCCCAGATAAACCCTTTTTTATCAACCTCTTCCTGGGCTTGGCCTGGGGCTCCGACACCTCAGCATCATAGACCGGAGTCTGAGATCGCCGGCCACCCCAATCACCAATATCATCATCTAATAGTTCATCAGGATTGTAAGGCTCTGGGGATTCCTCCCCATCTGATTGTACATGGTCAAAATCCATCAATGGTTCACCATCCTCGTCACGATACCTAATAACAAACAAAAACCTCAATTCAACAAAAAAAAAACCTCCAATATTACACTAACAAATCCTAATTCAATCAATTTCAAGATCTTACGGATCGTCTTCGAAGCCCATTGACGACGATTGAAATCGCAAACAGAATTACACGAAGGGGAAAATCCGATCGTCAGTAGATATAACTCGATTCGATTTCCACCGCAGCTAAACTGACCTGAAATCAACTTCGCAGCTTGAATGTTTGGGGCATCAATCTAAAAAGGGGGAAAAAACGATCATTCAATCTTCGATTAGATGAACGATAGGGAAAGAAAACAAATCCTTTCGGGGAAATCGAGACGGTTAAATCAAAGCTATGCGGCAAACAAAAAAAAAGGTAAAAAAAAAATTGCGATAACGAAAGAAAGCATTACCAGAAATCTTCGAAAGCAAAATAATCGCAATCTTCGAGATTATGTGCGAATTGACTATTGAGATTGACGAATCCACCGAAATTTATAGGAAAATGAAGGAGGTTCTGAGAAGTAAGTAGGGAAAATGAAGAAGGCTTTTCTTTTTTAATTGTAAAATTAAAGGATTTAAATTCATGAATTTATAATTAAAAACAGGCGGATAAGAGCAATTCAGGAAATTTAGGTAAAATCAAAAATACCTCTTCAAATTATCTTCTCAAATTCCATGTCTTTCCAACTCTCCCTCAACTTTCCAACTTCCATTGTCTTATCTCCATTGATCTTTTATTATCAACTTCAACTTCCATTAATTCTTCATCTCTAACAACGAAAAGTTGTTGAAATTTCAAAACCCTTCAATTTAGAATGAAAATCCTTCGCCATCCATGATCCTCTCCTTCTCTGATTCCAACAACAAAGAAAAAGGGGGGGAAGAAGAAAGGGGTGTCGGTTCATCATCTTGAATAAAAAAATGGGGAACCCTAACCGAAAAAAAAAAAAATCTTGACTCCGGAATCTCCTCCTAACCAGGCTGACCTCCGGAATCCTAGTTGACCACCGGACCGGATCCGGATGGACCTCCGAATCCGGAGGGTACTCCAATCGGTTGACCTCCGAATTGTGTGACAAATTACTAACTAATTTTAAAATAAAACTACATATAAACTAACTAATTTTAAATTAAAACTGCATATAAAATAAATTACCTAACTAATTAAAAATAAAACCACATAAAAGCTAAATTAAATAAACCACATATAAGTTAAATTAAAAAAATAAAAAATTAATTTGGCTCTTTTTAAAATTCGAGAATTGGATAGATCCCTCCAAATTTATTCCGCAGGCTTTGAAAAAAATAAATAAATAAATAAGGGATTCGGAGGTTGAGATCCGGACCTCTCCTCCTAATCCGGAGATCCATGGGGGTCGGGGATTTCCATGGAAATCGAAGGTCCTTCGAATCGAGGGCCCAGGATTTTCGATTCTGGAAATCCAAAGAAAGCCAACAACGTGATGAATGAAGACTTTAAGACCCTATATGCTACTGAGTCTCGAGAATTTCTTGATGATCTAGATGCGAAAGCAACCTTTGAAGTCTAGAGATGGATTCTTTTGACCGGTTTCATAAAATCAATAAGAAAGTTCGTTTCCGTTACCGGGAAGGTCCTTCGAATCGAAGGACTCCGATTCGATTCTGAAACGAAAGACCTTCGAGATCCTTCGATTTCCGAATCGAAGGACCTTCGATTTCCGTGAAAGGACCTTCGATGGTCCTTCAATCGAAGGACCTTCGATTTCCACCATCAATTATCAATTCATTTTTGTGAGATTTCGAGTGTGTATGCGAAGAATCAATGGAAGTTTAGGTTCAAGAACATGAAGTTGAGGTTGAACTTGAAGAAGATGAAGTTCAGTTTTCTTCTTCTTAGAAGAGAGGAGAGTTGAAGGGTAAAAGGGGGTTTTCACACAAAGATGACATCATCAGAAGGTCAAAAAAGGTTAAAATAAAAATGGAAGTCAAAAAACATTAATTTAGGATTTTGGAGGTCAATTTACCCAAATTTCCGAATTTATAATTAAAAACAGGCGGATAAGAGCAATTCAGGAAATTTAGGTAAAATGACCTCCAAAATCTACCATAAATGTTTTTTCCTTTCTCTTATTAATCTTTTTTACCTTATGATGATGTCATAAGTTGTGAAATTTCAATATACCCTTAATCTCTTCTCCACTATCCTTTCCTCTCTCATTCCAAAAAGAAGAAAAAAAAAATCCCCTCAACTTCTCTTAAAAAAAAACACAACTTCCATTGATCTCCATCTCCATTGATCCTTCATTTCACTTCTCATCCTTCAATCTCTAACAACGGAAGGAAGACTACACTGAAAAAGAAATGATACAAAAACTTAGAATCGGGGGGGGGGGGGGGGGTGGGGGGGGTGGGGGGGGTTGAGGGGTGATTTCAAGGAAAGTTCCTTCGAACCCGGAGGACACCTCAAAAAAATCTGGGGGCTACCTTCGGTGATCGGGGGTTCTTGGGGGGGGGGGGGGGGGGGGGGGGGGGGGGAAAAAAAAAAAAAAAAAACCCTCCGGATTTGTAACCAGAGGGAGGGGGGGTGGCCCCCAAACAATTTTTTTTTTGTTTCTTTTGTTTCTTTTTCCGAATTCCGGAGTTCCCCCACTTTTTTTTTTTTTTTTTTCTGGTTTCTATCCTTCATGTCTTTATGAACGTCTCTCTTCTCGAACCCTCTCCTTATTCTTCTTCTTCTCAAAAACCGCCAATTCCCTCTTCCACTACCGCCGCCGCCGCTAAGAAACCCATTTAAGAATGAAGCTCCGAGAGTTAGTAATGATGGTGGGTTTGTTGAAGATGAAGCTAAAAACATGGGTTCTTCTTCTTGTTGTTCTTCTTGTTGTGTTGTTCGATTTCCATGGATTTCCTTCGATTTCCATGGATATCCGTAGGTCCGAGTTTTGAGATTTCGAATTCTAAGTTGTGTACCTTTTCGTTGTTAGAGATGAAGAATCAATGGAAGTTGAAAGATGAAGAATCAATGGAAGTTGAAAGATGAGAAGGTTGAAAGATGAAGAATCAATGGAAGTTGAAACATGAGAAGTTGAGAGGGAGATTTTATTCTTCTTTTTGGAAAGAGGGAGGAGAGGAGAGGAGAGTGAAGATGAGTTTAAGGGTAAATGAGAGTTTTTACACAAATATGACATCATCATAAGGTCAAAAAAGGTTAATATGAGAATGGAGGTAAAAAAACATTAATTTCATATTTTGGAGGTCATATTTTACCCAAATTTCCCAGCAATTGGAGTCAAAACAAATTATAAACCAAAAAAAAATAAAAATAGTATGTAACTATATGAATTATAGATATATATTATTGCTTATATTATTATTTTTAGTTTTTCATTTAAATGAAATATTTTTTTTTAATAATTAAATGAAATCAAAAGTAAATATATTATTAAAAAATAAATAGATTATCAAAATTAAATTAACATTTAATTTATAATAAAATAAAAAATGAATATTAATTATTCGGTAATTAGAAGCAATTCCAATATGCTATTTTAATCATTTTTTTTTAATTTGTGTTATATGCTGTTTTGATATTTTTAAAATTATGTTAAATAAATAATTACATTTTTTTTCTTTCGTTTCAGTGTTTCCACCTAGATTATATGTTTGGTGGTTTGTTTGTTTACTCATGTGGATTTAATTGTTTTAATCTTTATATCTTTTTTTTCTTCTATATAATATACTATTGAAAATGGCCTCTAAATTGATTTAAAAATTACAAGTATCTAGTTATCGAATTAGATACTTATAAGTCATAATGCTCTCTTTGTACAACAAATCCACTTAAAAGTTTGACTGATTCACTAGACCAATCGTTGGAAATAGGTATATGTATGATATATTGTATGGGTCCAATATCTCAATTACGCATATGACTAAAGTTTCAATCAAATCTTATAATTTCGTTTTAGTATTTAAACTTTAGTTAAATCTTATTGGTATGTTTATCATTGGGAGATTATGTTATATATAATAATGTTTTAATTCGGTCACTTTTCCTAAGTTGGTTAATGAACCTTTAAAGGTTTCATTTTCAGTTTTTGTATTTTATATAATTCTCAGTATCAGTCTATCTTGTTTTATTTTTGTATTTTTGTCTATCAATTACAAAAATATAATTTTTCAATAAACAACACTAAGTGGATTACTTGAGTTTATAGTATGATAATAATAGAATATCACTTGTAATAGTTGAATAGGAAAGTAGGTCAAACGACAGTGTAAATACGCTCACTTCATAAAAAAGGATAGAGATAAAAATGATGAAACTTAATCTTTTGAGAGTCAGTGGTAGATAACAAAAAAATGTTTTTGTCACATGTAAATGGAAAGTAACAACACGTGTTTTTCGATGAAAATATATAGACAAATCATAACTGAAGAGATTGAAATATAGTGTTGTGCAAATTGAAGATTAAAACATAACTTTTTTAAGTACCATACAAGGACCAAGACGAGAAACACATAAGAGTTTGGTGTAAAACCTTAAAATGTGCATTGTTTATAAAATATTTACGAAAATAACATATTTTTAACGTTTTAATTAATGATTTACTATGATTAGTGTTAATTGTCTAGAGTGGCACCATTGATTTAAGTTAATTTAATTAACAAGTAAAAAATATATGATATTCATAAATACTTTAAAATAACACAGCACATGGAAAATCATCTTAAAAAAATATAAAATAATTAAAGTTAAAAAATATATATCTACAATTAGTACGTGTGCTACAGTTAAAAAAAACAGCAAGTCAAAAAAAAAACAGCATTTGGCTTTTATCATGAGTATATTTCCATAGAAAAAAAAAATCCTAAAATCAGGGTTTATACAATATCACTTCAAAAATTATAATTTACACGATCAGGCCTCAAATATAAGCTGGCGGCGAGACTGTACCATTTTATTAAAAAATGTAAAAAAAAAAAAAAAAAATAAAAATACCATGCTAATTTAGTCACATTCATCTAATATGAAAATTAACATGTATATATCAGGACTAAAAGTATTGAAATTTTATAAAATGAATATTTTCTATATAATCAATTTATTGTTTTTATCAACCGTCTCACTCACTTATCTACCTCGAATATTCTAAATTTTTTATTGTGTTTTGAATCAATAGAAACGAATATAATTTTCATTTTGTATTTAGATGTTTGTAGGAAATGAAAATAATGTAAGGATATTACTAATTAAATATTTTTGTTTCTAAATAGTTAATCAGTAGTCAATGGAAGAGACGTCAAAGAGGTAATTTACTCTACATTCCTCTTAAATTATGTAAGGTCCTATTATTTTAATATGATTTTTTTCTAAGTAAATACGAGATTTGAAATATTTATTGATTTCAAATCATAATATTTTTAATGAAAACAAAAAGTGAAAATGATCTGAATTTATATTTATTTGAAATCATATGAAATCGAGCATTAGACATTGAAATTGAAAAACGTATTTTACATCATTATAACGAACCATCATCGAACACAAACCATACATATTTACTCACAACTCAATATTGAGAATGATTTATCATAATTTATAATAATGGAATGTCTTCAATTTGTCTCTCAAATAAGTATGAGGGCGTGTAATTTATACTATCTAAAAAGTGGTTTAGAGAAAAAAATTTGATTTCCATTTTTACCCTTATAATTCATTTAAATTTCTATAATGTCATCATTCAAAATTAATAATCATTTTATTACCAATTAATTAAATACAATACCAATTAATTAAAGAGAAATTTTATTGGGTGGCAAATTTTTGTGCAATATTTATAAAAATATTAACTCAAAAAAGTATTTGTAAATATAGCAATTTTTATCATGATTAATAGTGATTTATATGTTTATCAGTGATAAACTTAGTGTAAAAATATGTAATTCAATGTTTATCATTGATAAAATCAATCAAAATTTACTATATTTGCAAATATTTTTTTGAGCTTTTATTTTTACAAATATTACTAAAAAATTTGCTAGATTTGCAAATGGCCCTTAATTAAATACAATAAACAAATTTTATACTATCTAAATTTTTCTAAATATACTTTCTTATTGTTAAATTAATTGAATACAATAAACAAATTTTATACTATCTAAATACTAATATACCTTATAATAATTGAATATTATTACCAATTATTACCAATTAATTAAATACAATAACAAATTTTATACTATCTAAAATTTTATAAATATATTTTCTTATTATTAAATACAATAAACTAAAATTGTCTTTGTTCAATAAATATTTCAAATATATTTTATCATGAGCTTATTTCAAAAATTAATTTAGTAATAATTTATTGGTCATATTTATAAAATGAATAATTTCATAGACTTATTAAATTTAAAATCAAACCCAACAATCAAATTAATTTTTAATAACTTTTCATCTACTATTTTCTCTAACAAACATTTCCTTTCCTAATTCTTTTTTTTATTATTATATTAAGAATAGGTCAAGCAGAGGAAAACACACACTAAAACAATTTTCTCTCTAATTTAAATATATAACTACGTTAGTGTGATTATTTTTTAAAAGATCAAAACCAAAGGACATAGCATACCATCTTGTAACACCCCAAATAAATGAGTAGTAGAAAAGTTTTGTAACTCGATAATTGAATTAAAAATTTATTGAAATTTTCACTTTTAATTTACTATATATATACATGTAAATAAAGATGAACTAACACACCGATTTAAAAAACAAAAAACTAGATGTTTGAGGATAGAGTTATGGAAAAGAAATAAATATTTAGGTATGAGTAACAAGATGATATAAAATCATTATTAATCTTTAGTCATCTACATGTATCCATCATCAATGAGTAACAAGATGATATAAAATCATGAAATTTAAGTTTTTTTCATCTTAAAGATATTTTTTTAATATGGGTTATGTTAATTTATTCCATTTCATTATAAAATTTGAATTTTTAAAATATTAATTAAGAAAATAACTTCATAATAATATTGACATTTTTATTATAAAATTTGAAAAAGAACCAGCGTCTTGTCGATACGCCACGTGTGAAAAACCTGTTATCTAAAGATGGATTGGTTTTTTTTTTTTGAGATAAGAAAAACCTAGTTATCTAAAGATGCATTGGATTTTTTTTTTGGTTGGTAATTCTAAAAATAATAGCAGTCTAAGAAAACAATCTTCCAAAAGCACTCGAATAAGTCAAAACAAAAGACACTGTAATGAAGGACAGAAGTATAATTTAGTAAATAAGCGAGGTCAATTAGGGATTTCCGACATTTTCTGCAGTAAACTAAACAATGGAAGAATGCCATCGACGACGTACGACGATTTCCGAACTCAGCTCCGTGGACTGTCGGGTCCATTTATTCTGATAGATTCTCAAAGCTTTCAATTTTCAAATCTCTTTTTGAAGAACTTCGAATAAAAATTCATGTAATTTCGTAGCTCTACTTCCAATTATGGTTTAATATTTCTGCTCAGATTGATCTTCTTGTTCTTCCCCTCGGCCCGGAGATGAATTCTCATCTGAATTAACAGCTTAGAGATTCATCGTTTCTCTTGGTGAATTGTAGCTCGAATTCAACTATTCATTTGTAGTATGTGTTTTTTTTTTCGTGTTTAGGAAAAATTCAATTCACATGCTTACTCTCATTGATTCAGCTAGGTTTTTCAATATTACCTTAAAGTTTGATTTTTCTTTTTTTCGGTATAGTATGCAAAAATTCTGGAAAATTTTCATCTGGATTTCTGTTTCCTTGTTTAGATTGCTTGGAATTATTGAAAGACTATTTTTCAGTCAGTTTTATATGGAATATTTATATAAGTTATTGAATGAAAATTGACTTATTTATGAATTACGTTTGAGCATACACATATGGATGGTAATCATCCTTTTACGTTTTTCAGGAAAGTAAGGTTTTGCTATTTATTGGATGGAAACAGCTGAAATTATGTGAGTTTTTCTTATTGTAGGATGTTTTAAATAATTATTGGAATTCGGAAGGTGGTGTTGTGTTGATATAGAATCATGGGTGGCAGTGAGATGAATAAATCAGCAAAGGAGGATTCCAAGACAACGCCTGCCACTACGCAGGTCTGCTCGTGTGTTTCACTATATCAACTTCTTTGACTTTTTATTGAGCAAACGTAAATTACTTCGATGAATTGGGATGCGAAAATAGGTGGGTGGAGCTTAGAAAAATTACAAAAATATGTTGGATCTAGTAAGATTTTAGACAAATGAGTGCTCAAGTATCATTTGTTAATGATGCTGGAAAGAAAAGCCAAAGAAATCATCATACTCCTTATGCTTTTGTGATATAGACATTTATTGTTCAAATTCCTTCTATTACTCTCTAGCCATTACTTAAAAAAGAAGAAAAAAAGTCACAAGAGAACAGTTTCAAAGACACTCTCAGTTTCCTTTAAAACCATAACTTCTGTAGGTAAGTTGAAAAATATTACTGCAATTCAAAGGATGAGTTTGGAGGAGCCATATAAAAGGTGACTATCGGTTTTCTTTCCTATTTTGAATTTTTTTTTCTTGCCTTTCTTTAAATTATGGAAAAAAAATGCAATAATGGGTATGTCAACTCATAGATGGATACCTAAGTTGAATGATTCAGCTAAACTCTGCTTCACAACCACTAATTGTATTTTATAAAATGTGGAACACCTTCTAAAAAACTTGACCTTTTCTTTTGGGGATAATTTTTTGATACCAGTTAGGATCCTAGTGTTAGGATAATGGCCTTCCATAATCTCCACATTAGCATGACTTTGGGCCTGAGCCCACATGGAATTGCCTTTATTTCAATCAAAAATCATACGAGTGAAGATGTTATCCTCTCTTATAAACTCATGATTTTCCCTACTTTTGATTGATGCGAGACTTTGGTCGCAACCCAACATGTAGAAGGATTATGAAAGGAAAATTTGCAAAGAAGTATTTTAAGTCTTGAAACCATACCCTTGATTCTTCACTAGGGTTTTAAACAAAAATCTCTAGGCATAAAGTAATTCTCGAAGCAATATCCAAACTTTGTGTATTTTTCTCAAAATTCCTTACAACGATGATGCAGTGGATGAGAATACCTCTTCAAGTCTATATGATAAGAGTTTGGAGATAACCTTATGCCAGTGAAAGGGTTTTTCAAAAAAATTCATTCTCTTGAGGGATTTGTGCCTTCAAGTTCAAGAGCTTTACTTGGGTGGCTTCTTAAATTTTGTATAGTTTTGTGTTATTTCAGGAACAGTCTTCAAACATAGGCACTGGCATCGTTAATCCAGAATGGTCAGGATTTCAGGTTCTGTTCTTTAAAGCTTTGAGTTAACATAATTTATTTTTTAATGTGCATTGTGGTTTACTTTTTCTTCCTTTACCTTTTATAGGCATATGCTCCGATACCTTCTCCTGGATTTCTGGCAACAAGTCCCCAAGCACACCCATATATGTGGGGGGTACAGGTATGTGTTTTTGTAGCTAGATTGCTACTTTGCAGTAGCATTGATTATTAATCCAAGCTTCACATTTTATATGAGCTCAGTCTGGTATATTCTACAGTTCAAGCTTGGTTTCTGGATCTCAAGTTATTCTGTTGCATAAGAAATTCCGTGTTCAGTTTCATTAAACATTTCAAATCAGGCTCGATGGTTTTTCTTGGTTCATTATTCCAATAAAACATCGAAATATTATTTCCGACGACTGTTTGATAGGATTGTTATGTGGGGTATTTTCGGCATTAGCTGGTCAGTTTGTTGAAGGAATAATGGTTATAATAGAGTTTGTCAGGGATGTTATATAGGAGGGAATATTGGGATTATATTTAGGAGAGATAGTTCAAATTCCTATAAATAAATAATTGTACAGCTTAAGTTTTTTTTAAAGTGCTCATTCGATAAGATCTTATGATCACCGTCTCCATAATATGTGATGTATTGTCCTCCTTGTATGAAATTGAATTCTAGAATATCATAGAGAGTTTATTCATATCTATGGGTTCTTTAGAAATTAGCAGGCCCAAAACTAACAATTGTCAAGTAAATTAAGCACCTTGTGCGATCATTAATTGATTAAATTTTTTCTTTTGATACCATGAGTGTCCGGGCCAGCTCACACGCACCACGACTAATCTCACGGGACAACCTTATGACCCTACAATATTTGGCGTCGGTTTAATCGTAGGATAATATCCTAGGTAGGTGGCCAACATGGTTTGAACCCATGACCATCATTAATTTTATAGTAAATTTTTTTTTATTAATTTATAATCACAGATGCCAACAATTTTTTCGCAATATTATTTAACGTGAGGTCGTGATATAAAAATTTATTGTATCCATCATGGGTTGGTCGTGGTTCAATGGTTAAAGGGGCAAGCTCTAAATTTCTTTGAGGTAATGGGTTCAAACTATAGTGAGTGACCTGACTATCTATCCAGAATATTATCCTACAAGAAACTAGATACTATAGGGTCAGGCATTTATCCCTTGAGATAAGTTGAGCAATGCGTAAGCTGGCCCTGGCCCTAACACTCACTGTCATCAATATTTTTTTCGTCTTTAGAGCTCCGGTTTGCTGGTATATATATATATGTGGTTTTTATCCTTCTTTCATCTTTATAATCAGTAGCTTGTCTGAATGGTTGTGGATACATATTTAATTTCACAACATTCTTTTAATTGAGCATGGGCACCTAATATTAGATGTAGAAGAAATCATCCATAACGTGAGAAATTATCTCTTTCTTAAAGTTGAAGTTCACCTTTTGTTTGGAAATTGGAGAAAGTTTTGAATATAATGTTTGATACAGCATATTATGCCCCCTTACGGAACCCCTCCTCATCCGTATGTTGCAATGTATTCCCATGGTGGTGTCTATGCTCATTCACCTATTCCTCCGGTAATTTTGTATACCATTCTTTATCTTCAATTCTCAATTTCATATTTATATTTTTGTGGCATCGACCTAATTATCGCCTGCTTGTCACAGGGATCGTATCCTTTCAGCCCTTTTGCCGTGGCTTCTTCAAATGGCCTTGCTGAGGCTTCTGTGGGTTTCCAGTTCATTGGTTTAATTGCCTTTATTTACATACTTTTCTCTATTTACATTGGACTTTAAATGAATGACTAGTAAAATTTTACATAGGGGAATACACCAGGCAGCATGGAAGGGAATGGTAAGCCATCTGAGCTCAAGGAAAAATTGCCAATTAAAAGATCGAAAGGAAGCTTGGGAAGTTTAAACATGATAACTGGGAAGAACAATGAGCTCGGTAACCCATCAGGAACATCTGCTAACGGAGTTCATTCTAAAAGGTCTAGCATGTCATTTAGATATACTTGGTGATTGGTTGTGATTTTGATTCATATATAGTGATGAGACCAGTTATTTATATGGTTTTTTTTTTTTTTGCAAAAGGTAGATCTATTGTCAGAAGTGGTTAGGCTACCATAGTTTCTTGCTTTTTTTCTCTAGCTCACATTAGCTCCATTCTATGGTTCTGTCATATTCAAGTTTGATGACTTGAGTTGCTGTTAAGTTGAATGAATATTTTGGCTTGTCCTTAATTTTAAATCTCATCTTTTGCATTTACATTATCTCATGTGAAGATGAACCCTGCTTTTGCAGTGATGAAAGTGGAAGTGAAGGTACAAGTGAAAGAAGTGACACTGATTCTCAAAATGTAAGTGTTCTGCCTTTCTATTACCTTATGGATGTTTATTTTGTTTACATCTAAAACCTTGTTTCAAGTTGGTGTTTTCCATTTTGTTGTTGATTGTGTTTATGTGATATGTATGTACGATAGCACATTGTAAGTTTAAGGTTTACAGTTTGCTGCTCAGGTTCATCATTAGTAAGAGTTTTCAAAAACCAATTTTCATAATAATTTTGGAAACTGTTTTTTAATAAGTTGGTAGAAAATATTTTTCTGTTCTCATTCTACCCTTTATTTTTTAAAATGAGATATACTGATTAAAATTATTACTCATTGTTTACTGTTATCTACTTTTGAAAACTATGAAGAGTGCTTGAAAACACATTGTTTCGTCTTCTGTTTTTTTTTTTTTGGTGTGTGGGTGTGTTCGAAAAACTATTCTTTAATGAATGAAAAACCTTTTCTTTCCATACCTTTCTTCTAAACACGCTTTTAGTCCTTTACCTTATAAAATGTGCCAGTTTTATTGAATTCCCCAACATATAGCCATAATCATTATGACAGAATTGGATGTGATTTACTGAGGTTGTCAAAATCACTTCCTATAAAAAAAGAATGTCAAATCAATTAAAAAAGTTTCTCTAGAGTAGAAAATTAAAGAGTAAGAGCAATGAATGAACAAATAATCCTATTAGAATATATATTTATGATATTCCTCATTTAGATTAGGGATATTTTCCTTATATTTTAGTTTCATTGTTTAAGTTAGTTTCCTAGTCTAGCTAGGTTTACTTTTTATATATACGTCGATGTAACCTCCATACAATTTAACCTAATGCAATACAATATTTCATTAGTCTTTCCGTTTACAAATCCAAATTTCCCTTCTCTTAAAATAGACATGCACTACCAAGGATTTAAGATGGAAGCAATACTAATGTTTTTCCTTTGAATTCATGCATTAATATTGACATCTTAGAAGCAAAGTGACTATAGCTTTCCAAGTAATCTTCAGAGGGGGACCAATGGCTGGAGGAGAGTGCTATAATAATAGAAAGATTTATTTAGAAATTAGAAGAGGTATCAGATGAGTCAAAATCCAAATTGATAAATGATACCTGTGTTATTAGGAGAGAAATCATCCATTGGGTTACTTATGGAAGGAAATGAGCTATTTTATTTTTTTAAGTTTTAAAATGGATATCCATAAATGGGTAGCATATTTTTATATACTAAATATTGAAATGTCTGAACTTTTTAAAAATTACTCAAATAACATAATTATAGTTCAATAAGAATTAAGAACTATAGTTCAATAATTTATTGAACTAAAAAAATAAATAAAAAATGAACAAATTCATTGAAAATAATAATGAAAACAATCAAAGAGTTCAATATATTATTGACCTTGAGCTTAAAAAGAAAAAACAAATAAATTCATTGAAAATTCCTATGAAGTATAATTATGCTATTTGAGTAATTTTAAAAAGTTCTCATATTTTAGTAATTAGTATGCAGATTTATGCTATTTGAGACAAATTCTATAAATTTTAAATCCATTTATACTTTTTGGTTATATCGTTTTACATTCACAATGTTATATATCACCCTCTTGTTGTTCAAGGGGTGCTCCTTGTACCACTTGGGTTCTGTTCTCATCTGTGTAATTTGATCCATCTTAGTTTCACTGCTTTTTGTAGGATTCACAACTAAAATCTGGTTCTGGGAAAGATTCTTTAGAAGGTTTGGGAATTTTCTCGATTATGCAGTAGCTATATTCAGTTTTACATATTGATGTGGAAGTTTTGCCTCTGTCACAGGTGAAGTGACTCGTAATGGCTTGATGCATGGTTCTCAGAATGAAGGACTTGGTATCCCTCATTCATTGGTGAATCAAACAATGTCCATCTTACCAATTCCAGCTTCTGGTCCTCCTGGAGCTGTTACAGGTCCCGCTACAAATTTAAATATAGGAATGGACTACTGGGGTGCTCCAACAAGTTCCACAATTCCTACATTCCCTTCAACTCCTGTTGGAGGAGCTGTTGCTGCTGGGTCACGGGACAGTGTTCAGTCACAGCTTTGGTTACAGCCACAGGTTTACTGCATTTTTCTCCAATATGTTATCCATCCATTATTTTCAAAAAAAAATTTAATTAGAGAAAGAAACACCTTTTCATTGAAGATATGAAAAGAAACAGCAAAAAACAGAAGGGCAGAGAACACCTAAAGCCACTGGAACTCACAACAAACCTCTCTCCAATAATTGGCAATAAAAAGATAATAATAATTACAAATTACAGAAGAGCTGGGAAAGAGTACACCAAGAAGAAGTAAGAAATTTTATGTTATCCCAAAGGTCACCCTCGCAACAAATGCATCCTGATCTTAGTGTTTTTCTCCGGTCATAATTTTCATAATATTGCAAACCGCATGGATCCGAATAACCTCAACTTTCTTTTTGAAAGGAGGCACACACAAAAGTTGATTAATATTTTGAGTGTAGAATTGGCCATAGTCTAAGACACCCCTTATTCACTTAATAACTGTAAACTCCTTGTGGAAGGCTTTTTTTTTAGTTCTTGGCTGTACTTTTAGTTTTAGCATTTTCAATGAAAAGTGTTTCCTCGTTTAAAAAAATGTTTGAGGGGGGTAATGCAAATTAACCTACTAGTGTAGGTTTAGTAACATCTACCTGAATGGTTAGGTTAAAGCTGCCTCATTTAGGAAAATCTTAATGTTTCACATAATTTTTTTTATTTTGGCTTAAGAAGAGGAAATTTTATTTACATGCTTTTTTTGGATTTAGGATGAAAGAGAGATGAAAAGACAAAGAAGGAAGCAGTCAAACAGAGAATCTGCTCGTAGATCTCGATTGCGTAAGCAGGTAAGTGGGCATGACCATTTATTCATACTAAAATTTGAGGATCTTAAGTCACATGCTGCCATATTTTAGTATATTTGAATTATTTGCATGTTTTCTTACTTAGGCTGAATGTGATGAGCTATCTCAGCGTGCGGAAGCTTTAAAGGAAGAAAATGACAGTCTTAGATCTGAAGTGAATAGGATTAGGAGTGAGTATGAGCAACTTCTCTCAGAGAATGCCTCACTCAAGGTAACATTGAAATATATACCCTTTTACTTATTTATCTCAACGATGCAAAGAAAATAGTGTTATTTAGTAAACAATCACAGTTATTGTCTTGAAGCTATAAAACCAAATTATGTCAGCCCTGCTATTTTACTTCTATTAAGGATGGTTAACATGATGGTGGAGCTTTCTGAAAGTCTCCAGAGATTAAAATCTACAAAAAAAGATGCCATGCCTGAGCTTGGATAATCGGCAACTAGTCATGCTTGATGTCTTATTTTGTTTAGTGAGCTAATAACCTATCGAAAAAAAGAAAAGAGCAGTACCTGTAATCTCAAGACTTCTCTTCAACTCTTAGCATACTACAGGATATTGTGGTAGGGATTGGGATGAATTATGAGACATTATTAAATTCTTGGATCCTCATGTAATACTCTTTCGGAGTCATTATGTTTTTTAAGAAAACAACATTTTGTTATCTTAGGTGCCCGCCCTTAGGTGGTTTTGTACATCTACCTCTTGGTTGAGATGTGGGTTTTAATTTTGTTTTGTCTCCTCCTCTTTATTTGTTTTTGTTTTTGGGTTCGGGGTTGTGGAGAGGGGACGCTAGGTTTCTTTTATTAAAAAAATTCCAACTTAAGTCTTGAATATAGGACCCTGGGCTCTAATTCTCTCCCAGGCCTAGCTAATAAGGCGCACCCTTTGTGTAGTTCTGAATTTAATATTAAAAACTTTATTCTATCAATTAATTTAGTCTTGCAAGGCTGTACTGTGGGATTTAATCATCTTTTCTTAAACTTTGAAGTAATATGCCCGTAGACATTCAATTGTTGCCATTGCTTTATAGTATAATTTTGACCTTGTATACATTTTTTACATCTCCTAAAATATTCACACAATTATGCCAAACCACCTGGTCGAAGCGATGCTGTAATTACTACGTTACTACGTCAAGTTTCTGTAACATCAGGATTCTTTTTCCTCTTTCACAATCTTCTTTATGAACTATTGGATATTATTCTACTTTCCTCGTATTTTCTTTATAAGCTACATGGATAATGGAAGCAGAGATGACACAATAGCGCTGGAATATTGTTGCCTCTTCCCTCAGTTTCTTAATTGTATTAGACTATTAGTTTTATTTTAACCAATCTTTTACTTGCTTTACCTATCGTTGAGGTTGTTTTTCCCCCTACAGAAGGGACTTGGAGAGTGTCCTGGAAATGAAGAGCCAAGGTCTGCCAAAGATGGCCAAAATTTGAACAAAGAAGCTCAACATATGCCCCGGGCCGAATCTTCAAAAGGGTAACTAGGATCTTCTATCCTTGCTTAGTTCTTCTGCTTTTTTAGGAACATATAACCTAACCAGTTGGTAAGAAAAATCTGCATAACTTATCGTTTAACATTTTATAAGAACTGACCTTCTTAGTTTTAGGACCATCTTCCTTTCATTCTTATGGGGGCTTCTTATTCTTTAACCTCTTGAAACCCCCCTTGTTGTATTCTTATACCCATATTGTATGAGTGGTTTAGTTTTTTAGTGTAATATATTATTATGTTTTAATTTTTGAGGTTGTATCAATGTATGAATATGCCATTAAACACAAAGGTTTAATTTGGTCATTTGTTTTTTCGTGGATAACTGTAAATCAAACCTTTGAGGATCTAGTTTGCAAATTATATCCTTATGTTTCAAAAATGTTTTTTTTATATACAAATTTCGTTAAAGTTAATGAAAAAGTTAATAGATATGTATGATTTGTAGATTTCACATATTATAGAGTTGTTGAAAATTATTTTCAAAATATAGGGGTATGTTTTGTAAATATCTTTATACTTCGTTATCAAGTAGAATGTTATTCGTTAAGTTTTTACGATTTTATGCCTTGATTATCGGATAACTAACCATACCATGGGGTAACTTTCAAGCTTTTCCTCTTATAGTTGCCTTTAATTAACAAGTTAAAAGCATTTTTCCTAAGTAATAAGTCTCTGATAACTTGTATGATGATGAGCAGCCGACAACCTTCTTAAAAATAGTACAATTCTCAAGTCTCTCACCTAATAATATATGATAAAGTCTTTCATCTAAGATATGAAAACGGGACCAATGAATCAAACTGAAATTTTGACTAATTTATTTTCATCCATTTGATTGTGATATTACGAAATTGAAGGTTGAGCATGGGCGGTTTTGTCAACGCTAAGATGGAAATTAAATGTACTATAATATTAGTTTAAAGGGTAAAATATTATTTTAGTCCCTGAATTTTTACTCAAGTTTTACTCTTGTCTCTGGACTTTTAAAAGTGATATTTTTCGTCTATGAACTTTATGATTTGTTTTGTTTTAGTCATTACATCTGTGTTTTTTCGTATGAGACACTAACGGGCACAAGGGGGGGGAGAGTAATGTGACATGTAATTGACGATGTAACATTATATAAATATATGATGAGAATAAATGACGTGGAAAAATGAATATATAGATATGTTGAAAATTGCAATTAAGGAGAGAATGATAAGATTTAATTTTACTATATATTCGTTTTTTCATGTCATTTAAACTCACTGTATATTTCTATAATGTCAAATCATCAATTACATGCAACATAAGTCTCTTGTTAGTGTTCCAGACGGAAAAACACATACAGAAAGACTAAAAACAGAACGAATCGTAAAATTCATGGACGAAAAATGTAACTTTTAAAAGTTTAGGGTCGAAAATAAAACTGTAGTGGAAGTTCAGAGATCAAAATGATATTTTACCCTAGTTTAATTATTGTATTTGCTCATAACTAACCCATTAATGATGATTGATTTGGCAAAGTTTTAGTTGATTTAAACTTCTGTGACTAAATTCTTAACAACTAAGTTTATTTTCTTATTGATCTTTATAATCCATCTATTGAGATTTGAAATCAATAATTAATTATTTTAACTACTCCTTTGAATCACTTTTCTTATTGGGTAATTATAAATAAATTTTTATGGTTTACTTGATTTGCCAATCACCCTGATATCAATTAGTTTTAACGAAATTTGGACATATTGTTTATTCTATGCCTATCAAGTGTTTCAATTTCATTAAAAAGAACTAAAAAATTAAGTTGATGGTTGCGGACAATATATTTTATAACTTGTTAAAAAATTAAGTTGATGGGTGTAGATTACTCTAAAAAACAAACGTATTATATTTTATTGGTTAGTTTTAATGGAAATAGAACACGCAACATACATACGCAACATACATAGAAGAAACATGCATACCAATTTTACTAAAGTTATTTGGCAAAGAATATGTTTTGTAATTTTACAAACCATATAGATATTAAAAATCATTTTTATATCCCAATAGAGTGATTTATAATGAGAGAAACTATATTAACGTGATTTATAATTATCTCTTTCTTATGCTTTCAAGTTGGTCATTATGAAAGTTGGTCATAAGGTTAAAATTTCACTTAACTCCCTAAGCATTGATAAGACATGTTAAATGAAAACCTAATGTAGTTTTTTTATCATCATAATTTGATTTTTCCGCATAAATTCAAATTTAGAAACATATATAAATACAACACATAATAATTTATTACTTAATTATATAAAATGCTCCATCATTTTTTAATGTCCTTTGAATTTAACAGAAATAGGTTTATAAAGTTCTTTAAAAAACATAATTTTTTTTTATCATTTCATCTAAAAAACAAATTATATCATGGAAAAAATATATTATATTAAAAAAAAAAAAACTTAACAATCGTCATCCTGTGTCTCTCTCTCTCCCCTCGAGCAACTCCTCTCCGTAGCTCTTCTGGTATTGGTAGTTGTTAAGACTTCGTCATTTTGTGGGACGAAAAATGCAGATTTCGGCGGTGATCGGCGACGTTTCCGTCGTTATTCCATCGGCCGGCGGTCCAAGGTCACCGGACCTTAGACACTTCCATGCATTTATCGATTCGAAGAATTCAATTTCCGCTGGATTCTTTAGAGTGAGTTTCTAATTTCTTCTACTTCTTCCTTCAATATTCATTTTCAGTATCTTCAATTTCCTCAGAAAATCTAGTAAAATTTCCGAGTTTCGATGAGAAACGTTAGATAATTTTGCTTCAATTATATTTCTACCACTCTCATGTTTGTTGTTTCATCTTTGCATTATCGTCGAATGATTTTAAGTATTACGCGGTGTTTTATGCCTTGTTTATCTGATAAATTGACCTAGTGAAGATGTAGGATCTGGTTAGTACTCAGATTGATGGAAAAATACGTCATAATGCTGAAGTGGAATCGTATAAGAAGTTTTTGTTGTGGAAAATTAAAACAATTTTCTGTTCTTTTGATCGTTCAAGGAACTATGGAGTAATATTTTGCCTATTCAAAATCGACGCATAAGATTCTTTGGCTTTTTGTGTGTTCTAATGACTATATGAGATGGAATTTGAATATGGCTCCATAGCAGTCGTAATTGTCTTTGTAAAATCGTTATCTCGCTGAAAATAATGATCTATTATTCTGATTAAATGTTCTAGGTGTTACCTCTACTTAGTGACTGAGAATTATTTAATTTGTGGTAGTGAATTGTGCTACTTCTTTCCTGCTAAGAGGATAGTTGTTGCATGTGTGGCCTTGAGAAATTATTAGGAAAAAAAAAACTATTATTTACTGTGATTTTGTTAGAATTATAGGATTCTGAGAATATTATATGACCATTATACTTCACTAAACAAGTCCCCTTTTTTAAGTTATTTGCTCCATTTTTTTTTTTGCTAGAGAGCATCGTGCTTGCCTAGAGAAAGTAAATAGATATTTAATGTCCTCTTCAAAATTCTGTTTCCTATCAAGAATCTGAAAATACTGAATGGCTATTAAAGTGAACCAAGTAATTCGCCTTTAACGGTGTTTTACTCATATAAAGTTTGTATGATATTGAGAAACCATTTAGTTTCTAGGAATGCATATTGGTTCAAGACAGTTTTGAAGTTCGTTGTCAATCAAAGTAGGAAGCTATATGGTAGTCTCTCTTTGAGACAATGAACATAGTATGACGGAAGTTTAGAAAAATTTATGTCCTTGTTCCATCAATTCGTAATGAACTCATGGCCCACATATGTTTATCGAGAAGTTTGTTTGGGAAATGCTTTTCATCAATTCATCCTTCTTTTTTCTTTATTGTTTTCATTGTTTTTATCTATGATGTTTTTTCGGTCTTTTACTAAATTTCTCTTTTTTAATCAGGGTTGTTCTTCATTTTACGTGCCAAAGCCTGGATCTGGGTTGGATAAATTCCGATTTAGAGGCTTAAGTATAAGAGCTTCGGAGGATTCTGACAATAATTTTCCAATTGCACCCGTTCAATTTGAATCCCCAGTTGGCCAGCTGTTGGCTCAGATTTTGCAGTCCCATCCTCATTTACTTCCTGCAACTGTTGACCAGCAAATTGATAACCTTCAAACTGAGAGAGATTTGCAGGCAGAAGAAGCTTCTTCTTCATTACAAGATCCTCTTTACAAGTAACTGCGTTTTCTTTCTCTTTCTTTTATCTTCAATTAATTAGATTGATAGGTGCTTAAGTTAAGATTTTGCACGACCTTATAATATATCCCTGCAGTGTTTGCTCGCACTATGGATTTTTTAGTTTCCTTTGATGTTAAAGAGTTATTTTTTAGTTTCCTTATAATATATCCACGAAGTCTTCAATTACTGTTGGGTAACAATATAGAGTCTTGTGAAAGATTACACATTAAGCTGGAATATTCATGGTTGAAGTTGCTTGTTGCTCGGTTTTACCTTTCTTCTTTTTTCTTTTTTTGTTTAATTTAAGTGTCAAGAAATACACGATGACCATTTTAATTTGGTTGACAAAGCTATTTTCTGCAGGGTTCATACATGGGATTAAGTTTCCCTTCAACTAATATATCACTTGATTGTTAATCTTTGCTTTACGTGAGTAGTTACTAATGTAGTTGAAACCTATGAATCTTAGGAGAATAGCTGAAGTGAGAGAGAAAGAAAGGCGGAGGACATTGGAAGAGATATTATACTGCTTGATTGTAGGGAAATTTGTGGAGAATGGTATTTCAATGATCCCCAAAATATCAGCAACCTCAGATCCTACTGGCCGAGTTGATTTTTGGCCAAACCAAGAGCAGAAACTGGAATCAGTTCACTCTGCCGAAGCATTTGAAATGATACAAAGTCATTTGTCTCTTGTCCTTGGAGATCGATTTGTCGGTCCCCTTACTTCGATTGTTGAAATGAGCAAAATAAAACTTGGCAAGTTGTATGCAGCTTCTATAATGTATGGATACTTCCTCAAAAGAGTTGACCAACGTTTTCAACTTGAAAGGACCATGAAAACACTTCCAGAAGGTTTCACAAAAGACTATGATGAGCCAATACCAGTAAACCAACTCTGGGATCCTGATTCCTTGATCAGAATTCCACCTGATGATGAGGGCGTTGGTGACACCGGGGGATATTTTAATACAGATGAAAGCAAATCATATAGACTGAGATCCTATGTGATGTATCTTGATTCCGAAACACTTCAAAGATATGCAACATTAAGATCCAAAGAAGCCGTATCTTTGATTGAAAAGCAGACACAGGCATTGTTTGGGAAGCCTGACATTCGGATAGCCGATGATGGTTCAATCGACACATTTAATGACGAAGTGATTGCTATTGCTTTCTCTGGGTTGACAATGCTAGTATTGGAGGCAGTTGCTTTTGGATCATTCCTATGGGATGCGGAAAGCTATGTCGAATCAAAATACCACTTTGTCAATAGCTAGAAGGAGTGTCATCTTTATTACATCAATGTTTTTGCAGGTGCTTAGACTAATGCAGGTTTTGAAAGGTGGGTTGCTGAATATTGAGGAACTTCATGCACGAGTAACGACAACGGTGGGTCAAGGCATTAGTTTTCATTCCCATGCAGTTGAAGGTTCAAGTCTTCCTCCCCCAGTTTAATCCCGAAAAAAAAATCAAAACAAAGGACAACAATAGTCGTATTCGGTCTGTGGGGAACAAAAGGGCTTAGATATGTTGTTATATATGTATAGTGTACCAATGACATGATCAAAGCTGAAAACTTTTGTAAATCGAATTAGGAATAAGAACTGAAAATAATGTTTATTCCCCCCCCCCCCCCCTAAAATCATTATATACTATCTTACACAGGGATGACAATAAGATAACAACAAGGGATTATTCGTACCTGGCTCATTTAAAACTTTCTCCATTCCGTTCTCTACTTTGGAATATTGGAAATGGATGGAATGGGAGGGGAGAACTGAAAATTAGTATGAAAATTTGGTTCTTCGCAAGACTCCATTTTCATTTCACATGTTAATATTTGAATTAATAAACAAGAGTTTTTCATTCATCAATGAAAAGGTAAAAAAGGATCAAACGAATAATTAGAAAATAGTGGTAATAAATTATTAAAAATACTCGTTATCAGAATTTTTTATTTATTTATAAGAAATCAAGCATAATGGATAATAAGTAAATATTGTAATTAGAAAATATTCATGATAATCATATGCAAGTGTATATTAAGTGAATCTTTTTTCAAATTCAGAGAATCTAGATGAATCAAGTCAACTTGCTACATTATTTCATTCACTTTCATTATACCTAGTAAGTAGTTATTAAACCACTGTCACATCCTTTTAAAGAAAATATTAAAATTTTAAACTAATTAACAATAAGAACGGTTTTTTAATGATATTATTTTTCATTAGAAAAAAAACTTAAAGTAATTGAAAATAAAAAAGAAGACGACAACAAAACAAAATGATTGAGAGAGATCGGAGGATCTATGAAGCTCAACAAAAAATAAAAATAATAATAAATCTAAGCTAAAAATACAAAAAAAACTGAAGAAAAAAATGAAGAATATGTTACTATCCCACATTGGAAAGATGAAAAAACTTAGAAACCTAATAATATTTATAAAATCTAGGACCATCATTAACAATTGGTTTTGAGATGAAAGTTTATTATTATTAAGTTGGTATTAGAGCTTAACAAACTCAAATGAGCGTCCGGTATGAAAATGGATCCAATCCAAGATCTGTGATCCTAAAAAAGGCACAATTTTGAGGGGTTGTATCAAGAATCTCACATAAAAAGATTAAGAAACCTAATAATGTTTATAAAGTCTATGGGTTCAGCCACCATTTTTTTCTTTTAAAAAATGATACTACTGAGATTGAGGTCCACCAACTATTAATTTCTCAAAAATGACATTTCAAAAAATAGCAAGAGTTTTAAATAATCTTTATAAAATCTTTTAATATAATAATTTTTTAATTCTTAAGACGCGAACTGTTGATTTCTCAAGCTAGTTTAAAATTCACTATTTATCATTTTTTTCAAATTGTGATTTTAATTTAAAAAGAATAACCTGCTAACTAAACTAATTACAAATCCATAAAATAAGACCAGAGTTCTAGAACTCATTCCTGATTTCTCTATTCATGTAGGTTACATATCGATAGGTTTCCCAATCTCATGGTCACCAAAACCTTTAAATTTTTTTATTTTTTTTTTTAAATGCTTAGAAGATTCAAATTTAAGAATAAATAAATCTACGAGGGGTATTTTCGACATTTGACCAAAATTGCGTGGAAAAAGGCGGGTGGGATGACGACAGCTGGGAACAAATATCGTTGCCGTTAGTCTCGGACACGGTTTCTCGGGAGAGGCCTTCTTCTCCCCCGGTTTCTGACCGTTGAAACGGCAGCTAAATTTTACCATATTGCCCTTCTATTGATCGCATAATTACAAAACTCCCTGCCTTTCCCTCGCTTTTTTCTTCATATGTACAATAATGCCCCCCAACCATGACAAAATTACCGATCAATCACTCCTTACTGCCCTCCTTAGATATCACCTAAAAAAAAGAGTTGGCTTTATTTATTTTCTTTCCTCATCTGTTTTGGTCAGCTTCTTGTGAGAGGGCAGATTTCCATCGCCTTCTACTCTAAATTTTCCTCACCATTTCATATAATAATCTAACCTATTGAGTTTTGTGCTAATATTTGAGTTGAACCATGAGAGTGTTGTGAATATATTTATTTTTTTAATTTATAATCATAGTCTAATAAATTAAAATTTTAGATTCATGTGATGATTTATATTTTTTTTAAAAGTTATATTTACTATGAACCAATAACTTATGTTCTTCGATTTTAATATCAGTTTAATATGATATAAGATTTATAAGTATATGTAATATTATAACTTATTAATATAATGAGTATTAGAAATATATGGGACAGATTAAATATAAATATAACCCAAAGAACAAGATTTTTGGTGTAATAGTGACCAACTATTCCCTCTTTCCTCATCTTTATCTTTCTTCTCTATCCCTAAATTTCTTAACTTTTTTTTTCTCCCAAATTTTGGTATACTACCATGTAAAATAACCCTAGCAAACCTAACCTAGTAACTCCATAATTAATTTCATTAATTCAGTTGGTAGAACTTTGACAAGGGACCAAACAAAAGATGATATAGAAAAGACACATTAACATTAGATTTTAATTCAATTCACAAACATTAATTTCTATAGTTAAATACGGATAATATAGTCTAATAATATAAATAATTGTTATTATGTGATGGTTTAAAATTTAGATAAGTATGTTAAAATTAACGAGTTTTTATCTGCTAAATTATCACTCATCCTTTCCGGACAATTGTCTTTTTCATCCTAATTAGTGTGTATATAAAATGGTTGATTATATTTGTTGACTTTATCCATTTCTTAGGTTTTTTTAATGTTTAATTAAGAGAGGCCAAATTTTTTTGAGTAAAAAGTTAATTGTTGGTGGCTAAATTAAGTATTCAAGAAGTATTAGTTTGATGAAAACATCTGGCTCCAATGGTGTCTTCAAGCGTGCACATGTGACCCAATTAAACTTTGCCAAATAATTTGAATGTCACTTTCAAACACGGTTCTTTTTTGAAAGAAAGATTATCTGTTGATTTGTTGTCATTTCCCCTTCTAAAATAAGTATGATTTAAAATCTAAGGTCACAACTTTGGCTTAAAATAGAATTTTTCTCTACTAAAATGGAAGAATTCATGAAAATATAAACATTTAATGTTTATTTTGTATATCAAAGTTTAATATTTTTTAGTATTCAATTTAATCAAAAAAATATTTACTTTTCTCGAATTTATTATAATTACTTATATTTTATTATTAAAATTAAATATTCTAAATAAGTATTAACTACATTTTTTAAACTTTATTTTTATTGTAAAATTAAAATAAATTATATAACTAATTGAAAATATGATATCAAAGAATAATTTTAGTTTCATGATCAATACTTAGAAATTGATATTTATTTATAGAATTAACTTCTATTTTGTATACTAAAGTTATTTTAAGTGTAAATTATTTTTACACAAGTTGAATTGAATTTATATTAGTGCCTAGTGGTGATATTTATTCATATTGATATTTTTTAACCATTATACTAAATATTAAAAAAGCATAGGTGAGTAATAGACATTTTTTTATAGATATTAACATCAATTTGAAGGATGGGAGACTTGAACCTTCGACCAAAAGATAAGAATAGATGTAAGTTGAGCTATGTTCATGTTGATGTGAGTAATGGACATTGAATCTTTATTAAAGTTCAATTAACCACAAAATTCCTACCACGCCACTATATATATGGTTATGAAGAAACCAATGAAGTCAATTAATAACTAACGAAATAGTTTATCTATATTTTCAATATCAATTTAAATTAAATAAAAATACTATTTAAAAATTGAAGAAGGTTAAAAAGGGAAATGAATAGTTTTTTTTTAATAATACAAAGTATCGGGGTGAGAATTGAAGCACACTCTTGAGTATGAAACTACATGTTTTTAACCAATGAGTTACGTCCTCTAAAATGAATAGTTTCTTATTTTAAGCACATTTTTATATAGTATAATTATATTGATAAATAGATGTTATGTACGACAAGTTTTGAGTTGAATCGAAGTATATATATTCATCCAATTGATTAATGCATGTATATTTATCCTCAAGAAATTAGCTTATTATTTTATTACTAATTATTTTTAAAAATGTAATCACATTGAGGGACAAATATTGAAATGGAAAAATCCTACGTATATCTTTTTTTTAATAGAAAAAATCGTATATATATCTTTTATTTAGCTGTCAAAATTAACTCCTTTTAATGACTTTCAAATTAAGCAATTGATTTAGTCTTTTCATGGTAAGCAAATTGCATGGATGACAAATCTCTTCAACCAATCCATTTAACCACTAATCCCACTATTTAATTTATTATTAATATTTGAAAAAGACCACTCTTTAATTTATTTATTTTTGGATAACCGACATCCTTTTAATTTAGATTTTATTTTTTCTCAAAACAAAAATATTTTATGAATTAAATTAAGAGATAAAAGAGTGTATGAATCATCTTTTAAATAAGGAGCCTAGAGCTAAAAATCAGCAAAATCCATATCACAAAATAATGGCTGTCCCAAAATTTCTCCAACAATGAAGGGCAATTTTGTCATTTCACAGAAAAAAGACGCAATAGATATAGAAACTCCTTTCCTCTCTCTCTCTCTCTCTCTATAACCTCAACATTCAAAAACTCTCTGTTTTTCCATCTTCTTTCTTCTTTCATTCAACCCTGTATATATATATGTATATATAGAGAGAGAAACAGTAGCAGAAATAGAGAGAGAAAGAAAGAGAGATTTGAAAAATGGAATTCTGGTTTCGTAATTTGAAAGGATTATTTAATCTCTTCTTCTTCCCTCTTCTAATCTTCTGCTTCTGTAATTCCTTTTCAAATGCTTCTTTTAACCTAACTTCAATTCCTTTCAATCAAGGATATTCTCATCTTTTCGGCGATAGTAATCTCGTTCGTTCTCCTGACGGAAAATCCGTTCGTCTTCTCCTTGATCGATTCACCGGTAAATTTTTTTGATTGATTGAATTATCGTTGAATTTCATTTTCCTGTTTTTTTTTTTTTTAATTGGATGAATTTTTAGGGTCTGGATTCATTTCGTCAAGAATGTATGAACATGGATTCTTTAGCGCCCGAATCAAATTGCCGTCCGATTATACTGCCGGAATCGTCGTAGCTTTCTATGTAAGTATGGCGATGCGATGAAATGATGATTGTTTTTTCTCCTTGTTTTAATCTTTTCTTTGTTTGGTTGCTGAGAAAAACGGAAGGAAAATCAAAAGCCACAGATGGAAGGAAAGATAGAAAGAAAGAAAATTAAAAACTCCACGCGGCAAGTCAAGCGATTGGTCATAACCGTTGAATTGATTATTTAATTAATTATAACTTAAAATTAATTGAATGGATATTTGATTTCTTTTCTTTCTTTTTGCGCTGAATGGATATTTGATTAAAAGAAGAGCTTTTGCAAATATATATCATTTAGAAATTATTTTTGAAGTTCATCACAATGAAGAATCAAAAGTTTAGTTGATTATACTTAATCACTTATTTTCTTTTCTTCTTTCTTATGGTAAAGGAAATTATGTTAAAATATTTATAAAAATATCAAAAACTTTAATTACTCAATCAGTAATATAGTAGTTTTTTTAACGTTGATTATATGAAGTGATTATCATTATCAATTACTGATTGAGTAATTAAAGTTTTTGATATTTTTATAAATATTTTAACATAATTTCCTTTACCATAAGAAAGAAGAAAAGAAAATTGAAGCCATTTTTTTTTTTTGGAAAAAAAAACATTTATTTGATTTTGTGCACTAAAAAATGAAAATATTGTCATCATCATCATTCTCAATGATTACGAATGAGAAACGGAGTTGATTATTATTGGAAAATGCAGACATCAAACGGTGACGTATTTGAGAAGAATCATGATGAATTGGACTTTGAGTTCTTGGGAAACATTGATGGAAAGCCATGGAGATTTCAGACAAATCTGTACGGAAATGGAAGCACTAGCCGTGGAAGGGAGGAACGTTACCGCCTTTGGTTCGACCCCTCTAAGGAATTCCACCGTTATAGCATTCTTTGGACCGCTACCAATATTATGTAAGTTTCTTTCTTTATTTTATTTTTTTCTAAATTTACCTCTTTTTTAGATGCAGATTTTTTTTTAATTTTGATTATTGGTTAATTTAACCTTAGGAATGTACGTGAAGAACTATATGCCATATTAAAAAATTTGTTAAAAAAATAAATGCTCTTAAATGATTATATTTTTTCCCCTCTTTAACCGGTATGGAAATTTTAATTAATGATAGAAAAGTATTTCGGGCATTTTAAAAATGTAATCATAATAAAGAAAGTATTTGGCTAAAGAAATTTTTATTTTTAAAAATTGAAAACGACAAATGAAATGAATATTTATATGGATACTTAATTATTTGTACAGTAATGTTATAAAACTGAGCCATGCAAATCTTTTAAACGTTTAAGGAAAACTCAATATTTCTTATATTTCCTTTTTTGTTTCATTTGACTTCTTGGCCACGTGGCTTTGTTATTTATTTATTATCTATTCGCTAATAATTATAGGGGGTTTTCTAAAATTAGTTACAAAATTACTAATTGTTTATTTATATTCTAGGAGTAGGTTTAAGACCATGTTTTTGTTTTTGAAATTCGACTAAGAAAAAAAAAATTTGACTTTAACCCAAATTTCTATAATTGAAAACTAAAATAAAATTATTATTATTATTAAAAAAAAAAAAAAAAAATATGATTTGACCTTTAAAATCAGGGGAGTGTACAAGTACAACTCTCTAATATTGTGCCGTTTTTATCAGGAAAATATTTAGCTACTCTTTGTGGAATTTCCAATCTCTTTTGATTATAGTTTAACGACATGAACATTTTGATCTGGGTAGTTTTTTTTTTTTTTTTTTTAAGCTTTTCACAACCCTAAAAGAAATTCTAAAGTATTTTAGAAGTTATTCAATATGGCTCTTCTTTAGTAAGAAGGAAAAAATCATGTACATAGATTAAAAAATTATAAATGAGAAGTATATCGTGCCGGTCATATTGAATAATTTCTTACAAAACTGAGAGTTGACTTATTTAGACACATGGACATTTGTGATTGGTTGGTTGGTTTGAGATGTCTTTCTTTTTGCTTTTTGGTGTGATGGGAAAATAGGGTTAGGAAATGAATGGATGGTTTGGTTTTCTTTTGACCTAACTAACTGAATGAAATACAAAGTCTTTTTCGGGATATTTGGTTGCGTGTGGGATTTCCATGCTTCCGTTCCACATGCATCGAGTGGCCATTAAAGATTTTAGGTACGACTTATATTTTCCATCATTTTCAGCTTTTCTTTTGTTTTCTTTCTCTCAACCATTGAGAAAGTTCCAAACTTTATCCCATTTTAATTACATCATTTTATTAGGCTATCGAACAAAAAATAATGAGGAAATAGTAAATCATTATTTTTTTAATTCACTTTTGAAGCTCATTGATATTTGTCCTATCAAAATTATCCTTTTTAGTGGAAAACAAATAATACCCATTTGTTTCATCATCTTCCTTTTAAAAAAAAAAAAAAAACTAAAGAGTGGGGTTATGTTATAGATGTGGTAAACGGTAAACCCATGCCTTAGATTTTGGAATATTACCAAAATGGAAATAAGGTAAACTATGGGAATGGTATGGCTCATAAAGTCAGAGTTGGTAACCCAAAATGTCAATAGAACAAATTTAAGGCTTCACTAACAAGTTGGCTTGTCATCCTTTTAAACAATTATTAAGGCTTAGAAAGAAAACTTGCAAGTTAAGCTATTAAAATGAGTCACATTAAAGAAGAAAACTCTGTCAATTCACTACAGATAGATCCATCTGAACCCCTTGATTCTCGTAATCTTAAAGACGCTGGTAATAATTTGTGTTTAAGGGTCCACCGTTGTCGTGATTTGACTCTTAATTTTCCATTTCTTTTCCTTCCTAATTTCTCATTTTTTTGGTATCCACGGTTTGTAAATGTGACAAAAAAAAAAAAAACATTCTCCCTAGTACTTCTCATCCTAAGAAAAATCTCAAGTTGGGTATTTTTATACTAGGAAGCTCGAATACTTCAATTTAGGTGACGTATCCGTATCTGACATGCATTTGACATTTTAATACTCCGACATTTATTAGACACATGTCACCCACTTATTAAACACATTAGACAATTTGTTGAACACATTAATTATATGTTTGATGCATACATATGTAAAATAGTCATTGGACACTTGAAGTAAAATATATAATCTTTATTTATTTAATTTTATTTGAAAAAACTAATGAATATAAAATTGAACATGGTAGTGAAGTATTATATCGCCAAATTTAATGTGAAAATTATTGAATATATAAAAATATTCTAATACATCTAAAAAATTATATGTTATAATAAATGTATCTTTATTGTGTGCATATTATTGTTAGAAAATGGCGTGTTGTCATGTCTGAATTTCTATACTAAGTTGGTTATATTGTACTGATTTTTAAGATAGGAAGTTTAGAAAACTAATCAATATTTATATTTAAATTAGATGTGGGTTATCCTCTATCTGAGCACTCCTTTGCTTTTTATTAAATGGTTTTTTTTTTTAATTTGTTAACCCTAGATAGCAAGCCAGCCAACTAAAATCAACCACACTATTCACAATATGTACTGTTTGAAATTTTGTAGATTTTACATTGATGAAGTCCCCATTAGAGAAGTGGTGAGAAGTGAAGCAATGGGTGGAGATTACCCTTCAAAGCCAATGTCTTTGTATGCCACAATCTGGGATGCTAGCAACTGGGCAACTTCTGGTGGCAAGTACAAAGTGAACTATAAGTATGCACCCTTTGTTTCTGAATTCAAGGACCTCGTTTTGGATGGCTGTGCCGCCCTTCCCATCGAGGAGGTTCTGGAAGCAAACGACTGCTCCGACCACGACGCCCGCCTCAAGAGCCAAGATTTCGCCACCATTACACCAGAGCGCCGTGCTGCAATGCGCAACTTCCGCTCGCATTACATGTATTATTCATATTGTTATGATACATTGCGGTACTCAGTCCCGCCGCCCGAGTGTGTCCTTATCCCAACCGAACAGCGGCGCTTCATGAACACCGGAAGATTGAAGTTCGGCGGAAGCCACCGCCGTCGTTCAAGGAGGCACAGCAGGAACCCTAATGTTTCTTTGTATGATCAGTCCAGTAAGTGATGTGTTTGCTGATGGCCTAAAGTACTGAAAACCATTTTATTTTATTTTTCTAAACCTTTCTATGTTAAATATAAAAAATATTTCTATGGGTTTATTTTTTAAATAAATTTGGAATTTATTTTAGTAATATTTTAGGCATTAAGCTTAGTAGTAGCATGCTTAAGTTTTTTACAGCTAAAATAATTTATTGCTTAATGAGCTCATGATTTTTAACGATAGAGTAAATAATTTTTTATCGCCCATAAATAATAATTTGAAGTCTGGTAGAATTCAAATTTGTAAGGATTCTATGAAATAATTTAGAATTCGTTGCATGTGCTACAAACGCCTTTACGAAAAAGGAAGAAGAAGAAAAAGTAATGGGCGACCGATTAATTTAAATTTTGATTAATTTTAAAAGATACATTATATAATCGATTTGTATCTTGTCAAATTTTCATCAATCATATTTTAAAGGTCGAAAATAGAATATAGGGTAAGTATGGATTTATAAATCTCTAAAGAAAAAAAAGCATGGATTTAAGAGGCTTTTTTTAACATGACGTGTTTAGTGTATAGATTTATACATTATAAAAACACAATATCTAATAAAAACTTGAAAATTAATACATTGTGATACACCGTAAATTTTTAGAGAGTAAAATAATGTACCGTACAAAATCAAACATCCATATCAGCTCAACTAAACCAACCATGATAGATAGTTGGAGAACTTACTGTTCCATAGGAAAAAAATAAAAAGTTTAAAATAATTAGAGTAAGTATTGTTCGATAGTAATTTTTTAAAATAGAAAAAAATATGTTTTGCAAAAAAATTCTAAATAACTAATATAATTATCCAATAAAATTAATCTAGACTTTAAATTGGAAGAGATCAACATTATAGTTATCTGCTAGGGATCATAGGTTGGTTTTATTTTATACAACCAATAAAATAGAGAAGTTAATATTTATAAAATATTTTTATTCAATATAATTTTCGTACTTCCCGACAACCTTTTATATACTTAAGGATCCATGCCCCCACACGAACGAAGAAGTGGGCAAATTGGATAGGGTATGTGTGTGACAAGGACAGTTGTTCCATTTTCCCATGATTGCTGAGACAAAGCCACATGCCACATGGATATATCTGATCGTCTTTACATTTGCTTTCAAGTGGGAGTATTTTGGAGCAAACATATAATTACTTGAATCAATTTGGATGGATTGGTTCATATTATTTTATGGGGCAATTATTTTTACATATTAATTATTAAAATATCATAATTTTTTAAACATTATTTAAATAACATAATTATAATTCAATAAAAAAACCAATAAATTCAATAAAAAATAATCAAATAGTTTAAAATTATTGAACTTGAACTTAAAAAAAGTAAAAATCAAACAAAATCATTGAAAATACCCCTAAAAAGCAACAAAGTATAATTCAAATATTTATTGAACAATAATTATGCTATTTGAGTAATTTTTAAAAATTTCTGACATTTTAGTAATTAATATATAAATTTATGTTATTTGAAACAAATTCTAATCTTTTATTGATGTGGCAATCAAGACACAATCGTATTATTTTAGTTATTAAGATATTTTATAAAGATTTAAATGCTAATTTAATCCTTAAATATTTTTTATAAAATTTGTCTCAAATAGCATAAATCTACATACTAATAATGTCAAACTTTTTTAAAATGAACAAATAGCATATTTATAATTTAATAAATTATTGAACTATTTTTCATGGGTATTTTTAATGAATTTGTTTGTTTTTTTAATTTTTAAATTTAATAATTTATTGAACTATTTGATTATTTTTCATTATTATTTTCAATTAATTTGTTAGTTTTTTTTTTTTTTTTTACTTTTTTTAGTTCAATTGAAAAGTTCTAACGTATGTAAAAATATGCTATATCAATAATTGTTCCTTATTTTATTGGATTGGTTTATATTATTTCATTGCAAAGATCTATTTATTTATTATTTTAATTACACACGTGGTTGGCAAACCTTGTAAGTTGTAATGTAACTTCTATTCGATATTTTAAAAATAAATCAACAGAATAAACTGGCTTGCAGCTTAACTTTTGGCTATTATACCTTCTTTCGAATTTATGCTATCAAAATTTTCACTCATGTTTAATGGATCCAACTTCATATAGTATAGAACAAATTAAAAATTCATAAAGTATAAAACAAATTAAAAACTCATAAATATTCAAATTTATTTGATAAATTGATTAATAAAAATAGAAATGTAAATGTGTATATATATAGTATATTTGTAAAATGATCTAGACCGGCAGATCTAGGAATTTTTTTTAGGAGTACAGACACTATATATAAAGCTACAAGGGCGGACAAAATAGATGAAACGTATTAAAAGTTCAAATTTGCACTTTAATTTTTTTTTTTTCACTTTTATATAAATAAATCAAAATTTAAAAATTTAGGGGGACAATTACCCCTAGATCTAGAAAATGGCCCGTTTAAAAAGAAACAAACAAAAACTGTTGAATACAAAACCATTTTTTTACAATTACAAAAATAGAATAAATCGTTTCTTAATATATAATAGAATAATGATTTATCATCATGAATTTAAATTACTTTACAGCACGTCAATTTCGTCATTTATGTAATTGTTATTTTCCAACAACACATTTATAATCTTTTATTTTCTTGATCTTTGGTAGGGTGAGAAACTTCAGGACTTTTATTCCATATTCTCAATTAACACCTTTCTAAAACACCAACAATTCACAAAAAAAAAAAAAAAAAAAAAAAAAAAAAGAAATCGTTACTCATTTATTCTGAAGTATATATACCAAAAAGGATCGAACAAATGAAAGGCAAATTTAAAGGTATGATCAATGGAAAGCGAATACTGACATAATTTGTGAAAAGAAAACATATACAAATTCAAAAATTACTATACGTATAAGTCTTCTTACTAAGAGATGAGATAGATCTGTACATTACCCACAGAGGAGAAATTTTGGAGGCGACTTCAATCTTTTCTGGTCTGATCATAAAGCAGCTAATGGATGGAACGGATTCGCCTTGTAAATTTATTAGATTTCCAAACAGTCATCAACGAGTGTAAGAAATGAGTTTTCTCTGAAGGATCAGTGTCCTGTATGAGTTGCAAAATTATATCCTAAACCTGCACTTGGTTTGAAAAAAAAACCAAAGATGTATAAGTATAAATTGTACAAAAAAAAAACCCACCATCCCATATAGGGTAGGGTATGAATTCGAATCTCCCCGATTCCCATTCCCTAATACTAAAAAAAAAAAAGTAAAAAAACCCACAGACTCATTATATTTATAATTTTTTTATAAGAAATGAGACCTTTCATTGATAAGCGAAAAGAACAAAAGAGGTTGGACAGCCAATTGAGCCAAGAAGGTTATGAAAAGGCGTTCCAATTGACATAAAACAGAAGAATATATTTTTACTTCATTTCCATGTCAATGATCACAATACCACAAAGATCATTGCGTCCAAGGAAGTTAACAGTGGTGTCTGTCACATTTTCCAAATTTTCCGTGAAATTCAGCAGTGGGTGTTCATAATAAAATAAATACCTGATTATCGAAATGAATTGATTTGAAAATGATCATAGAAAGACTAAGTCCAAGGTTGTGACAAAGAGACATCCGGAGTCGATGCCCCTACTCCTTGTTTGCCATTGATTGCCGCTTTGAGCACATCGTATTGCATGACCACAGAAGTATACATTGCCTGCGAGTATGCTTCCTTGGCCTGTTAAAGAAAGTAAATAATATGTTTACTTGAAAATAATCCATACAGACCCTAGAAATTATGTTCTTTTGACTTACAAAAACACCATGGAAAGAACTCCTGATTTTTCCATGAGAGCAAGTTTTTTTTTCTATATAAGAATACTTTGAAGCAAGTTTGAAGCTTAGAAATAAAATTATCTGTTTCCAATATCTACTCTCTATCTCTTTCAGAATTAATAGATGGGACAGACCTCATCAGGATTTTCACAGGTAGCAGCAATTTCATCGAAGCTGATTTCAGGAGCCACGCACAACCCCACCCCATTGAAAGAAATCACTCTTTTCTCTCCAATTTCAATTTCTACCTGGCAAAGATATGAGGTTTTTTTTCAGGCAAAGAAATGAGTTTATGTATGAAAAAGTTGAATAAAACAGACAATTAGACCTGTGAAGGAGGTGGCATGATGCCGTAGCACATTAAAGCAAGGGGAAACAAATGTCCAGGAACATCGCAATGTTGAATTAGCCTTCTTATGTTGTCCACTGAGGAAGTATCAAAGGGTGCCTGACCCTCTCATATCAGTATATACTACTTTTATAATATAAAGAATTTGAATAAAACAAATTCAAATACATGAATGAACCAAAAAATTTTGACCAGAAAAGATACGATGGATTGTTTAACAGTGGAGAATGAATGAGATAATTGGCCTTCTTTTCTGCATGAGTAACAAATTTCTTTAATCGAATGAAATGTACCAAAAGTAAAGGAACTTACTGGGTACCATTCTCCTGTCGATGGATCCGGCCGATCTCTACCACCACTGGGTGCAATCCATATTAGTTGCGATCCACCCCTATGAAGAAATAAAAATTGCTAACAATGGCAGCATATAAGGAAAAATCACGGTGAAATTCAGGGGCCTAAAAAGGCTTGATAGATTAACCCACATTATGATTATTTTTTTGATAAATAGATTAACCCACGTTATTTTTTTTTTATAAATATATTAACCCACATTATGCATTCATGAATTTATGGTAGTTAAAACCAGCATAGAAAATGAGCGCTTTTTCTCAACTGTTAACAGTAGAATAGATACCTCAAAAGTAGAGCCATCTCCTTTAGACTCCGAATGTTTGATTTCCTTTTCATTTCTGCGAGCTCTGGAACATCAAACAAGTGTTTTTTTGAATAAACACAAATAAGATTCCTGCATAATGCACATGTAAATTCAGTCAATCTTTTAGTCACGTAATTAGACATTGATATCAATTAAAATAGCAGGGAAAGTCTATGGAAACCTTCCAATGCTGAAGGGCTTGCAAAGAGGATCGGTAATAACTCTATCTCCTGCTATATAGGTCTGCAGGACAGAAAGTCAGACACGTTTATGCCAGCATTTCTTGATTGCCACCAAATCAGAGCTCACTGCAGATGTTACTACAAGAATATTAGGCTTACCGTGTTTTCAGCAATATAAGGATTTGTCTTTTCAAGCAGCAATGCAATAACAGCTGGATCAGCTTCAGTCTGATGATTTGAAATCAAGACAACATTATGACCCTGCAAGTAATTGTCGAGAACAATCATGACACATTAAAAGCTTTCAGTATAGCAAAAAAATGGAAGATGCTAAAGTGTAAAGGGCAAATAAAGTTTATAGTCACTACACGTCAACAGCAACCAAATCCATTAAATAAAGATAGAAAGACCAGCTATAAGTGAACATTTCAACACATGAAAGATAGGTGGACTATTACAGCATCTTACACAACTAGTTTCCAGTACACGACAATAAGTTCATAACAGACAAAGGATGACAAAGAAATATTATGACCTGATGCTCAAATTCAGAAGCATCTGAAAATCTAGAAATGTGCTTGGCAATTTGAAAAGCTTAACCAAAGATGGTTCTCTATGTTAGTGCAAACCAAACTAAGGATGATGAACACATTCAGCTACCAAGACGACCAGGTGCATCTTATGTCATACCATATGCGGCTATGCCAGGATTACCAGAAGCTTTTTTTTCAATTTTTCGATTGACTATCCATCGTAGCATAGCTTAAATTTTAGGTTGCAAAACATCTCAGAATCATCATATATTAAAGAAATTTGAAAATTGTTGATAGATACCTGCTGAAGCTTCTCTTCTATTTCCTTGAAAAGAGAGAGGTTACCAACAAATGAGTTTCTGCAGAAGACCATCTATTAAGCTCAAGAACAAAGGTCAAAAAACCGGGAGGGGGGGAGGAGTAATTATTCAATGAAGATATTATATTGACAGTGTTCATACATTGGTTTCATTATTATTGCCAAACTAAAACAAAGAATGTGAATGCGAATTCCCTGCACCAATATGAGAACAAAATGGCCCAACAATATTCAAAACATGCAATTAAACCTGTAAGCCAGCCTTAATAAGGATATCTATGTAGATTCTCCTACTCCTCCCCATCTCCACTTCTCAATCCCTCTAAATCCATTATTTAAGCAAGAATAGGCTGCAGTCTTGACTTTCATAAACATCATCAGACTTCACAGTACAGAGCGTGATTGAGTGAACAAAGGCAATCAGATCTTAAACCTAGACACAACAAAACACAATGAGGCCTACACTTATTTTACACCTCACACATAGGCTCCAAAATTGTGACTTAGTGCATCTCACAATTTAATAAACATTGATTCAACTTTTCCATATCTTTTATTTTACTTTTTATAGGAAACAAGATATGCATTCAAAGACCAACTACTTCCACTTATCCAGATCATCTCCCACAAAACTCTGAGTCATAATAAGTAGAAATAAGTGCACATTGATATACATCATTTGCATGTAAGCAAGAATTATGACTGCATATATTAGCACTCCACAACCACTACAGTCTGAAGCTAGTAACACTCGCATACACATGAGACAGTCGCTCAAAAGCTAAATGATGAACAGAACAAAAACAATGTAAAACATAAACCTCAACTAAAAAGGTATTAATTTCACACTTCACTTGATTGTTCCTAATGTTTTGTTCCCTCACCAAGACCTCATAGCATGTAATTCAGAGTGCCATGAGCAATAGTTCGAAAGCACCAAGATCCAAAATGCTTTGGTCTATGAAAAAAAAATTTAGAAATAATCTAATAAACCTCACACTTGAAAATGGAATAGGACAAAAGGCTCTAGTCAGCTGCATACAATGGATAGAAAAAGGCTTCAAAACCAGAACAGCTCTTTCCAAAATGCATGGTAAGATGAAAGTAAGGATGAATGAAAAGAAAACAAATGCAAAATTGCAGGAAGTTGTATAAAGACTTTAGAAGCCTGATACGTTATTCCAGAACTGAACTGTGAGTGGCCATTATTCCTCTATTATTATTTTTTATAATAAAAGATCATTATTCATCTTTTAAATAGAAATACCTTCACATTGTTTTCTGAATCAGCACTTACAGCTCTTTAAATGGATAATAAAACTTTGATAACACATAATTCAATTTTATCACAAGAGCAGGCCACGCTAAAAAAGTTAAAGTCGATGAAAAGTGAAAGATATCACTATGCAAGGAAAGAAAAGAGAATGCGAACAAAGAAATGGTGAACACTAGCAATTAAGTGGATAAATTAACTTGCTGCATCATGATTGTAAGCTCAATGATGCTTGAATCGTAATAAAACGAAGCAATAAACAAATCATCTCTCAACAGAGTTTATCACCATTTTGAAAAGCATGAGTTTCAATAAATTTATTCACGAATATGGACACACAACACAGACAAAAGGACATAATATTTTTCAAAAACTAGTGCCCTGACACAACAAGGACACTAATTAAAATATATTTGAGTATTTTTATACATCTCACGTTAATTTCACTTTAGTTTATAATATTCCATTTGAAAGATAATGTGGAAAGATAGATAATTGTTCAAAATTTTGAAGAAACTAAGTAGATTTTTTTGATGATGCAATGTGTTATAGAAATAAAATGAAAAAAATTATTCAAAACCAAATACATATTTTCCAAAAATGATTCAACGTCTTATAGAAAACAATTAATATCGATCATATTCATACACTTCGATGCTTCAAAAAAAGTACGATGTTTTTCTCACAGAATTCATTCTTAATCTCCTGTACTATTTTTCATAACCATAGCTTTTTTTAAACAAAAATAAATTAATTTAAAGGGCAATTACTGAAATAGCATATTTTTGCATACTAATTACTGAAATGTTAGAACTTTTCAAAAATTACTCGAATAAAAAATTTAATGGATTTATTGAAAATATTAATAAAAAATGATCAAATAGTAAATAAATTATTGACCTTGAACTTAAAAAACCAAAAAACAAACAAATTCGTTAAAAATACCTACGAAAAATAGTTCAATAAATTATTGAATTATTGAACTATAATTATGCTATTTGAGTAATTTTTAAAAAGTTCAAACATTTTAGTAATTAGTATGCAGATTTATGCTATTTAAGACAAATTCTTTTAATTTAAACCTTCGGTCAGGTGTTTGTCTGATGTTTGTAGACAAGGATCCAACATATTTCCAACAAGTACTTGAGTGTTCGAAATGTATTCAACAAGTATGTGTCAACTGATACATTACTCAACTAAAGTATTAGTGCTACACAAATGAAAAGTGTTTATGAAGGACGTGATTCCTGAAAAATAGTGTAAACAGAACCAGTATAACACAAAAAACCAAATAAGGATTATGAAACAAAGTTTCCAACTTACCCAAAATCAATCAATGGACGGATATAGTTCTGGCCAAACATATAGTAATCAAAAGGCTCTCGAACAGCTTTGTGGTGTGGTGAGAAGACAAAAGGATCCTGAAATATAACTGCTATATCTCAGACAAGAGGTCATTCAGTAGCTGTCCTGTCTAAACTTTAACATAATTAAGTGGATGTAAAGTCAATCAGTACCTCCACATCCAGCAATATACGATCTAATGCAACAGTCATGTTAGACAAAACAATTCCATCAGCATTTGGAATTCCACTCTGAATAACCTGAAGTATAAAGGATGCATTGAATGCTTAACAGTGAAACATGAAACATGACAATAAGCATAAAATTAAGAGAACGACATTTTTATTTTATTTCATTATAACTATTGATCATCAAACCCTAAGCCAAACATATTTACCGTTCATGAGATGAAAACAGTAAATTCCTTAACATTCCTAATGGAATGGCCCAATTTTAACACTTGAGTTTGATGGTGTAATTGCCCAAATTTTAAAAAGATAATTGTTCAGACTAAAACCCTATAGTTCAATGTTGATTTGTAAAAGTACTTATAGTTCATGGGTGATTTGTACAATTTTTCCTTAAAATAAAATATCTGATGAATGTGCATAACATAAAAAGCATATTGATTGAGGATTTTTACAGCGTTTCTATAATTTTGATACAATTCTTCCATTCCTGCAGCAACATTTGCAGGCAGATTTCCAGCTTCTGTTTCCCTCCTGATGCAGGAGAGCAGCTCTGCAGAAAAGATAAATCAACATTCTGGGGGTAATCGAGAAACCATTCCCAGCTAATGCATAAAATAATTCTCATTTAAAAGTGAGCTAGACATTTCTTTGATGTGAAAGGTGGAATTATGACGCGTAGGAATCTTTGTAGCCATTATACAGCACCCCTTGAATTAAGATTATAGTCTTCAGAAAGAGAAAAATTTCATTGGAAAGATGAAAATAATAGGTATAGATACAAGTATACCCCCAGCCTGGAGTTTACAAAAAAATAAAATAATAGTAAGACTTAAATCCGAATCAATTTCAACTATCCAAGGGAGTGTAATTAGAAAACAAATTCGAAAGACTAAACCAATTAGAAGAATTATATTTGGCTAGCTCAGAAATCTCACCCCAACTCCAAGTCTCTTTCCAGAAAATTCACCTATTCCTTTCTAGCCAAATCTTTTAGCACTTTTTAAAGTGCGTTCTATAAATTTTTTCCTCTTTGTAATCCAATCATAATAACTATTAGTAAGAAGAAGAAGAATGAAAAGGAAGAGAAGGAACGAAAGAAGCCATTAAATTACAAGAAACTCTTTCTTGATCTTGAAAAAATAACAAGAAAGTAAAATATTCGAACGAAATCTCTACTATACGCAGCAAACGAATCATCTAACTCTCTACCAAGAATTCTTCAAGTTCTACCATAAAATCTTAGAAACGCAATAAAATTCATGTTTAAAAGACACAACATATAACAAGAAAGCAAAATAACAGAACTAAGTCTCAACTCTACGCAGAAAACGAATCATCTAACTTCTACTAAAAAAACTTCAAATTCTACCGTGAACTCTTCGAAACGAACGGAGAAAAAAAACAAAGAGAAGTTGAAACTTGAAACACGGCAAACCTTCATCGGAATGAACATCTAGAAATGTGCGCGAATGAATCGTCTCCTTCCTTCCTTCAGCATCGGAGCTAGCATAAACAGAAGAAACACCACTCTGAGTAGACTCTTGGTCCTGAACGAGCTCCGCCATTGCTCTGGTAGTCGAGAAACGAACTGAACAAGAACGAGGAAACTTTGAAGCTCCGAATTGCAGAGAAACGGAAAGGAGCTTGAGAGAAGAAGAGGAAGAAGGAGAAAGGAAAACCCTAGGGGAGGAGATGGAGATGAGGGAAAATGTAGGAGTTGAAGGAATGGAGGAGAGGATAAACATAGTAGAAAAAATGGAGATATTAAAAGGGAAGAGTGAAGAAGAGAAGCAAGAGAAGTCGTACGTTATGATCCAGAGACTTATTAAAGGACAGAGTATTTGGGATGATGAGGATTGGGTACGGGTGGGATCACCTTCGCACGTGCTTTAAAATGACCATGGAGAGACGAGGTCGCAAATGCACTCTCTATTTAGGTCTCGTTTACTTAGCGAGAATGTAAATGAGAAATAATAGGAATGAAAATCAATCCGAATAAAAAATTATGGAATGAGAATAAAATTTCTTTGACTATGTTTACTTAAAAAAAATTGGAATCAAAATCGGAATGAAAATAATTACCATTGATGTTGTTTACTAGAGTCTTGAAATGTGAATGAAATATTAATTCGTGTGGGACCCACAAAAAGTAGAGAAAAAATATAATTAATAAAATATAAAGGTTGGTGGGACCCACAAAATAACAAATGGGAATGAGATTGATGGGGTTGTATGAGATAATGGAATTGTTTGAAAATTGAGAATGAGATTGTCAAATTGTGTGGGTCACACACTCTCATTCTCATTCCAAATTTTAGGTAAACAACAACAATGAGAATGAAGTAATCTCATTCTCATCCCCTCATTCTCATTCCTTCAAAGTAAACATGGCCAAAGGAGTCAAAATTTGCATTGAGATTAGAGATTCTACTAGGGGAAAGCAACGGGGCAAGGTGAGGTTGGAGATATACTTCCCATCTTGTAATCTACGGTGATTTTTAATCTTCATATTCACCTCTATCCCCTAATCAAAAAATCGAGGGCGGTTCGAAGATTTCTCGTTCGGATATCATGTTCCCCGTGAGAAAAAAAATTTGTTTTATATTTTAATTCTTATTTATAAATAGGGCAAAATGCAAAAGACACCCCTGTGGTTTTGGTCAAAGACAAACACACCCCTTGTAGTTTGAAAATGAATATTTATACCCCTATAGTTTCAAAATCGTGCAAATTGACCCATCCCCTCTACGTCGTTCATTTTATTTTAGTCATAACTTTTTCGTTTGAACTCCGATTTGAATTATTTAAGATGTTATGGAATCACCGTTTCGAGCTATATGTTGTACTCACTTAAAAACTTAGAAATAATCATTGTATAAAATAGTTGTCATCATCAAAATATTCGATTGGGTTGAAGTCGTAAACACTTTTTATATACTGATGAGTTATAAATTTTTAGTGACTACAACGTAGAACTCGAAACGAGGATTTCATAACATCTTGAATCATTCAAATCGAAGTTCAAATGAAAAAGTTATGACTAAAAGAAAATCAACGACTTAGAGGGGAGGTCAATTTGCACAATTTTAAAACTATAGAGGTATAAATATTCATTTTCAAACTACAAAGGGTGTGTTTGTTTTTGGCAAAAACCACAAGGTGTGTTTTTGCATTTTACCTTAATATAAAATGAATTATATATTTAAGTTATACATTTTTAAGACAAAAAAAAACATAATACTAGACTTTTTATAATTTATTAGTTAATACAACTATGTTTTATATTTTTATTCAATAAATAAAGATAAAAGTAAACAAAATACATATAATATTATTAAAAAAACCAGGTTCGGGGTTGAGGGCAGGTGCGAGGAATGTATTCACATCTCCGTACCAAAAAATAAATGGGAGAAAATTTTCCCCTTTGACCATTATAAAACGGGATTCCCCAATCTATAGGATCGGGACTCGCGGATAATTTTACCATCCCTATATTCTACAACCCGTTTGGTAATATTTCTATTTACTAATTGTGTTTATAGTTTCTAAATTAAATAAATGTGTCTATTGATTGTTTTTTGTTTCTTTTTTTTTTAATGTTCTCCAAATTGTTTAGATATTTTAGAAATAAATACACTTTAAATATTTAAAAAGAAAAAAAATTTAACCCCTAGTGTTTTTAAAAAAATAATTGGTTCCATTTTGACGGAGGGAATGGATTGGGCAGGAAGGCATAAAAGACTTGAAAAGTATGGAAAAATAGAATATAGTTCAATCCCATTCATATTTAGAAAGAGAAAAAAAAACTTAAAATGAACCACTCGAATTCATTAACTTAAAAATATATTATTTTACATTTTTACTCAGTATACTATTTTTTTATATAATATTTTACAAATAATCCATTTAAAACTTTATAGTATGAAACTAATAAACTTGACCGTTGATTAATATATACATTTTTAATTGATACACAAAATATGTATTTATAATCAAATTATGATATTCTTTGTTAAATAATAACTCCTTTTTAAATATGATTTTAATTGGAAATAGAATCACTTAAAATGAGAGGGGTTAAAATAAAACTTTAAGAAGTTTAGAGGGTGAATAAAAAATAAGAATAAATCATTCACTAACCTCCCTTTCTTGAAATTTATTGATAATTAAAGAAATTGATTCAAACTCCATTCTCCTAGATATATATAATTTATAAAAAAAAAGGAAGAGATATAGTTTAGTTAAAACCCTCTATTTATGAAAGAATGAAGATGAAAGGTAGAATAAGATATAGAATAAGACACCTACCTTAGAAATTTAGAATACAAAAAGTAGGACAGCCCAATTTAAGTGATTATTAATTAATGGTTTTGCCTTTTTTAAACAAATATTGTTAGAATTGGGATACAGCTCGGTTACTTACCGCTGAAAGAAAATGGGCATTTGTGAAAAATTTAAAGGGGTGTTCAAAAATAGTATTTTATGGATTGATATTTAAAAAATGATCTTTGTTTTAATTAGATGTTCCAAATGCCTTTCAGAACGGGGACTTGCATGAAGAAGTTTACATGAGTCCTCCACTCAGTTGTGTAAGGGGAGGAGAACAAGAGAGGTCAACTGGAGTGGAAGCCAAATGACGGGGCCGAGAATTTGTGATCGATCCGAAGACTACTGCCAGATACGATTCTCCTTCCCCTTTGAACTATCGAGATTCTTGTCCAACTTTATTTTGGCAAAGGCTGCGGTGCGAATGAGGATCACTTTAGAACTCTAGGAGAATGAGCGTTCTGAGATAGGATCTAAAAGCTTTCCAACGTGTTGCGGATCCTTCGACCGGCAGCTGTGTGATAGGTTGCTTTAGCAGCCACATGACTATTCAAGTTCATGGTAGGTGTATGAGCTTGGTGAAGCGGCAGCGAAGCTCAGGTGGTGATGCAAGCGTGCGGTGTTTTAAAATTAACAATTTGTTCCCTCTTGAGTTAAAGTAGATAATATCTAAACCTTATGAAAATTGTGTGGGTTTGTTAACCCCTATGTTTAATTAATTCTTTCATTTTACAATAACTTTAGGTAGGTTAGGGTTGTTAAGGAGGGTATTGTTAAGTACAGAGTTATTAAAGTATGAGATTGGTTGATAACAATGTGTGGGTTTGTTAAGCCTAAATTATTATAAAATATGCTGAAAATTACAAAATGAATAAGTTTGTTAAATAGTGGGTTAACAAACCCCTTAATATAAGTTTCAAAACTGGTAAATAAACGTCGGTTAGTGTTGTTAACACCCGGCTTAACAACCTTAACGGGCGAACCAAATATATATTGTCTAAAAGGGGTATCATAATCATGTCTCAAATTTAATCATGTTGGTAACATTCTCGACCGTCAAATAAGGTGGTGTGTTTACATATCTTTGAGTTGTATGATGACTAAATTGAAACATTAAAAGAACACGTCGCCTTAATCCCTTCGTCCACGTGTCACTTAGGAATGGAAACGTCGTAAGAGTGTTTAGAGCTTGGAGCTCAGCTAACAAGGGGAAAATGATTATTTTCTTCCAATCCAGTATCGTTTCCTCCAATCATTAATCAGTGGCCCCTAATAAAGTTCATACACAGCGGATTCAGCTCAATATGGCGTCGCTTTCTTTCTTCCCCGCCATTTCTCCCTCTTCTTATTCCTTCCCCAAAACCTCATTTCGAGCTCGCTCCAACCTGTATTTACAGAGCCGGTAATCTCTGTCTCTCTCTCTCTCATTGATTAGGGCTTATTTAATAATCCTGTGTTTCAAATTCAATTTCAGTTCGTGCAGGTATGGTCTCAGATGCCGTTTTGCGGAAGCAGGTGTGAGGGATGATTATGCTCCAACGACTATTGATGTAGTTGCTAATGTTAGAAGTGAGAAGGTATATTATGCTCCTTGTTGGGTTTGTGAAAATTAATTTATTTGTAGTTATCAATTAAAATTTTAAATTTAAAAGGATTTATAATCGATAGTGATTTGAACATAGCTCAACTGGTTAGTCATCGGAGTTTATGCCCGTCAATGGTGGTTTCAAATCATGTTTTTAAGTATAGTTTCCCTACCTAAAATGAGTCGGAATTCGCAAGGGTTTAATTTAAAAACAAATGAACTTGCAAATTTGACCTCATCAGATTGTAAGTTCTCACGTAATAGTAAAATGGCTGCTTTCATTTCATTTATAGGTATCATTTTAACTAAAAAGCAAAAATAAAAATAAAAATCAATTACATTCATTTCGGACCGATTTCATACCAAACAAAATTATGAATTTGAAATCATTTCTCAGACTCTAATTGTGGGTTAAGATATTTGGTATGGAATGCTTTTTGGGCCTCTTAGAAAATTGATAGTTTCTCACTTTCATCCTTGTGTGATCATCTTAGTAGGTTGTTGTATTAGGAGGCAGTGGTTTCGTTGGTTCTGCTATATGCAAAGCGGCAGTATCCAAGGGCATAGAAGTTGTTAGTGTGAGCAGGTCTAGTAAATCATTTGGCATTCCTCTATCTTTCCTTTATGACTGCTCGAACCATATTCAATTATATATGAACTGGATAGTGCAGGTCAGGTCGTCCTACCGATCCGAGTTCATGGCTGGATCAAGTTACTTGGGTTCCAGGCAAGTGTATTTTGTATTATAGCACTTTGGAATGCTTGATCAGTCTTTGCCATGAGCGAAATTTGGACAGTAGTTAAAAGACAAAATATGGGATCATCTTGAATAAATTTATTAAACAAACACGCTTCCATACCCTATGGTTAGATGTTATAATGTTGTTTTTCCAATTAATCTTATTTTTGCCGTGAAATTCAGTATTTTTTTTATAGAAAGAAGAACTTTCATTGATCAAATAAGAATAAAAATAAAGTACAAGAAGATGAGAAATCCTCCAAAAAAAACTAAAAGAAAAATAAAGATTACATAAAAGAATTCCATATATAGAACATGGAATGTGTAGGAAAATCCATTTAGAGAACATCGAATGTGTAGGAAAATCAAAATCTATACTATTTATAATCTTGGCCATGTGATGAGTGAAATTTGGTATTTACTGATGATAGAAAAAGGAAAAACTATTGGCTCTAGGCAAAAAAGTTTGAGCCAATAGTTTCAACTGGAGACCTGTATGAGAAAAATATGGAGTAGAATCTTTGCGAAAATTATCAAGTTAGTAGTGATGTGAAGTTGATCTCAAATTTCATTACTTCTTGATATCAAAGAAAGAAATAATGGCATTTTTCAAATAAATATGCATGATGTAGAACGAGTATAAAAGATTTCCCCCATCGGTTGGTACTAGGGGAAGAGATTAACAATGTTAAGCCTCATTTTGTAATCCTCTCACCTATGTACCCAGTACCAACAAAACTCAATATCTCGTTGTAAAGGAAAATGAAATTGCTTTGTTGGAAATCAATGCAAAATTTATCTTAATTTATTAAGTAGTGATAAATATATTTCCAGTAAGAAATGATTGGGACATTCTCATTTATGGAATTTGAAGCAAATAGTTTTTATAGGAATGGTCATCAAGGTGCTCTCCATTTACACAAATTGTTTACATCTTTATAGAAGCAAAATTTTGGTATTGATATTACCTTGTCTATATGTGGTACATATTGGCTATTAAAAATAGATTTGATGTTAAAAATGGGATTTGATGTTCTTTTGGCCGGAGAAGTATCCACATTTAACATTAAACATTTTTGCTGCATTCTCCATTTGCTTTTCTATTAGTTATTTTTTGTCTTTGGCATGTTACTCTCATATAATGTTTTAGATGAATATTGGTAGTATTATAACTTGTTGTAAATCTATTTTAAAAATAGAAATAATCTTGAAGCTTGTACCTGTTTGTTATGAATAATTTTTCTTTGAGGTATGAGATGTCAACTGCTACCAGTGGTACTTAAAAAACATGGCTTTCTGCTCCCCCGGCTAAAAAATAAAAAGAAAGAAAAAATACCCCTCATGGATGAAATATCAAAGATGCAGTTTTTAATATCCAGGAGATGTTTTCTACATTAACTGGGATGATGTACTTGTTGGGGCTACGGCGGTGGTTTCAACACTTGGAGGTTTTGGCACTGAGGAGCAGATGAAAAGAATTAATGGTGAGGCCAATGTTGTGGCTGTCAATGCAGCAAAAGATTTTGGTAAGAAATTTCAGATCACACAGTTTTATGAAACTAGAATCTTAATTATCATTAGCATTGTGAAATTAGCTGCAACATTAGCCTGTGGAACTGTCTAAACCCAGCTCTCATGTTTTTTTTTTAATTAAAAAAGAAAAGAAAAAGAAACTCCAGTTGTACCTATCAATTTTTTAATCTTTTATTAAGTACCTACTGTTCTAAATGTTTTTCCTTCATTTTCAGGAATTCCCAAGTTCATCTTAATATCAGTCCATGATTACAATTTACCTTCATTTCTACTTTCATCTGGATACTTCACAGGAAAGAGGAAAGCAGAGTCTGAGGTCCTCTCTAAATTCCCAAGTTCTGGTAATTTACTTGTCTTACAATGTTCACATACAAATGATGAAAAATGTAGGCCATCATTTGTTAAGCAATTGTGTTGAAATTTGGATAGCAGGTAGTGCAGTAGATAATTATTTCAGTTAAACACTGACTGATTTGCCTGCCTTCAAGATGTTAATGCCAAAAACTGAGAAAGGCGACATGGCTAGCAAGTATTTCCTGTGAAACCAAATAAACTATGCAAGTGCACCTAATTTTGTTAACATCTGGTCTTGTCTCTGCAAATTATTTATGATCTGTAAGATTAACATACATGAGTTATACATATCATGATGTAATTTATCTTTATATCAAACTATAAGTTGTGTGGGCTTGTAACCCAAACGTGGGCATCAGGGTGGTTGAAAGTTGGCCCTACCCATCGTTTTGGGCTTCATGAGTAATCCATTGGCCGGCCATTCCAAGAAGGGAGATGAGCCTTGAACTCTGGGCGAAAGCCCCGGGTCCACTGCCCTTAGTGATGGAGGATACTGTCTGAGGTTGGTTTCATAGTGACCTTCCGCTCTCATCGGTGGAAGGATAAAGGGCTGGTTCTATAGATGGGAATCTCCTACATCTATCTATCTATATACTTCTTGATTTCCAGATTTGATCAATACACTTTTACATTCTTGAAATTCTTTTTATGTCAGCTTTGTTCTCTGAGCTAAATTTTCAATTGATTTGCAGGTGTTGTACTCAGACCTGGTTTCATATATGGGAAAAGGAGGGTGGAGGGTGTTGAGATACCCCTGGATTTGATTGGAGAGCCATTAGAAAAATTTCTATCTGCCATTGAAAACTTCACCAAACCTCTAAGTTCCATTCCAGCGTCTGACCTGCTTCTGGCTCCGCCCGTTAGTGTGGATGATGTAGCTCTTGCAGTAATCAACGCAATCACTGATGACGATTTCTTTGGCGTTTTTACAATTGAACAAATCAAGGAAGCTGCAGAGAAAGTTAGATCGTGACTTGGCCCGTTTTCAATTGCTACTATAGTATAAACACCGAACAGCTCATGGTTCTGAATGTATGTATCAAAAACTTGAAAGTTGGCTTTGGTTTCTAGGTTTTAGTCAGAGTTATTTGAAGGCCAAACCATTTTGTAATATGTTACAGCATTCTCCCACATTGCCATAGTTTCATATATTCAATATTGCAATATAAACACATGGTTCAAACCATGTTGACCACCTACTTAGGATATTATCCTACGAGTTTACCGTCGCCAAGTGATATAGGGTCGTGTGGTTGTCCCGTCAGATTAGTCGAGTGCGACGCTGCGTAGTATATGAAAAAAAATTATATATAAAAATAGTATTATTTATAAAAATAATATCAATAGGGGTTTTGTAAAAATAGTATTATTTATAAAAATAATATCAACGGGTGATTTACTATGATTGATAGTTTCACCATCCGGTATATTAAAAAATCTGTTACTTTTGTAAATATTTTTTAAAACGTGTTACTCATGGAAAATTCTCTATGTATATTTTGCTATTTGCTAAAATGATACCCCTCGATAATTAATCATCTTATATTTTAATCTCTGATCCGGATTTACTTTCATGACAAAACAATCCAAAAGGTTGCCTGTGGCTGTGTGAAGCATTTGTAATGGACCCGTACTGTAGATTCTCATTATTGGATAGCATCGGATTCTTTGCGGTCAATAAAAGAAAATGTTTTATTTGATTTTTAAATAAATATCAGCATCATTTATGATCTGATCAAATCAAACATAATTGATTTTTAACATTTTAAAACCTAATATAGACTTTCAAATATATAGGTCAAAAATATAAAAAATTTAAAGTTCTTATTCTTAATATTTTAAAATAATTAAAAAAGTTTGATAGATGAAATTCAAAATAAGTCGACCAAAAGTATAATTTTTGTTTTTTTTGGTGCCAACCCATTTTTATCAAATTGGCATTTGTTTTATGTGCTTCTTTGATAAGAACTTTGACGTTTTATCTGATCTGACATCTAATTGGTACATTTTTCGTCTATCACGGAGCCTAAAGACGTTATAATCAATTATCATTTTCTCTAATATATATATTATCTTTTAAAAAATTAATGATAAATATATCACGTTTTTTAAATATAAATAATTGATTTTGTTGGGAAAAATATGTTTATAAAAATTGTAGAAAAATTTAGATTTGTTTAAAAATAATATAATTATCCTTTCGTGGGCAACTTCGGGCCCAAGTAAACATAGACCGACTCACACGAGTCTACTCCCCAACGACGTCGTTCCAACAGCGCCTTCGCCACGCTTTTTTTTTTTTGCTGCCCGTGAAACGGCCCGAAAACCTTGATTCCTCATCTTCGTCAACCTCTTCGTTTTCAATATTTCAATTTCAGATTTCATGTAATTCTCTCTCAATTCCTTCTCTAATTTTCATTTTTCTCCTTAAATTATTTCCTCCTATCATTCTTGAAAGTAATTTAGGTTTTTTTTTTCTTTGTTTGTTTAAAATTAGGGTTAAAGTTTTGATTTTGAGGTTTTTCTTTCATTTTTAGTCGTTTATTTCTGTTTAATCCTTTGCTATGTGTTAATCGGGGTATACGATTTACTTTGTTGACATTTTGGAACGGATCGATGCTGTTGTTGAACTTTATAAAGGCTATTATAAATTTGTAGATTGTTGATGGTTTGATAATCCTTTATCGGATAAGCTGTTAATTTGGAAAAAGAAATAGTTTTTTAAAAAATAAAAAATTTTAGTTTTTTTTTGCTAATGTCTGATTTGTCCCCAAATTTGCTTCTGGGGATTAATTTTGATTTTTTTTTCTCTCAAAGGAATTCAGTAGTTTGCTGTAGTATGTTAGCCGTTTGAATTAGCTGCTTAATATTGGGAAAAAGAGCCTCTTGTACAGGATGACCACTGACTGCAGACAACGGTATTGTTTTCTATGAACTTTTTTTAACCTTTAAATGATCTCTTCGTAATTTAGAAATATTTTATTTTGAAAATTGAAATAATTGATGATAATTTTGGATTTGGGAATTCATACAATTGGGTATCAAGGTTCTCGATATTTGAAATATGGACCTGTCTTTTTTACATTAGTTTCTGCCCGGGTTGATGCAATTGCTGCATTCCACAAGAGTAAGCTTACTCCTTTTGAGAAAATAGCATTCTTCGATTTGTCTAGTCTTTTGGAGGGTTGATCACTAATCGGGTTCCAAAAGATTATATTCCTTAGATTCCCCCCAAGAGGGAGGCGAAGATACTCAAATGAAAGTTTGTATGTACCCCGCCCCCATTTAATACTGAGATCTTTGAATCATTATTGTTGATACCAGTTAGAGTTGTTTTTTTTGCCATTTAACTTTCAAACTGGACATGTACTGAAAAAGGTTTAGAATATCTAAAATGGTATCTAACTCACCTTCCTCATAGGCGCCCATGCCGCCCACTTTAGGATATTGTTGTTTATTGGAGATGGTTGAACTTGATCTTGTCTAGACCAATTTCTAAACCTTTAATCTCATTTTCTTCAATCTTTCCTCCAGTGAACGACTAAGAACGTCCACCACTAAGACCAATTAGTTAATGCTAATGGAAGCTCTTTTTGTAATTTTGCGTGGCTTTAGGCTGAGTGATATTATATCTTCTTCCCACTTATGTAAATTTTTTTATTTTTTGTAAACACTTTTGGTCCCAAGTTTTGATTTATCTGTTCGTGGTTTATTCCTGAACCATATTTGTTCGTGGACAATGTCCGTGGCTCATCTTCGTTGAAGTCTTATCCAGAAGATCTACGTTCATGGCCCTTGTTCGCTGGAGTCTAAACCAGATCTGCACTTGCATCTATGTTATGGTTTCGTCTGAGTTGTTTGTCGGTGTTCCTTGTTTGTTCTGGATCTTCCTTAGAAGACAGGGTGAGAGATGGGGGAAGGGAAGGAAGAGGGAAAGGAAGGATAAAGATAATAATGAGAAAATGATGAGGATGCCACATGAGTAAAATATCAGTTAAAAAAAATGCCACGTAAGCAATGCTATAAGTTTAAAATTTCTAATGCCTCATTATATTTCTGTTAATTATTCACTAGAAGTTTGATGGCAAGGACTAAAGTGAGAAATAAATGAAAAATCTTGGGGTTAAAACTAAGGGACCAAATAAACAGTGGAATCAAAACTCTGGGACCAACAGTGTATTTTTCCATCATTTTTTTTTAATAATATAAAGAGACTTTCCCATCTTCAATGCTCAGGTCTATGTCAAGCTACTTTATTATTTATTAACTAACTTATTATGATTTATTGTAATTTTTAGTGATAGAAATGTGTTCGATCTGCACCTAGGTTTTCTCATTGAATGAAGTTATGAAGACACTGACATCTTTCACTTGAATTTTATCCAAGTCACTTAAGCTGTGGAAAATACTTTGGTTCTGATTCTGGGAAAAAGTTTGATGTGCTCAAAATTGTTTTTGGATTTTATTCAATACCCCAGGAATATTTTGCTTCCTTTCTTCTCTGTGTCATATTTTTAGATTAGCTGCACAATCTTACTTGGTATTTTATGGCTGGATATTAGATATCCTCCCACAAAACATTCTTATGACTTGGAATTTCCAGCATCCGCTAAGTAATTTTATTTAAGATATAGACGCTCATTCTTCATTATAATATAATTTTTCGAAATAAGGATCTGCATGGCAATAAATTTAAAAGTAAACAATTAATTTTTTTTTGCAGGTTTTATGGTTTTTCTCAATTGCATGGTTTATCTAACCCCTGGATAGTGAAGATGAGATTTGTATATATTCTAATAGTTGACCTTTAGGATATAGTTTGTAGATAAGGATTGTCTTGTAGATGAACATGGAAACAAAGTTAACTAAGGTACTGCATAATGGCCAAAAGGTTGTTGTGGGGTTGAAGAGAAAAAGGGCAGATCAATGCACAACGCATGTTGGAGCTGACCACACAGAAGTTTTGTCCAAGGTGACCTCATCTAGAAACAAACTTGCCAAGTGCAAGAGACTTGATGATTGCAAAGTCAGTTGTCAATCAAACTCAAGAAGATCTTTTCTTAGGAACTATAGAAATTTTAGCAAAAGTGGACTTCCTCACAGGTTCTTGTATTATGAAGATGGGGATTGGATAGATTACCCCCAGATAACTGTTGAGTTTATCCGGGAACAATTTCAAATAAAAAATGCTGCAGTTGAAGTGGAACTTAATGGTCGTCAACTGCTCCTGGATGCTTTGTATATGATTCAAGTGGACCTTGAAACAGGTACTCAGCGGCATGTTGCCTGGATTGACGACAATGGTCAATGTTTCTTTCCAGAAATTTATTCAGATGACAGTGTGATGCATCAATTCCAGGAGAATGAGATGGAAGATGCTCCTGCTGTTGCATTATCATGTCAAACTGGAATGGGAGAGATCAATTTGCATCTTGAGATTGGAATAACAGAAGCAAATAGCCCTAGATTAGAAGAGAATATTGAAGAGTCTAATAAACGTACTAAAATGAGTAATATCGAAGAAAAATCTTGTCATGACATTGAGGATCAAAACGGCAGTGAAAATGAAAGCCTGAAACCAATTGCTCAATTGCAGGAGGCTGTTGGAGGGATTAAAGAGATCAATTGTTATATGACACCCCAAACTGAACTTATACATTCAACTATGGATTCTGATAACGTGAAAAATATGTTCTTCTCTGGCATGGGCTTTATTAAGAGAATTGAGGTGCTTGATGTTAAACGCTTGTCTGGTCGTTTAATGCAGGCGAGGTTGGAGCTGTTTCAAAAACAAATAGATATAACTAAGAAGAACCGTGGGAATGCCAATGTTCAGTATGGTTGGCTAGCTGTGACTAAGGATGCTTTATCTGGTAGCAATAGCATGCTATATGGGCTAGGTCATAGTGGGTTGAAGCTGACATCTTCGTATGGAGTTGGTGTTCACCTTGCACCTGCGGGCCATGCACATCTTAGGTATGCATATTCTTTCTTTAGTTCATGTGTATTGTAAGTTTATTGTAAATATATGATAATAGCCACCTCAATATGATATATATTTATGTTTTATATGAGTTTTTTTTACTTCACAATTCTTGTAAAGCACATACTAATGTAGGTTGATTTTGTGTTGTTTGAATTAACACCTCTTTCTACACTGTATGATTGTGAACAAATATCATATCATGGTCATCACAAAACCGCCACAGTATATTAACAAATGTTTCGCTTTGGCCTTTGCTATATGTATAGCATATCTTCTGCTTTATTGCTTCTGGAGATTTAACTTCTGCATTTGTTTAGTGCAAGTTCCTGTGATGATGACGATAATGGGGTTAGATATATAGCGTTCTGTCATGTCATATTGGGAAATGTGGAAGTTGTCACTCCTGGATGTGGACTGTGTCATCCCAGTTCTGAAAGCTTTGACAGTGGAGTAGATGATCTCCATAACCCGAGTCAATATATAGTTTGGAATATGAATATGAACAGCCACATTTTTCCGGAGTATGTTGTCAGTTTCAAGATATCATCAAGTCCTAAATGTGGTGAGTTTTCTTTTGGTTGCTCGTGCTCATTTGATGTTTATGGGATCTTAGTTTTTTTTACCCCCTTAAATCTTGGGTGCCCCTGTACTCGGGTTTTTTGAGGACATTCTAGATGGCCTTATGTGGTAGGTATCATTTTCTCATTGATCTGTACGAACTGAATGGTCAGGAGGCATGGATGGCGTGGTTCTTTATTCTACAGGGGAGGGGTGTCTCTGTGCTTTGTGGAGATTTTGAAATCTATTTTGGTTGTTTTTTTCCCTTTAATTATTTAATCATCTTGGATGCTATTTAAAGTGTTTTTCTTTTGTTGTTACTTGTTAAAGGGGCTCTGGCTGCAAAAAAGAGGGGAATTGATACTGAAAGACTTCAGGACCAGTTGCACTTAAATGGCTCTTCTATTGAATCAGTAAGCTGCCTCATGGGCTCTAATTATTGTATTCTATGTGGGATTTACTGAGTTTTAATTTTATGTTGACCTGTGTATTCTTTCTTGTGGTCAAGTTGGCACTCTTATAGATGTGGACATGTAAACCTATGATTATAAAAGCAGATATCTATTCAAATTGATTTACTGAGGTTCTTAATTTATGATGACCTTCTACATTATACATAATATTGTAGTTTTTTTTAACTATTGTTTACTCTGTCATGCATTGTCCTCCAAAACTTTGTTCAATCACTATATTGCCACTGAGAAACTACACGCCCAAATTAAGTCATCCTTTAGTTTTTGGCTGGTCCATTTTCCACCATAGCCTAAATACCACTGACAAGGTTCAAAGAAGACACCCCTATTGTTCCTTTTCCCGAATTGGTGTGTTTTATGTGGAAGCAACATTGAGATTAGCGTGATCACATTCCTATGTCAAACTCTCTTATTAGTAAAAACTTCAAAAAATTAGGATTTTCATCATAAACAAGGGACATAAGGGAATATAATTTAGCAAAGCTCAAATCACTAAAAAAAATTCTATTGACAATTTCATAGTTCAGTTGTACCTTTAGAGTCCTTTGCTTGATCTTAGCCATGATTTCAGATTTATTAGATGGTTTCTTTTCCTTCAATCTCTAGTTTATATTTTTGATGGTTGACTTTTACTTTAAGGAGGGGGATTGTGCGTCAGATCCAGCCTCGAAAAAGAGATGCAGAGAAGAAAAGCATGTTGACCAGGAATCTAGCTCCTTGAAGATTCCAAAGTCCCCTTGGATGCCTTTTTCTATGTTGTTTAATGCCATTTCAAAAGAAGTTCCTGTTGAAGCCATGAAACTGGTGAACATTCATTATGACTTATTTAGAGTAAGTGAAGGTTATGTTTGAACGCTCTCCCATTTTTTTTATTTGTTTAGTGGATGATTCTTACATTTTTTGCTTGGGTATTAGGACAAGAAATTCGGTAGGGATGAATTCATTAAAAGGTTGAGGTCCATTGTTGGGGATCCGTTATTGAGGTCTACACTAACAAGTCTCCAATGTAAGGTATGTTTATATGATCTATATTTTTAGTTCTTGCATGTGGTGAGTTATTTGTTCATAGCTTTATGGTGAAAGGTATCTGAATTGAGTGATGCACATCGTTTAAAAGTTTTATCAATCCCTTTTCATTTTACATTAAGTTTATGTAAAATGAAATGTACGAGACCAGAAACCATGAAAGTCAAAGGAGTTTCAAACATTTGATAGCCTCTCCAATTGTTGTCACAAATCCAAGGAAGGTTATGGTTGCAAAATGCCGGATGTAGAGGACTTCTAGATGAGTTGACAAATTTTAAAACTCCCAAACGTCCTCTCAAATTTCGGAGAATTCTCTCATTGGTTTTGAGCTATGTTTCCCTCTGCCTTCCCCAGATTAAGACAGAATTTTGGTTTTTTTTTTTTTTTTTTTTTTGGTAACGAGTGACCACTGGGAAACAAAGGAATAAGCAGTAGGTTCTTCTAGCATCTGGGATGGACTAAAGCCAGAACCTCCACAATCTCAAAGAGGAAAGATCTAGCTGATTTGCCCTTTCCATCTCTTTGCAAAAATGACACCAGTTCAGAGACGAGGGACCAAGGACGGTGCTCCTGGATTTTGTTGCGAGTGTTGACATCCAAAGGCCAAAAAAAAAAAAAAACTTCCTGGCAGTGTTTAATTAAGTTGTATGGCACAAAGCATTTTAAAGGCAGAGCACTGGCTGGCTCATTGTTTTTTTTTGAAAAAATACCAAGAAAAAAAACCATCGGAGGGACGCTATTCTAGAATGATGTGTTGGCATCAAGTTTTCATGATTAATGTAGGGATGACACGACTTAAAGATGAGATTTGTATCCGACTTGAGTTGTTGGAGTGGGTTGTCAATGACTTCTTCCTGGTGCATGATTGGATCAAATTTCATTATTGAAAATAGTAAGACCAATATCCTGGGCCTCTCCTGAAGCTGGTGTTGGGGTTGCACAGTAGATGAAATGGCACCTTGAATAACGTGTGATGGAAGCACCGAAGCTATTTTTCTGACAGAACTACTTTGACGGTAAATATGATCGACATGAAGGTTTATTTGATGTTGCAATGAACCTAGATTGCCTGTAGCAATAAATCACATATTATTCCAGGTATAGGACAGCTACGTTATATGTGGTTAGTCAAGTTTGTGCACTAAACCTTGAAAGATCAAATGAAGACTGAATTTTGAGATGAACATCATTCAATCCCAAACATACAATTTGTATCGGTGATGGGGCTGGTATTAATTCAACAATTTGTCATTCTACTAGCTGACATACAATTTGTATATAGCAAACCATGGTAAAATATAAAAACTGAACAGGAATTAGCATGCTTGTTTACATATGTACGACTCTTCAGATCGGAACTTGATGAATAACTAAACAAAGTTGAAATGATTTCTAGAAGGGATTTATATTATGAACTTTTGTTTGTAATTACCATTGGGAATCTCAGCAAAAACACAAATTAATAAGTTCTTTTATTTATCAAGAAATTGGCGATTTAAATTCGCCGGATACGGAAATAAGCAAGTGTTTATTTTTATGTTAGACCCCTCTTAAATATGCTTGCACCCATTTCCTTTCTTAAAATGGGGTGAAGTTACAAGTTAACGCTGCTCCCCTTTATCTATTGAGATTATATGTTACATCAATTGTAAACTATTGTTAAAAACCTTGAAAGTTGAGCCGCTTCATGTTTCTGGCCAGTGACTCAACTTAGCCGTACAGATACTGTTTTTTTCTTCATTATACGCTCTTAACTCAATACTATTAATTGAACCAACAATGCTTGAATTATTGATGGATGAGGCTCTGCTGTTTGCATTTCCCCTCCTTTTTTGAAATATACACTAATTCTTAGTAATCTCTACTTGTTTCAGCTACCTCCAAAGTCTCCATGTACTCTCAAAGTTCCAAAGGAGGAGAAGGAATGTTGAAACTGCTGGTAAGAGAGTGTGTATTCAGTTGCTTTCCTTTTTGGGGGTTCCATGTACATGACGTCTTACTCTTATTTTTTTGCCTTTGAATTTGTCGACGTGATTTGCAAACATCTCGATATACGTTGTTATGTGAAACTACTGTTATTATGGGTACACTTCACTTATTTGCTACAAGTTATATTTTGTTCTACATTTTGTTATGTTCTTTCATATTTGATCGTGAGAAAAAAAAGAGAGTATAACTTGTACCAGAACTTCCTTCAATTCATCAATAAGTCACTTATCCTTACTCACTCAAGTCCATGTAGATCTCAAATATTAATCATAATTCTTCTTAGAATCAAAATCCTTTTTTTGAATTATTTTTGACTGATCATTTCGCAGATTTAAGTATAAGTCTGATAGTGCTTGAGAATTTCAGAGGGCTTTTACCCTTATCTGTTTGTCATGTTATTAAGTGAGTGAATTGGTAACTGTGCATACTTTTTGCAGGGAAAACTTGTAAGTGGCTTTTTTATCCTCAAGTACGAAAGCCATATTATTTATTATTCACATGCGATTTTGCCAGGTCAACGTCCATGAATTATTTGGTTTCTTTGAACTCATTGCCCTCGTTTAATTAAAATGTTATTCTTATATGTTCAAAGTTCATTTGGAAAAAGCTGTTCTTCCATACTGTTCTTTTCACTTTGTTTCTTGCATCAATTTAACTTAATATGGTTGAAGAAGTTGTAGAAATTCAAGAGATTGATTTTTACTTGGTTTTTGAAACAATGTTGAAAATGATATTCTAATGGAGAATAATAAACACTCCTAGTCGCAAATTATAATTTTGTGGATACTAATAAACTTGTTTCATTTTTTTAAGAATGAGTGTACTAGAACTCTGCATCAAAATACTAAAGCCAATTGAACCGAGTTATAGCCGGTGAACGGGAGAGGATATTTGATACACAATTTGTTAGAGTAATAAACTATGTCACTATTTCTTCTCACAAGTTCGAAGGTTTTAGTTTCTTTAAATCTGATTTAATAACTGAAAAAAGAAAAAAAAAACTTTGTTTAAAGATAATGTATGAATTTTGTGTGATGATATTTAATGTCAAGTCCACTCATTTATGAGCCATAAATGAGTCTAGAGTCTAACCTTGGCATGGCCTATATTTTTTTAAAAAAAAAAACAATCTTATAATAAAAACTAGCCCAAAGGAAGATTAGGGGACCAGTTACAGATTTTAATTTTTTTTAAAAAAAAAAAAAGTTGTTTTCATAAAGATGAAAGATACTAATATCTACATTTATTACCATTTTAAACCAAACCTTAAAATTATTCTAATCCACTGTGCTAAAAATAGCCTTTAAAATTTTCATTATGATTAAGAAAGAAGCCCATTTTTATGTTTCTGTTTGAGAGATTTCATTTGACACTTGTAGCCTCACTTTCTTTTTTCAACTGTGCATAAAAATAAAGTAGTAAATAATTGTGATTGAATTGACTCTCTCTCTACTGTTGGAGGAGACCAAAACAGGTAACACGTGGGAGGCACATGTCAGATTGGGGCCATCTGGCATTTAAAAAGTAAGTAATTATGAATGAATGATTCAATTCCGGCTTTAGGATAAAGGTAAATTTAAAAACTCTGAGTCTCTGTCACCTCTACAGAGGAAGGTTTCTGAATTAATTCTGACAACTTTATTTTTTTTAATTACCCCCCTCTCATATTTCTGATATTTCATTTTCAACCCCTCTCTAATAACTTCCTCTCTTGTCCCACTCTCACATTTATCCCTCCCCTAAATAACTAAACTTCCCCAACTGCAGCTCTCATTTTTAGTATCTATCTATTTGCTGCATTCACTATTAACTTTTTTTACCATGTTTTTATTGTATTTTCTGCCCTTTTTTTCTTTCAACAATTTGGTTTATTTTTTTCTGTCAACAAGTGTTATTTTTTTTTTCTTGTATTGATATTGTCGTTGATTTTGAAATAACTTGATTTGAGGGGTAGAAAAAAAGGGATCTTGAGTAGGTGGATTTACGGATTAATTTTAATTAACTACATTTTAGACGGGAGGAGAGATAATTTATTGTGTTTTCCCTTCTAATAACATATATCGTAGGTATTAACTCTAATAGCAGATAAATAGTTTCTAATTTCAACTTTCACGTGATTACTTATTAGTTTAAGTTCTAACAAAGTAACCATTAATTTTTTTTCATATACCTGTATTAATAATTAGGTAATTTAACAAAATTACAAGTAGATTAATTATGCGAGATTTGATTCCGCTCATCCAAACCAACTGAAAATAACATCCAAGAAGCAAAAAGTGTAGCAAAGGAAACCATTCAACAACCATGGATTTATCAAACACTAATATGCAAAGATTGCATTATAGTCCCTTAATAATGAAGTATTTAGAAAGCAATGGTATTTTAAAATAAAGAAATTATGGTGTGGGGGAAATATAAACGAGCCCGCCTTGAATGCCGGGCAGACAAGGACAGGGCTAGGGTAAAGCGGTCAGGACTACAAGTGGTATGGTCACTGTCAAAGGTTACCCCTGCCCGTGCTGCCCACTAAAACAGAGAGCTATTTCTGCATCACCACCGCTGCTGGGGTGACCGTGCGGTCAGCGTGGTGTCAATCATAAAGCAATAGATGGCAAAATCATTTTTTTCTTTTTGTCTTCGATTCTTGAGCCATCTTTTTTCTCTTTCTTTTTTACAAAAAATTATTTTTGAATTCTCAACGTCGATTGGGCCACTGGTAATGTGCCCCACTATTTGACCGTATTTCTTGTATGACACATCACCTTCTACTTTACACGTGCGAAGAATTCTAAAAAGTTTTTTTTTCCCCAAATCATTTTGTTTTATTTATTTTGACTATCACTTTAAAATCCTGCCTTGAGATGAGTTTGTTTGTAGTAATCATTTTTAACCCTTTAGCCGTAGATGTAGATGATAGCAACAATAGAAATTACAAAGAGATATCGCAACTCTAATAAATTTTTCTATAATATTTCAAAAATATCATGTTCTAAAAATATGGGTATGTATGAGAATACTTTTTATTACGTTAAATAAGTATTTGAACCATCAAGAGGGTTCAAATAAGAATAGGGGCAATTACTAAAATAACATATTTTTGCATACTAATTACTGAAATATTTGAACTTTTAAAAAATTACTCAAATAGCATAATTATAGTTCAATACTTTATTGAACTAAAAAAATTAAATTTTTTAACAAATTTATAGAAAATAATAATAAAAAATATCAAACAGTTCAATAAATTATTGACGTTGAACTTAAAAAAACCAAAAAACAAATAAATTCGTTAAAAATGCCTATGAAAAATAGTTCAATAATTAATTGAATTATAGTTCAATAATTTATTGAACTATAATTATGCTATTTGAGTAATTTTTAAAAAGTTTTGACATTTCAGTAATTAATATGTAGATTTATGCTATTTGAGACAAATTCTTATAAGAATATATAGTCATATAGTAAAAATAATAGTAAATAGACACATTTTTAAAATCTGGAGAGAGAGAATATGATGAAATTACTCAAAAAATCTTATTTTTTTTTTAGATCGGATTAGATTGATTGTAAGCATAATTTACAAAATGCATGTATTTATTTCTCTCCCTATCTCCTTTTAATTTATTAGAAACTCTCTCATCTATCCATTCTACATATTCGATTTCTCTTTCACTCTTTTTGATTCATCTTCTCTTATCTTTCTTCTCCATTCTCTCTCTCTCTTGATTAATCTTCTCTAATCTTCTTATCCATTTTCTATCTACCTATGACAATTTTTGGGAGATTTGAAGCATAAAAAACCTAAAATCGACAAAAAAAAAATCTCTTTTCCAAAGATCATGCTCTAAAAGGTTTATTTTTTTTTATAAAGTTTTGGGTTTGATATTTTCTGGATTTTTTTAACTCTCATAAGTTTTTCTGATGTTTTTTTTTTATTTTCTAGCATTTTTTGTACTTTGATGTATTTATACATTTTGAATATGATTCAAATAGTTACGTTATAAAAAGTTTTAATTTTTATGTGATATATTATACGTAGTGTACAAATTATACATTGATTTACTCCCATAATTTTTCTGGTATTTTTTTATGGCATTTATTGTAGTGATGTAGGGATGGCAAAATTCTCCGTGGGTTAGGGGCCCCGACCCTATAAAGGCGGGGAATCCCCTTTTTATAGGGTTAGGGCTAGGGTTAGGGTTAGGGTGAGAAATTTCCCCCCGATTTTTTATAGGGTAAGGGTATGAGAATACATCCCCCGAACCCGAACAGATTTTTAAAGAATATCTTATATATTTTGTTTACTTTTATCTTTATTTATTGAAAAATATATGTGAAATATGATTATATTTACTAATACAATATAAAATGGTAAGTATTATGTTTTTTTTTTAACTTAAAAATGTATATTTTAAATGTATATTTCATTTTTAAATAATAATTAAAATGTAAAACGGAGAATTTTCCCCGCGGGAAACCCGATCCCCTAATGGGGAATCTCCGAACCCGACCCCGATTTTTTGATTAGAGGATAGGGTAGGGTATGGGGATTAAAAATCCCCACGGGTTAGGGGGATGGGAAGTGCATCCCCGACCCCGCCCCGCCCCATTGCCATCCCTAGTGTGATGTGTCCATATTAAGTATATTTTGTACATTATGTATGCAAGACAAATAGTCACCTTATAAAAAAGTCAATTTCTATGGGTTTATGATACACGTTGTGTATTCAATATATATTGATTTTAAAGTTTATTAACTTCTTTTTTTTAAATGCAGATTAAAGGACAGTTATACCATTGTACACTATTTACTATTTTTTTCAAATGCAATAACGAAGCGGGTGACATATATATTATGTAGAAAACAAATTTACATAATGTACAAATGTATCCATTGAATGAAAATGCAATATAAATTGAATTGAAATCAGAAAACTAAAAGAGATGATCATGAAAATTGAAACAAAAATTCCATGAATATTCATGAGATAATATATAAAATAAAAAAGGAAATCATGGAAAAAATATGTTCAGTACATTACAAAAATAAAAACTATAAAAATGTATTATAAAATCTAGAAATGGTGTACTAAAGGAGAAGAATGACATTTTGATGTTCTTAAGAAAACGAAAGAGAAAAAATATATATTCGGTATATTATAAATATAAAACTATAAAAATGTACAATATGTACCATATATACTATAAAATCTGGAAACTATGTACTAAAAATGGATGAGAAAATGATTGTTGTTCTTAAAAAACGAAAAAATGAAAATGAAAAAAAAGGGAAACATAAATTCAAAAAAGAATGAAAGAGAAACAAAAATATTGATTGAGAAGAATGTGAGAAGTCCATCTTGGTATTAACAAAAATCTGGGAAGATATAAAATAGTCATAAATGACAGCTAATGCAATTAATGAGGAAAATGGAAAATATAGTATTATGAAAGAATAAAAATTTAGAGGTGGCTATACACTAATAAATTGGGACATATGACTATTTATTGAGAGAGGGTAGTGAAATCTGACTATCTACTCAATTAACTCTAAAAATATGTATAAATATATAACAAATTTTGAGAGAGTCTCATGATTAACACAATACAAATTATTATATTTATAAATAGTCTTTATAAATATGCTAATGTGTAGGTATCACTACTTAGTACTTATTATTATTAAATATATTTAATCATCACTAAACCTAAAAACTTAAGCTAATAGGTAAACGTAAACATTAATTTAATCATTACATCTCAACGCTCCCTCATATGAGGCTTAAATATTGACACAAAACCCAAACATGTGGAATCTTTTAATAAATGAAAAGGAAATGTCATCACATATACCATATTAAATATGTTAAATCACTACTAGATCCAAAAATTTAAACTAATTGGTAAAGATAAATTTAATCATATATCTCAACAATTATAGTTCATATTTAGTCACGTGAGTTTGTATCTGTTAATTAATTTATTATATTTTAGGTATATGATATCTAAAGTTGTGAATAGAGATAGCCAAATTATATTTTTAGAAAATGAATGAAGAAAAAAAAGAGAAGAAACAAAAACGACTGTTTGCATGTAAAAAACAGTACTAAAAGTGACTCCAATGACTTTTATCTCATACACAATGCAAAAGCAAAGTCTCGATAAACGTACTCAATGTGTTGGTACTGTCAAAAACAAAAAACTTTTTTTTTTCAAAGAGAAAAAAATTAATAATATTGAAAAATTTGAATAAATACAAACTAAAAAATGTCAACTGTGAGATTAAAATAAATAAGTAAATAAATAAAAACCCAAATTCCATGGTTTGGCCATGGAATGCACAACACAAAAAACAGTTTCCTAGAGATCTGATTGCTGACAAAAGTTTTATCAGAGAGAGCAGAAGGTGTGGGGAAAATGGGAAATAGGAAAAGTGTAGGGGTCCAATTCCAAATCATAACAAGACAAATGGTTATCTGTAAAAAAATTGGTGGACCCAAAGTAAATGATAAGTGTAATGATGAATAAATAATTTTGATGACATTCTGTGTATTCTTCCATAGTATGGACAGCTCTTTCTTTCTCTCTCTCCTTTCCTAATATATTAGTGAATGGTTGTGGCAGTACCTATTCAGTACTCTCTGACTTTCCTATTCAGAAGTTTATTTTATCTTTCTTTTTTTTTTTTGGGTTGATCAAGGCATTGGTATTGAGTTTCTTGTCAGTCTTTGCCTTTCAAAATAGTTTTGAAAAATGTATATATTATGTTTTTTTTTTCAAAAAAATCATTTTACAGTGATTGTTTGAAGTTCATGTTCTAAAAAAATAATATAGGATAGAACGGGTTTTAAAGAGTGACTAAAAAATCTTAAATCTCAAAGAATACTAATACCTAACCAGTTGAAGTATGTTTAAATTGGAAAAAGTTATTATAGATTTAAGATTATTATAAATGTATGCATAGATCAACTTGATGAAGTAACTTCATTTGTAAAAATAGAGATGTTTGCGAACGTAATAAAGAAAAATACTTACATCATAATAACAGATTAGAATGTGTTTCTCCTCATTTTTATATATGTTGAATCAAATATAATAGTGAGACTTATATATATTTATTACCTACGATAAAAATAATCTAATAAGACACATTTTCGGAGATGGATTTTAACTAGTGATTTTTTTGCATCTAGACCACCTTACCGGGGTACTAAATGTGATTATGGAGAAGGCATTTTGGGTCTTTGAATGGTTTGCTCTTTGGGTGTGTGGAATTCAAGAAAACAAACAGCCATTTCAAGTGTAAAAAAAGTGATGGATGCCATAAAAAAGTTAGTCAATGGAGTGAGAAAAATATAACTCTCTCTCTCTCTCAATGTATATATTAATTATGTACATTAAATATTCTGTGAACTATATAAACCTATAGAGTTAATTTTTGTTAGTCTAAGGGTGTGGAAAAGGAAGCTAATATGAAAGCCTATTGAAACATAGTTGAGCAGCTTTACTGTGGGAGCTTTAATTATGGTTCTGTTCATTATTATTAAGAACAGTAATGCCATTTTTTTAAATTAATTATTTGGTCATCAGTTCTGGTCGGGGGAAGGGTTTTTCAATTTCTATATTTCTTTTTTCAATTTTTGATTCTAATTTAAGAAAATAAGCTTGAAATATAAATAGGTTGTGAAAAGGGTAAAGTTCTAATTTGCACTCTTAGAATTTTCGTCCTAAATTTAAATGAACTATTCTTTTTGTTAGTTGAGTTGTCGATGGGGAACATTTTAGATATTAATTGATTGGATCAATAGGAGATAAGAAAACATTCACTACTAATAATTCAACCGATAAAATCTAATTTATTTGAAAATTTCATTTAGAGTTCAAATCTCTTCATCATATATACTCGGATATTTTATGTAAAAAAGCGTTAAGAAAAGAGTTATTCCAATAATGTATTATAACAAAAGAAGATATAATATATTTTAATTTGAGATAAAAATATTAAACCTTAATGCCAAAATATATATTCTTTAATATATAAAATACTTTTCCTTCAGATAACTCATCTTCAATTAGGAATCCTGAAAACTTTATATTGCTTGTGAATTTTTTTTCTTCATATTTTTGCAATGAGAAAGGCAATGACCTATCATAATCAGCATTAAATTCTGGTTGGTTTGATGCTTGGCTGATTGTTCAAAGGTCATTTCAGCAGTTTGTACTCCTTCACAATCCAGTTGACATCTTTGTCTTCTTGGCTTTTAAAAGAGTTTCCTTAAAAAAAAAATCCCTCTTTATTAAAGAGAGAAAAAACTCATAAAAATTATTTTGGTTTTGATGTCTATTTAATTCATTTATTTGTACACATGAAAGGAATATATATATATATATATATATGGGTAAATTTTAATGGAACACTATTTTAATTTGTTTGTAAATATTGTATATTTTTTACTGTGTTAGTTTGTGATTAACATAAATCATAATAAAACATTGATTGACTAACACCTAGAGACATTTGAATTGTAGGTTTGAAAAACGTGAGAATGTGAAGTTTGTGTTTATGACTTATGTACCATAGAAATTCTTATTTATTAAAAAAATAGAAAATTATTGTACTATAATAAATCCTTGTGTTAAAAAAGTAAAATGATGTATTATATAACCCACGTATGGTAGAAACCCATAAAAAAAAATTACAATCCAAATGACCCCTAAAAATCTATAACATTTATATATATTTTATAAACAATGATAAAAAAGTCCAGTATATATTAAGAAAAAAGTGTTGAATGAATTTTTCAAGTCTAAAAGTACTAATTTTTCTTACTTACCAGTTTTATTTTAATAATCTAAATAATCAAATGTAATCTTAACAAGAAATCACATAAGAATGGAAAAAAAATGCAATAAAAAATATAAAATTGAAAAACATGCCCATCTTGAAAAAGATAATGGGAAAAAAAAATTATGATAAAAAGGGGAAGACTTAAAACATCAATAGCAATAATTGCTAAAACAACTAGAGAGAGAGAGAGGAGAGAGAGAGCTCTGAATTAAAACCCTACCCTTTGCTTTGTTCCATTCTCTCACAGTACACCATGCACCCTTATGTCTAGCCACTCTCTTTCTAGGCACGTGCAGTCTACGCTTTCATTGATTGGGCAAGGTAATTTGGTGACCCACATTGAGTGTTGGGAAAAATTCACAGCTTAAAAGAGCGCGTGGGTTTTGTTTGACTTATATAATTGTATTTTGACCTTGAAAAGCTTACTGACAAATTTCCCATCAAAATGGGTACAGATAAGAGGGTCACACACCACTCTTGACCAACAAAGCATTCCTTCTTTTACCTCTAATTATTGCCTACTCATTTTTTGTATTGGGTCATTTTCCCAATCTAATATTTTACCATTTTATTTTCAATTCTGATTTAAATACATTATTTCATGACTCTTACTTTCTTTTAAACTATAATTATAGAGAATTGGGTGAATTTTATAAAAACTAGGTTTAAAATTCGTTTTATAAGCTATTCATTAAATTTTATTTGGAAACATAATTTTATCTATTAACTTTAAAATATCACATATTTAAATTAAATTATACATAAAAAAAATATACTTAATTATTATAGGATTAATTAGTCTAAAAAAACCAAAGAAAACAATAGACTACTGTTTTTAAATTCTGTTGTTTTTTGTTTTATTCTGTCAAAAATGTTTTCTACATTAAAAAAAAAACTGTTATTAATTTTCAAAATATAAAACTGTTTTTTAAATATAGTTTTCAAACATGCTTTGAGATGAAAGAAAAGATGGAAAAATAAAAATAAATAATATAACTTTATCATTTACACCTTGATGATGGTTTATTGATGGGAACAACTAAATTAAAATGAAGGGCTGGTTGAAAGACCAATTTAAAATCGCTTTTGAAAATTTAAAGTCACCAAATATAGTAATTGGAATCACCTTATATTGTTTATATTACTTTTCATCCAATAGAGAAAAGTTTCTTCCTTTCATAGTTCACATGCATACCATAGCACATTTGGTCCCTTTCAATTCATAAAGTAACATTTTCAAAGGAAGTTATTCTTAAAATAAAAAATTACTACCAATTGATGACCCATTCTCTTCATTATAGACTAGAGACACTCCCAAACCCCATACATTTAAAAGAAATAAAATGAAAAGCCCGTTTGATTGACAATTTTTAACTAGAAGTTTAAGTTACACGAAAGTCTAACCAATCTTTATCCCTATTCTTTTGCAATCGTGGATAGTGATTTATTTAAATTCATTATTTTTAATAAAATTACATTTTTTCTTCACAATTTAGACACATTTTACTTTAACTCAAATTTAAGAAACTCATTATTGTGCATAATCTAAACACAAACTTAAACCCTAAACCCTAAACCAATCAGGTCACGGAGCCAAACACCCCTAACAGGGAAAAAAATTAATTTCAGTTTCTTGTCTGCACTATCAATCCTTTCATTCAACTTTTAAAAAACTTTTCACATTTTTTAATTTAGAATTGATTGGCTGCATGGAAAATAATGGTTGATGTATATGTCAAGTAAACAGAGTGAAAAGATTGATAGCTTATTTCTCTTTTTTCCATGTTTCAAGGCTGTCCTTTCATTCACAGCAATTTGGCTTTGAGATGAAGGAATATTTACTTTAGTATCTTTTCTTTAGATCATACAGGCTTTGATGATAGAATTCTTTATATTGCAAGCAAGAACTCAGTAAAGTTAAAAAAAAAAAAAAAAAAAAAAAGTAAAAACACTAAAGAAAAAGATATCACTTTTATCTTTTTCCCTTAATTAGTGTTAAAGATTTCCCTTTTTTTTTTCAACACATATCTTTATATTTTCTTCCAAAATGAAAGACTTGATATTGGATTTATCATCTTCTCCCCTTTTGCTGAATTTTATGAAGAAGCAAAAGAAGCACTAAAGCAGAAAGAATGAGTTTCACCATGAAAAACAACTTTCCCAATTAAAAATTAAAAGTTTTGAAACCATTTAAAAAAAAAAAAATTTAAGTTCACACTTTTAAGTGGTTAAAATTTGCCCTAGTTTTTCCCATTTAAAATAGAGAAATCTATTTATAACTTTACTCTACCATGTTGCCTAATATTTATGATCAGTGTTTCCTGAAAGAATATTAAGATTGACCCAAGTGAAAAATTCACATTAATTAACTTGTTTTTGTGTACGTAGTTATTTAGATTTTATTAAAAGGAACTAAGTCTCTCTATTTATAGTAATTAAGAAATTTGTTTTACTTTGTTATTTTTCTATACTCTAGTTTCATTTTTTTTATTGGTCTAAGAAATTTTCAAGCCATTATACGACAATATACTTATTCATGAGTAAATACGAACGTAATATATAGAAAAAAAAAATCGAAGATCAAAACAATACGAAATTACAATCTAATTAATTTTCAAATCTTAAAAAAAATCGAAAAGAATAAAAAAAAACATTATTTGTGAAATGTATTAATCGCGCGAGAAGAAATTAGAAGATCAAATACAATGAAATGTCTGGTTATAATCCATGCATTGCAATTTTTTTTATATTACATCAAATTGAGAGGAGAGAAACTCGAATCTTTGATCTTAATAAACATGATATCTAACCAGTTGAGCTATGTTTAAATTAACTATGGTCAATTGATGAATAAAAAATATGGAGAAAATTGCACAAACCACCCCTGAACTATATGGTTTGTAACACTTACATTTTAAACTTTTAATTTAAGTAATTGGTCTCTAAGAAATTTTTTGTCAAATTATCCCCTTAAAATTATTAATTTATCAATAATTATTATAAAATCTCTATAGGGTCGTGTCTCTAAGGGTTCTTGTCCCATCCCGACCTTATCCATGATCCCGAACGCAAAACCCTTTTGAGGGCAGGGAATGAAAATTCTTCTCGGATCTCACCTCTCCCCACCCCATTAACCTTAGAGATGTATTTTTCGTCTCTACATTGATTTTCAAGGGACCAATTTCAAATGCTAACGAAGTAATTTGAAAAATTAAATTTGGTTGGGTCCAATTTTAACACTTTGCAAAATTCAGGGGTCCAATTGCTCAAATTGAAAGTTTGAGAATGTAAGTGTTATAATTCCATAGTTCAAATGTGGTTTGCATAATTTTTACAAAATTATATATTTACATCACATGTGGAACAATTGGGGGGCCAAGACACTAATTGTTTCTACAAAAATATATATATTTGTAAAAATATCAACTCAAAAAAATTTGCAAATATAAGACTTATCAGTATCAATGATAAACAGATTATGTGTTTATCGATGATAAACATAGGAAAAATAGTAATTGAAGTTATCATTGATAAACATGATCAAAATTGCCAATATTTGCGGCTTTTATTTTTACAAATATCTTTGAAAAATCAGATTGCCCAACTTTCTACCTTATAAAAAGAGGTATTGATATCTAACCAGTTGAGTTAGATCTGGTTAGACTTAAATTCGCCGAAAAATATGTAAATTGAAGGTTGGAAAAAATGTATTTGCATTGGCTGGGTGAGGGCCAAAGATAGTACAAATTGGACCCTAGCCAAGGGTAGGTGATAGTGACATAGCCTTGAATATGGTACAAAATTTGTTTCAATAAACTGATAGTGTTGGCCAAATGTGGAGCCAAAAGACATCATATGGGTGTATCCATAGAAAGGAACATATGACTATAAAACAAATTTTTTTGGTTGGAATCAGCTCAGCTTCAGCCTCAGCTCAATGTTTACTGTTTTCTCTTTGACTTTCAGTCCCAATAATTTTATTCAAATTTATAACGCACTTTCAGGCTTTTTATGCCATTGATAATGAATGATATTATTCTTTGCCAGTGCCAAAATATGCCTGACTTTGATTCTTCAAGCAATGGAAACTTCACTTAACATAATTTTTATTTTCATTTATTTTCTTCATATTTTGACATATTCACTACACAATTTTTTCCTCTTTTTAGATAATTCTATCAATGTTTATATTGAGTTTTAAAACATAGATTCGAATGGCTTTTGGGGTATAAGAGTCCATATTGTCGCAATAGTATTTTGGATGGCGTGTACCGCAATTTCAAATAAGGATTTTTTAATTAATTTTTTTTTCTAAAAAATGGGTGATTAATTAATAAATAAAAAATCCTAAGGAGAAATTATTTAGTGTACCTACTATATTGTGATTTACATACTCATAATAGTTGGATACATAATTTTGATAGAAAATAAAAACAGTTACATATATCTGATAGTTATAGAACTATAACCACGACGACGATTTTTACTGTGTCGATCTTATTGAATAAATTCTTATACACGAGTGCGTGGGAAACACCATCCAGCTCGGACTGTTAAAGGTAAATGTTATGGGTGGATTTTCAAGCAACTATACAACCACGTGGCACTCCTCTGGAGGCCCACGTGGGATGACCAAAGACCTCCACAACACCAGTGAAGTGGGCCGGATGAACACCCATCAGGCCCAACTGGGTGGGTGCCCATCCTGGAAGATCACTTCAAGAGACTCTAGAAAGGGCTCGGCCTCAGGAAGAGGACCGAGCACCAAGCTGATGAACTTAGCGAAATGAGCACGCGAGACCTGGCAAGGTGCGTGCTCATCCCCAGAAGACCAACTCACCTAAGCTCGGAAGGGCAGGTGACCATCCGAATAGAGATTGAATAAAGATGAGCTCATAGGCCAGACAAGGCATGAGCTCACTTGGTGTGGACTCCTTTCAACACTAAGATAAAGAGCTTGGCTGCTCTTCCAAAGAAAGAGCACCGACCACCGAGGCCCTCTCTCATACACGATATGCGATCATCCAATCGAGAGCCGCACGTGGCCTAGGGCCTACGCCTGACACCTACACGGTAGGGTCATCATTACACCTCTCTTATAAATATCGGAGGAGACCCATTGTTGAGGTACGTTACTTCTACTCCTACTCTGCTTGGCACCACCTCTGGTCTAACTTAGGCATCGGAGTGGATAGGCCGGCACCACACCGGTGCTCAGTTGTTTCGTTGTGCAGGTCACCTCTGTGCTAGGTTCTAAGCTGCTCTGCGCACTTCTCACTCCTCTTCTCATTCTTTAAAGTTAGTTGCACGGTCGCGGTCCGGGTGACACCCGACCCTCAGGTCAGTTCCCGGTCCTCCCATTTTTACGCAACAACAGTAAATAAAAAGGAAGAAAAATAAAGTTGATTCTCCTTGAGGAATACACCATTCTTATGGGACTTAAGAGAGTTATAAATTCTTAGAAATTTCGTTAATATGAGTGAAAACAATCAGCAACATGGGTAAAAGCAATGGGAAAAATGCACTTTTTGAAAATCTCTCTACTTTTGTTATATTATCTTTCTTTCTTTCCCACTTATTCTAATGACTTTATTTCAGTCTTTTTCTTTGGTTATATATTCTCACAATCCTCTCTTTTCCTTTGTTCTTAAAGCTTGTAAATGCATGTGGGCAAAACCTTTCTAATAAATTTAGAAGTCGATTTCTTTGCTGAAAATTACGAAAATAACCGCTAAAATGAACATAACTCAAGTAGGTATCAATGTTTTCTTCCTATGAACCCATAAAATCGAAGGTTTGAATCTATCATATTCTAATTTAGTGTAATATCTATAAAAAAAAGAAAATAATCATTCATAGATGTAAAGTGCTTCATTCATTACAATTGCCAAAGCTCTTTCCATATACTTTTGGTAGTTAAATCTCTCTCTCTCTCTCTCTGATTGCAAAACAAACAAGAATCAATTAGATTCATATATTTAATTACTCATATATATATAATATGATGATTTAGACCTCAACAAGTTGATATAGGAAATTAGGACCTGGCTTTTTTTCCCCCTTCCTTCATTCCCCTTCTCTACTTTTGTTGCTTTCTGTCTTTCTTGCCTGCTTTGTCTTTACTTAGCTCTCCTTTTGCTTTTCCTTTCCTTTTTCTCGGATTTTCTCAAAGGCCAAACATCTTCAACTTCTCTTCTCAAATACAAAATCATATCAAGATGATTGTAGTAAATCCAATTTTTTTAGTTTTCTTCAAATTGGCCTTCCTAATGTGAATTCCAGATTAGGCTTCCGTGTATTCGTCCCAGCTGCCGAAAGATTTGCCGACGAGCTTATTTCTGATAGTTTCTCATTGTTTGAGCTCTTTGGATCCATATCATTCTGTTAAAAGGGTAAAAAAAGTGATAATTAGTAAACCATAATTATATGAAAATCAAATCAGTATATGTTTATAACTTTGGACTAAACAATTAGAAACTAATTATGGTATTCATTAAAAATAAATTAACTAACATTCAAGCCCACTCGTGAAAGAAGTAGATAAATAGAGACATCAAATGTTGTAGAGTCATGTGGTTGGTCTTTAAGATATTAATCGAGATGTGCGTAAACTGACATAAACACTAAAATACATAAATGAAAATTTAGGTGGGGTATACCTCAAGGGAAGAAGAAAGGTCCCTAGAAGAATCATTTGGTAAACCATGCAACCAAGCTTCCCTGTTACAAAACCAACACAAATCAAGGAGATAGAATATTTCAATCAGAGAAGAAACCATGCAGAAAAGAAAAGAAAAAGAAAGCTTCAAATCTTTTTTATTCCACTTTGCATTGTGTGCTTTTGATTGATATAAAGCTAAATACCAACCCCTCCATGTGAGCGCCCATTACTATAACCACAAACTACGAGGAATAATTTTTCAAAGTGCATATTTTTTTTTTTAAAATAAAAAATAAAGTTTATTTTTTGGGCACCAAAATTTCCACTAATGGGTCCATAAAAAAGGTTTAGCTTTGAGACTAAGTTTCTAAATATTGTAGGTCCCATTTAATAGCTCCATATTTGAGCCCCACAAAATCCAAAAGACAGAGAGAGATCTCTCTCTCTTGGAATAAGAGAGTTTTACATCTTTTTCATATCCATTATAAAAGATCAGACTCTGAATTATAATTACCCCATCATGGAGTTTTTGTAAGACAACACCATTTTTTTTTAATCTATTTGGAAGTTGTGCCCATGCTTGTGTTTGTAATATTAATAAGCTAGAGGGTCTATTACTCATGAAAAGTATTTGTATAGAGAGAAATGAAAATTTGAAACGGTGGCAAGTATTGATTTCCAACGTCGTTAGGCTTAACGGGTTGTTTGGTTCACAAGTTTGGATTTATGTGTCATGTATATATTTTTAGTAATTGATTACAAGTTAATTAGTTTCCAAATTTAGTTAGGCTCTTTATATTATTTATAAGCTAATTCTCTTTTAATATTATGTAATCCGTGTTTAATGGATGAATTTATATAATATTACAGGTCTATGCATATAATTTTTTTTTTAAATTATTAAATTTATAGATTTTATGAGGGAATGTGATGTCTAATAGAAACAGAAGAAAACAACACCTATATTTAATTTTTCAATTATTTTAATCTAATTAGCATACAACATTTTCAACTATTTAAAAGTCAAACTCTATTCAATAAAAAAAATATATTTAAAAACTTTGATTCATCGAAACAAGAAACCCTAACAAATAAGCAAAATGGTGACAATGTATCAATTTTTTTCTTTTTTTAAGAAACCAAGAATAACATAAGAAGGCAGATGATTAAAAAGGTCATATCAAGAAAGTTAAAAGAATCTTTTCATGAAAAAGGAAAAAAGAAGAAAATTTTCACCTTGAAGAATTACTCCAAAGGGCATGAAAATCCTTATCTTGATGAAGGTTTTGCCTACTTTGTTGAAGCAGCTCATTTTTCCTTTCCATTGATGGCTTTTGAATATCAAATATCATATCTTCAATATTACTATTGTCCCCAGATGATGCATTTTCATACAAATCTGATTGGCCTATGAAAAAAAAAAGATAACCCAAATTTATAAATATTATATAAAAAAAAAATCAATTACAAATATGACACGATTTAAAATATATTTATAAACACAGTAGATTTTTTCTCCATGTAAATCAACAATTCATTATGATTTATGTTAATTTTTTCAAGGATTAATATTGATCATTATTCAGATTTTCACCGGAAAAAAATATATTTATAAATAATTTTTAAATTGTGCAGGATTTAAAAAAAAATGAGAAAAGGGATTTTTTTTTCTTAAAAAACCTGGAGAAACTGCTGCTCTATCCGTAGTTTTGACCGTCCGATACATCTGCAATGGTAATTATGATAATATAATAAGAAAAATGAAAAAGAAAACTTTGAATTTTCGCGGAAAATGAGAAAAGAAAATGGAAAGAGAAACTGAAGCCCATGCACTGTGCTCGATGTCTGACACAGTAAGAATACAAGGAGAAAACTTTATGCATGTAGTTTAACCATAGTTATGGAAGTATGGTTAAAAAGAAACTGAAGAAAGACATCATTGAGCAATGATGGTTTTTTTTAATATCATTTTTGTACCTACCTTGTTTCCATATATTTATGTTACTTTTTTTTTTTTTTTCTTTCCTTGTCTTCTCCTACTCATATGGAAAATATGTGTAATCAAATCTATTGAATTAGTTATATTTATTCGTCTCACAACGGAACTCATAAAAACTCCATGTATAATATCAGAAAGTGAGTATAAGTTCATAACCACGGACACGAAAGATTGTACTTGAAATAAGAATCCAAATACAAGCAATTAATTTTCCCTAATATATATTTATATTTACATTAAGTTTTAACAGCTACCACTTCTTTTATTTAGTACAGTGTTAATATATATATATATATATATATATTTTTCATTCATAGTTGATTTTGGCACATTATTCCAAGCAAAAAAGCTGTATATTAGCTAGCAGAAGCAGAACCATCAGATCTAGAAGAAAATGAAAAGCTAAGAATTTTGAGAACCCTTTGCAGGGAGAAAAAATAAAAAATAAAAAAAGACCATTGGAATTTGAAAATTATGTCATTTAATGAAAACCTCCACTAGACAAACTTCCTGCAGAATTAATTAAGGATGTAACAACAATGCAAAACCCCCATCTTCTTCTTCTTCAGAAAAAACATCACCAGCAAGATAATAAGGAAGAAGAAATATTCTTTCAAAAATCACTTATAAATTTGAAACCATATTCGAAGTGTGAATAATCATAACCTAATGATTTGACTTTTTGTAATAATGATACTAAATTCGATAAAGTGTGAGGCCGAACTGGGTATAACTTGACTGGTTAGATATTAGTACAATATCACATTTAATTATAGGTTTGAACTCTTCTTCTCTTATATTGTCATATTTAAGAAAAAAAAAAGTTCAAAGTGTTATTATTCTTTTGGAATTGAAAATCTAATTGAAAAGAGTAGCTTACCCACCTGTAAATGAGACTTGACATGGGCCAAGGTGAGATCTTTAACATCCATAAGCTCAAGTACTGATTTTGGTGTTGCTCCTAATTATATTATCCAACCAAAAAACAAAATTTTAGTCGGTAAAATCTCGAAAGAGAGAGTGAGAAAATGAACAGTTTTCTTACTTTCATGGCCACCCAAGAGCTCAACAGCATGAACAAAACGAGCATGGAGAGTAGAAGTCCATCTCATTCTCGGCGCTCTCATACTCCGTTTAGCAGGAAATCGCGACAAGAATCTCGACCGCATAAACTGCCCTTGAGACGATTGAAAACTGGAGGGATTAGAATTAGGGGGAGGAGCCACTTGATTTTGATGATATATTGGAATTCCTCTAATGGGTCTTAAAAATGCAAAATCTTGATGAAGATTCTGCCCCTGAAACTGGTGCTGATGTTGGTTCTGGAGCTCGAAAGGCGTCGACATATGGTGAAAAACCGAGTGTCGGTGTTGGTGGTGGTGGTGGTGATACTGCTGCTGCGGTAGGTGGTGATTTTTTTGTAGGGTTTGGAAAAGATTACTGGTGTGATTATGAATACTGTTATGATTAGGATTTGGATAATGATGATTAATTTGGCTAAAGTTAGAGAGAGAAAGATCGAAAGAAGAATGATCTGGTACTTGTTTAGCTACTGATGAAGAAGAAGAAGAAGAGGTTGAGGAATCTAAAGCAATACTATTCCAAAACCCCAAATCAACTTCTTCTTGAGTATTTCTTCTTCTCCAGCTTGAATTTGGTTTATTGCTATTTGGAGGACTAATTTGCAAAGATAAATCTGGCTGTGCTGGAAACAGCTCCATTTTTATTTTTTTGGCCAAACAAAACCCCAACTCTTTCCTTCTTATTTTCTCTATCTTTGAAACTGGAACTGGAAGTGGTGGAACCCTTTTTCAATGATTAAAAACGAGAAGGTTATGGAGATTTTTAGGGGGATTGTGAATATGGGTTTTGAGGTTAGATTTCTGGGTTTTTCTTCAATTTTTGGATCGATGAATTTTGAGAGAGAGAAGTTGTAGAGATTGATGGATGGATATAGATGGAGAGCTGAGAGAGAAGGAGAAGGAGAAGAAATGACAAGGTATGAAGTGAAATGGTTGTTTCTTTTGTGTGAAGTGTATGTGAGATAATGACACTTGAGGAGCTATGGATGAGAGAGAGTAAAGAGCTATAGATGAGAGAGAGTAAAGAAGGTTTTTTTTTTTTTTTTAATTCTTTTTTTGGACGTGGGGGTAGGGTACTAGGTGAGAAAGTGAGGAAAAGATGAAAAAGGAGAAAAGGTAAATAAATATAGGAGTTGCCTCTCCTTTTGGTTTTTACCATTCTTTTCTTTCTTTCTCTTTCATTCTTTTTCATTTTTATTTTTTCTTTTAATGATATTAACGGTAGTTTTGTTTAAGGTTTTATTACAAATCTAGCCTCAAGTCTGTTTCGATTTAGTCCCGATGAATTTAAATTTTCATTTTAATCCTTATTATTTGAGGCTTGTATCACTTCAGTTCTTATGGTTATAAAATTTTCAATTTTGTCCCCGTAGTTTTATTAAAACTTTCCATAACAAATTTCTTACGTGTTCGTTTTTTATGAATGTGATAACTAGCGATGGCAAAATTCCCCGCGGGGCCCGACCTTATAGGGGCGGAGAATCCCCATTTAATTAGGGTAAGGGTTAGGGTTAGGGGGGAAATTTCCACCCGATTTCTTATAGAGTACAAGGACGAGAATACATTCCCCGCCCGCCTTAACCCGAACCTGGATAATTTAATAACATCTTATATATTTTGTTTACTTTTATTTTTATTTATTGGAAAAAAAATATATAATATGGTTGTATTAACTAATAAATTATAAAATGTTTAGTATTATGTTTTATTTTTGTCTTAAAAAAGTATATTTTAAATATCTATTTCATTTTTATATTCCTTTTTAAATAATACTTAAACCATAAAACGGGGAATTTTCCCCGCGGGTAACCCGATCCTCGAATGGGGATTCCCCGAACCCGCCCCCGATTTTTCTATTAGAGGATAGGGTAGGGTATGTGGATTAAAAATCTCTGTGAGTTAGGGGATGGGAAACGTATCCCCGACCCCGCTCCGCCCCGGTTGTCATCCCTAGTGATAACCATACACATGGTAAAAACATATGATGGTGTAGTGTTAATAAATTAACGTGTAAATATCTTAACACCGGAAACATTAATTTTGTCAGCTTTTATCAAACTATAAGAACTAAATCGAAATTTTTTAAACCATAAAAATTAAATTGAAAATAAAATTAAAACCATGGAAACTAAATTGAAATAGACCCTAGGTTGTAGGAACTGAATTTGTAATTTTTTTTTTACATCTTTGTTGATATGTATAATAAAAAAATTATTACAAATATAAATTATTTTTAAAAAATTAATTGGTAATATAATATCTAAAAAAAATCAACAAATTCACTTTTTGGTTAGAATTAATATCAGCAATAACCACTTTAATTCACCTAATTACAATAATGCTAGTTGTTATAAACTTTTATCATTTTTACCCAAAAAACACCATTTATGGTGGTGATATGGTTTCCGATTTTATTTTTTACCATCCTACCCTTTTATCTCTCCTGATAACCATATCTTATTAATTACATATCATTTAAATTTATAATTTATTTAATTTGAATTTAAATCATTCTACCTTGATTTTAGGAATTCTTATTTAATGTAATTTAACCTAAATATCTCTCATCATCATCATCATCTTCTTCTTCATCCTCCTTCGTCGATCACCGCAAAATCAATGGAGATTTTTTTAAACGAAACCTCAATACGTCCCTTTCGGATCCAACCCAAATATCTCTCATCATCTTCTTCTTCTTCTTATCCTCCTTCATTGACCACTGCCGAAATCAATGGAGATTTTTTTTTAAACGAAACCTCAACATGTCCCTTTAAGGTCCGACCCACCCAATATCTCTCTCACTCTCATTCGTTTTTTTGGAGGATTTGTTCTGATTTTGATTTCTTGAGTTTTTTTGGATAGTTTTTCCCCACTGTTCAAAATCAATGGAGATTTATCTCATACATTTTTTGGTTCATCATTTTGTTTTATCTCATACGTTTTTTGGTCGCTTCCCAATCGTTTCCAACACCGGAGCTCGCCTTTCGTGTCGTCGCCGAGATCTCTGGTTAGAATGAGGGTTAGGATTTGAATGTGGTATTCGATTGTAGCACGAGGTACTTTTAATCAAATATTTATTTTTATTCAATATTTATTTTAATTTTCTATTTACATATCTTTAGAAATTGTGACCTTTTTTCATCTTCAATTTTGTGCCTTCTATCAATTTTAAGTACACATCAATAAATGTTTACTAAAAGTAAACTGTTTATAAAAAAATTTACCTTTCAATTCTCCGGCGAACTCGCTTTCTCTCTGTATTTTGTAGAATAAGTTAATTTTAATCCAATGTTTATTTTTATTCAATATTTATTTTAAAATCCTATTTACATATCTTTTCAAAACTATTTCCTCAATTCGTGTCCGATATCAATTTAAGTGCACATCAATAAACTGTTTACTTTTTATCTCTATATTTTGTAGAGGATGAACAAGAAAGACATTTGAATCTTCCTGGAAGAAGAAGTCAGAAGTTTGAAGATTTTTATTTTATTTTTTGTTATAGTTTTATTTCTGTTTAGATTTGATTTTTCCATTAATTTTGTAAAATTTAAGGGATTTTATTAATTTCCTTCGATTTTGCACAAATTAAGGAAAAATTAAATCGGGGGTATGTTGTCTTTTCACGATGTAATTTAATTTGGCCGGAGGCGATCTTGGATAGTTTTGATATATATATATATATATAAAAGATACGGTTTTCTTGCAATTTCCATTTATTAAATGGTTATTATTGAAATTAACCCTTTTGGTTATAGGTAAGTAATTATTGACTTGAAAATAGTAATTTGTTCATTTTTATTTTAAATATTATTAACAACATAATTTTTCATGTTATATCAAAAGAGAATATTTCTATATAGGGTTTATGATCTATCAAAATTAAAATATATATATATATTATATAGTTGAGAAAAAGGGAGATAATAGGGTCAATTAGTTTAGGTTTTTTTTTTTGGAATTATTATAATTAGATTATTAGTATTTAAGTTTTTAGTTTAATTATTTTAAAATTAATATTTGTAAGATTATAAAATCACATATAGGTTTTCATTGGAACTTTTGAATCTTATATCTTATTAATGAATTCAAGGATTGAGATATTTCTCCCTAATTTGGAATGGATTTTCTATGAAAGCTATGGATTTGGTTTGGGTAGGTTTTATCCTACATTAGTTTTCTTTTTTAATCTTAATAAATTTCAAATGTAATCATAATAATCAAATTTTGAATTAAAAAATTGATACGACCCGATTTACTACGATTATTAATTTCTCGTTCTAGTCAACGTAAGTGTTAATTATCGATCAAATAGATTACGTTATTTCTTCATTATTTTTAAGTTAGAACTAATTAATGTGCAGATGGCAGAAATGATAACATATTGAAACTGGAGGGATTTAAATTAAGTTTTTGGGTAAAATACAATTTTAATCTCTCGAACTTTCATACCAGGTTTCATTTTCGTCCTTACTTTTTAAAGTTATATTTTTCATCCTGAACTTTACGATTTGTTTTGTTTTAGTCCATCCTTCTATATTTTAGCTTCTAGAACACTAATGGAGGGCTTATGCAGCATGTAAATGATGACTTGACATTATAAAAATATACAGTGAGGTTAAATGCCCTAGAAAAATGAATATACAGTGAGTTTAATCTCATAATCTTTTCCTTAATGACAATCTTAAATCTCACTGTATATTTGTTTTTCCAAGTTATTTAATCTCATTGCATATTTATATAATGTCACTATATCAAGTACATGTAACATAATCCCTATGGTAGTGTCCCAGATGGAAAAACACAGATGAAATGACTAAAATGGAACAAATCGTAAAGTTCAGAGTGAGACGGAAATGAAACCTGAGTGAAAGTTCAAGGGCTAAAATAATATTTTACCATAAATTTTTTGGAAAGTTAAGAGACAAATTTAGAAATAAAGACTGTGACCAAAACTTGAAAAAAAAATTGATGAATATTTTGTATATTACTTTAGTTTCAATAAAATAATTAATTAACTTATTGACTATTGTACAGCTATATTATAAAAACCAATTTTCACATTGTAAAAAAAAATCATTGCACAAATCTTTATCCATAAGGAATATAACAGATTAAGCTAATTTCTATTTGTTTACTTTAAAAAAATTAAGTACTTTTTTTTTATTTTATCAAATTAATGTCTTTTTTTGTTTTCTTAAAAAAAGGGTTTATAATAATAAAAAATCTAGAATTTCAGAATTAGAAAAGAAAAAAAAACTGTTGAACTATAAATTTCATATATAAAGAAAATTAGAATTAAAAAACTTTAATTTCATAAAAACAACAAACAAATAAGCAAAATGATTATGAAAAACAGCCATTATTATATATGTAATCCTAGTGTGTATATATCGTTCAAAATCTCCCCTTCCTACTACCATTATTGACAAACCAAAACTGGATTACTAATTTCTTATAGTCTTAAGTTTAGGGGTTTAAACCCACGTGCACTTACTTAGGATAATATCCTACGAGTTTTTCAACGTCAAATGTTGTAGAGTAGTAAGATATTAGTCCCATGAGATTAGTTAGAGAAGTAAGATATTAATCCCATGAGATTAGTCAAAGTACACGAAAACTAGCCCAGACACTCAAAATTGTAAATTGTCCCTTTTTTTTCTACCATAGCAAAAAGGCGGGCATTGTCTCTACATTTTCAACTCTCTAAAAATCCACTCTCTCTCACTCTTTTTGTAAAGAGCCATTCCTGTGTCCTGTTCAAGTAAGGGCATTGGTCTTGCTGTTTTGGCCATGTTTTAGCTTTAGGGAGCCTTCTCTTTAAAGTTTGTCAATTTATTGGCATCACATTACTGTTTGTTTCTTTTAGTACATAAAACTTTCACCCTTGTTTTTTTTTCTTAACTTCAACTTGTCTCTCTCTATTAACATCCCTTATTATTATCTATCTTTTCAATTAAATACCCAATTTGCAGCTCATTTTAAAGGAAATTTTCATAGCTATATATATATATATATATATATATATATATATATATATTGAAAGCTTTATACTTTTCTCTCTTTAGTCATATTAGAAGTAACTAATTAGAGAAATTTGTAATCTTGATGAAAACTTTAAAATGAATTGTTAGAGAAATTTGAAATTCTTGATACAAAGGCTTATTTATTAATTTAAAAACATAAATCTTTAGCATTATTTTCCTATTTAGGGTTAAAGTGTTATTATAGGTTGTTAATTGATTATAGCTTAAATAATCAGTCATCATTATTCATTTGAAGGTTCAAGTCTGTCTTCCTCGAATTTCATATAATATCTATAGATAAAAAAAATTGTAGATTTTGATTGTGACTTTTTTTTCTCATAAAGTTGAAGATTGAGTATCTCATCTCTTAATTTAATATAAACATCTAAACTGAATTTCTAGACGTTTTAATTTAGACTACACTATACACTATCTCATTTAATAATGATATATTATATATATATATATATATATATATGAATTATAGAGTTTCAATTTGGCTCAATTTAAAAAAAAAAAATTCTTCAAACCAACACAACATGTCGGTTTGGGGAAAAAACCTCTTGAAGAACTGATTGACCACCTAAATAATCAAATGAACCGGCTAAGAAAATCAATCAAAATCAACAATTAGCCAGAATCTTTTTCAATTTAAGGAAATATAAAATCGAACTATACAACACCTGTTAACCAAATTGACCAGATTGATCATTGATGGACTTTTTCAATTTTCACATTCTTAATAAATACTTTTTAAAAATAAAATAAAAAAATTACACATTATTATTATTTTTTTCACTCTCCCTCTTCTGTATAAATAAGATGCATATATAAGAGTAAAAAATGAGGGGGGGAGAAAATGAATGGGACCTGGCCAAGGACCAAAACCCACAAACATGTGCCCCCCATATATATAATTGAACCTTGTGTGTTTGTCTTATTTCTGTTAGGTATGCAAAAGCTATCAACCAATGTAATCCACAGAAGGAATATATGCTTAAATATTCCTAGTTTCATGATTCATTACCTTTCTCAAACTTGTTTCTTAACTCCACTCTATAAATAGAAATTCAAATTTAAATATTTCCAATTACTACTTTATTCTATAAATAGAATAATAAAAATCTATCAATTGAATAGTTAGAGCTTTTAGATTATTAAACTTGAGATTTTCTATTGGGTTTCATTGGTTAGAAGAAACTTATTGATCCCTTTTATTTATCAATTTTTTTTTTAAAAATATATCACTCAAAAGAATGTCCTAATCATTTCATCTAAGTCAAAAAAAAAAAAAAGTATTACAAAGGAGTAAAACTTTTTCAGTATAATTTTTTTTCCCTTTTTTATTTCATGAATCCAAACTTTGTGGTCATCATATAGTTTTCATACATTCAAAATTGTAATCAATTTCATTCAAAAGAGTTGGGTTCGTATCTTCTCTAAGGTATAAACAACCCATTAAAATCAACCTTTTCAAGATAAAATTGAAATTGGTCAAATCAGCTATAATAAAGTCGAATGATCTTGCAGGTTATGAAGGGATCTAACAAATATTCATAAAATCATGAACTACTCGTTCAATGTTAATTGATTTTTTAAGTGAAACCTATGAAATATTAGAGCCCAAAAATTTCAAACGAATATTCGGTCCAAAAATAGTGAGCCAAAAAAAGCCACCATGATACAATAATGTTTATAAATCACGAGTTACTCTTCTCATTTTCAAATTATTTTAAGATCGAATTATGTGAATTTTAAGATATATAATTTTTCCAAATAAATTTTGGAATTTTTTAAAACTCTAATCAATATTCACCTCTTTTTTTGCCAGGATTTTTTTTTTCCATAAATTAAATGAATTTGAGTGTGTTAGAAAGTGATTATGAGGGGAACTAAATTAAAGCGAAAAAGGAAGGGAACATATTTTTTCCCCTTTTGATAGGGAAAGGGAGAAATTTGGTAGGAACGAAGCTAGAATTTAGTGTAATACAAAATTGAGTTCCTTAACACTGATGAGAAATCAAAAGCCTTAACTTTTTCTCACCTTTTGATGAAAAGAAAAGAGAGTGTTTAAATAGAGAGAAAGAGAAAGGGGGAAAAGGAAAAAAAAAAGAAAGAAAAAAAATCAAATTTATAAGTTGGTATAGAGAAAAAGATACAAAATACAAAGCTAATTTTAGGAGCTTTAAACATGTGAATGAGTGTGTTTGGTAAGTGTTATATGCCTTTGTTTTTCTCTTTGAATATCATTCATTTGTTGCTAACTTTCTGGATAATCCAACCAGTCCCCAATTTCTTCATCTTTTTTTTTTGGGACACCTCTTTATGAACGATGTAAATATAGCAAATTTTTTTTAGTAATAATTATAAAAATAGCAACTCTAAAAAATATTTGTAAATATAGAAAATTTTGATAGTGTGAATCAATGATAAACATTGAATTATATATTTTTACACTAAGTTTATCACTGATACACACATTTTTCATTGTTAATCATTGATTAACATAGTAAAAATTGCTATATTTGTAAATACTTTTTAGAGTTGTCACTTTTATAAATATTATATCAAAATCAACTACCAAATGAAATTTTCCTTTTATTTCGGCACACCGCTTTGTGAATGATAAAAAACTGTCTCCACACCCGTCAATAGGAACTTTATCTTCTTTTATGATGTGGTCTATTTTTATTAAGATGGTAAAAATTAACAAGATCACACATTTATTAAATACGATATAACATGTAATAAATAGACCAATTGGAATAAAAGGAAGCAGTGCTACTTCCTTTGATTTCTATTATATATTATTGTATTTAATAAATACGTGGGTCTCAATAATTTTATAATTTAATAAAAACCAAACACATATGAAAGTAAATGAAAAGCTCCTCTTTAGAAGCGAGGAGGCAAGTGTTTTTCAATTTTATCATGAAAAATACTTGTCTACTCACAGGTGAGCTCCCCTAACTTTCATCAAACACTAGAAAAAAAAACTGTTAAATTGCGACCAAAGTATTGGGTAGTTTTTTGGTGACCACTCTGGTAGTAAATATGAAGTTTGACTTTAAACGACCATATGGTCACTTTTTTGCGACCAAATTGCGACCAAGTAAAGAATTAGTCATAAAAAATGGCGCGAAGAAAGTGACTATATGGTCACTATAAAATTACGACATGTGGTGGCAATTTTGTGACATGGGTTATCATTTAGTAGCAAAAAAAGGCGCGTAAATTTGGCGGGAGAAAGGCTACCAAGTGGTCACAATTCAAAGTGACTATATGGTCGCAATTTTGGTGACCTTTAGTGGCCACTGGTAGCTTAAACATTTGGTGGGAAATAAGCTACCATGTGGTCACATTTTGAAGTGACCAGATGGTCGCACTTTTGGTGACCTTTAGTGACCAGTGGTAGCTTAAAAATTTGGTGGAAAATAAGCTACCAGGTGGTCACATTTTGAAGTGACCAGATGGTCGCAAACGTTGTGATTTTAAGTGACCAGTGGTAGATAAACAATTTGGTGTGAGAAAAGCTACCAAGTGGTCACCAAAATAAGTGACCATATAGTCGTAAATGTTGTGACTTGATGTGACCCGGGGTAGTGAGGAAAATGGGGGGAAATTTTGGCGGGAAAATGCGACCATTTGGTAGCAAAAATACGACCATCTGGTCGCAAATGAGCAGAGGAGTCCATTATAAAATCCCATCCTCCCATTGTTTGTTAGCATTAAGAAAAAAGAAAATGAGAGAGTGGATGTATGTTTGTTTGATAGACGGGTATTTGAACGATGAGTTCGTGGCCAGGGTTGAATAGTTTGTTGAGTTTTGCATGACAACTGTCTATTATGATTCTATGAAAAGTATGGTGGAAAGCTATGTTGCCCGTGCAGGAAATGCGACAATAGGAGAATCATACCGGTTACAGATTTGAAGGTTCATCTTTATAGTCGGGGATTTGTGCAGAATTATTATCACTGGGTGTTTCAGGGTGAAATAGAGGAAATGTTCGACGCTGCTGTTCACACAAAAATTTCTAATGGAATGAAATTAAATGCGAAATAAAGATAAGTTTGTATTTGATGAATTGAATGTTACAATCTCTAATGAATTTATCCTCTGATGCTTTCTCAAAAATATAAACTTTGATGCGAGAGCCAATTGGCAAATTTCTCGGATCGTTGGATTAAATCTTCAGCTTTTGGGCTTGTGAAGAGTCAAATGATTTGTTGCGGTCTTGAAGTTTGAACACTAAAGTCTTTGGAACTTACGAAAATTTAGTCTTCAACAATTTGTCTTCAAGATGGTCGTCACAGAGTTTTTAAAGTCTTCGAAGTCGTCAACGTTTAGGGTTTTCGATCTTCAAGATCTCCGGTTTTCAAGAAGTCTTCAAAGAGTATTTGGTCTTCAAAAAGTCTTTAGTCTTTGAGAAGTCTTCGATCTTCAAGGCTTCGTTCTTTAAAGTCTTCAATCTTGATCTCGAAGGTCTTTGATCTTTAAAGAATATTTGGTCTTTGGGAAGTCTTCGATCATCGAACTCTTTAATATCAATCTTCTCCGTTGTTCTTCGAGGTCTTTGATCTTCAAAGTCTTCAGCTTTTTCTCTGAATCTTCTCTGTTGTCGACCTCCTTCAAATGATGAATGGCCTACTCTATTTATAGAGTTTTCTATGGGCCTTTGGTGGATATGGGCTTTATTTGATTTGAGCCCAATTGCCACGTGACATATTTTCATTGGACTAATTTATATCATTCAATGGCCAAGAAAAAGACATGTGGCATCATTTGATTTGCCAATTTAATGTCTTTTAATTTAATTTAAAGACATGTGTCAATTTATTATTGGTCTTTATTTAATGACATGTAATTTTGTCATTTGCTTGAATTATTCCGTGGAAATTTATAATTTGATAAATTTTCTCCTTCTACAGCTGCATTACAGGAATCGAGACGATACGAAGGTAGCAGCTCGAATGTAGAGGTTGTTGCTGAAAAATGGAATGATGAACAACAGTATAGTTAGATGCAGCAAATGATACTTGATGGTGCGGGGTATGGGGGCAATGAAAATTTCCGTGAAAGTTTAAACGTTGAAGTTCAGGTATTTAATAATTTTTTCAATTATTATTTTTTGTTTGCAATTTTTTCTAACTTATTAACTATTTTATTTTCTGAATTTTAAATGTTTAGGAACGTTTCAAGGAGTCTTTGAGTCAGCGGTTGCCCACACCAGACTCGCAACCGACTCAGGACGACCGTAGAGAGGCGTTCTTGGAGGCTGTTGGAGGGGTTCGGCCTGATGGATCAGTTTCTGGGCTCGGCTCGTATGAGAGACGACTATACGCCGACGTTTCTCGGCCTCAGCGCAGCGGCGAGCACAAGTTCCGGTTCTTCTCCCACTGAGCAGCAGCTACGAGAGGAGGTTCAGCAGCTGCACACCGAGCTGGACGATATGCGCAGCAACTTTGATGCTTGAGTCTTTGCGATTCAGGCGGATGTTCATGCTCAGGTGCAGGCCCAGGTCGCAGCTGCATTGGCCACGTTCTTCGGACCCCGAGATCCCGGTTCATCATCTTCGGCGCCGCCTCCACCACCCTCTGCTCCTCCACAGTAGTTTAGATTTCTTTTCTTGTATAGTACATTCTTTTGGAAATTTATTTATATTTTTTTTAATTCCATTTTTTTTATTTAATTTAAATAAATAATTAAAATTAATTAATTAATTAATTAATTAAATTAAAATAAAATAAAAATAATATTTACAAATTAAATAATTTAATTTAAACAATTAAATTATTAATTACATTGGCGACCACCTGGTCGCATTTTTCAAAATATAAAACGACCATCTGGTCGCAATTTCTACGACCTGCGACCAGATGGTCGCCCTGGGCTGATGCTCAAACTACCAAATGGTCACTTAATAAGGTGACCATTTGGTCATTAATATAAACAACCAAGTGGTCACCTTTTTTATGGACCAACTGGTCACTTGTCTACAACTTAAATTACGACCAGATGGTCACTATTTTACGCGACTGCCTGGTCGTTTTTTCAAATGTTGACTTTTTTGCGACCAAATACGTTTGGTCGTATTTTGGTGACCACTTGGACGCACAAATGTCCTGGACGACCAGCTTTTTTGCCACGCCAGGTTTGGTCACTTTTTTTTGTCGCATTTACCTTAAAAACGACAGTCTGGTCGCATTTTCCTGGTCGCAATTAGACTTTTTTTTTAGTGAAATTTTATTAGATCAAATATGTAAGTATGATCAATGTATATGTATAAATTAATCCATGTAATTATTATACATTTATATATCTAATCCCATAAAATTCAAACATGTATGAAATTCAGGAAGAGCTATTACTATCCCGTGAGTTGTAGATCTTACTTTCCATTCATCATATATGTGTAAGACAGAGCGGGAACCAATTGGGTAACACCCACCTGAAAATTTAAGAGCAGTTTGATTCAAGCCATCTCCAAAGTAGAGAAGAGACAAGATTGATCCAAATTCCAAATAAGTTCACCAAATTGAACCCCACTAAAAAAAAGAAATAAAATCAATGAGCCCCCATCTTTGACAAGTTTTTTAAATGATAAATATGGGATCAATATCAAAAGAAGGACTTGATCAATTAATTAATGAAAAGGCTGGAATGGACATTCAAGTTACATCACAAATGATTTTACCATATCAATTTGAAATTGATGCAAACTTTTTCTACTTAATAATTAATTAAGTTTCCCAACTTTTTTACATCATTATACCATATCATATCTTGAACCCCTTTCCAATAAAGGTCATGACCAAACGAAGATGTGGAAATTTTTTAATATTATGTTCTCCTCTAGTTAATATTATGATAAGTGGATGTAATTGAAGTAGCGGATCCCGCTACAATTACTGATAATAAATACATAAAAATTATCTTAACAAATTCCATGAAGTTTTTGACATAACCACATACCTAATTTTTTGTAAATTGATTTGTAACAAAACAAATCTAATAGAATAAAAGTTAAATGTAAAATAAACCCTATACTTTGGGTTAAATCATAATACTCTTATACTTTTTTTAAATATCCCTGCACTTTAAAAAAATTGTAAATCACACTCTTCTATCGATTAGTATTAACGAAATTTTGACATATCTATATTATACGCATACCGTGTATTCCAAAACCATTAAAAAATTCGAAATATTTGAATATTTGAGTGTGATTTATAGATTTTACATTTAATTAACATAAGAGTTTATTCTAAAAATCTACAAATCTACCATTTTTTTTGTTATTTTTCATGAAATCAGAATACATAATATACGTAGAATATAAATGTTTCTCAATTTCGTTAAATTAATTGATTGAAGGATGTGATTTGCAATTTTACTAAAGTGTAAAGGTATTTTAAAACAAACAAAAAAGTGCAAGGGTATGATTTAACAATAACCCGAAGTGCAGGGGTGTATTGCATTTATCCCTTAGAATAAGGAATCTTCCAACATCTCTATCTCTGTATTAATATGATATTATTTATTTTTACATAAACTCGTATGCCTTGTGAATCTACGGAAAAGGGAAAAAGACTCCATACTAACTATAAATTCATGACATCCTCACCTTTTAATTTAGATAATCAATTAGTTATGAGGAATACTTAACTGCTTAAAATTAAACATCTAAAGTTGCATAGAGCCAATAAAAAACTGTCACACTGATAAAATTTACCATTCTTTCTTTTTCACTTTTCAATTCTTATCTAGGTGACAATGTTTTATTAGTCTTAAACTTAATTATCTTTGACTGCTTAATTTAAAGCAGCTATGTAATTTCCATAATCTAATTAGATCAAGCCTCTACTTTGAATTTGGTAAACCCCCATCTCGAGATCAAGAAGATACCATTTTAATGGTAAAAACGCAACAAGTGGGATTTGTTTTGGCAAATATGTTGAGTGATTATCATATAAAATAAACTATTAATTTTGTGTTTCCTAGGGTTCTAGACAGCATTAGAAGCAACGAACTTAAACATATTTATATATTAATATAATTAATTATTTAATTGATTCTATTTGAATATATCTCTTTATCTATGTTCATAAATTCGAATAAATTACTCAAATTGGAAAATTTTGTAGTGGAGATCAAGGTGGAACACGAATACAAATACTGACATAATGTCACCATATTACTCATATCAATCTTTAATTAATTTTATATTTATGTCAGAATAACTTGTAGATTGACCATAATTTTTACATTGAAATTAATAAATAAAAAATTAAAACTATTATATTTGTGTCACAAATTTGTTTGATAATAATTTGATTATAAGTTTTTGAATATTATGCAAATCGTTTTGTAATTTTTTTATAAAATATAAATTAATTAAAAACAAAATTATTATCAAAGAAGGCCTTACACTTTAACTATTTCACCATAACTAGGTACAAGAAGTCGAGTGGTTTGATTACTTGAGTAAATCTAATCTATTTTCAACCTTTGTTACATGAGACTTAACTATTAACTTGAATAATTCAAAAGATTCAACACATAGATAATTAATATAAAATTGATGATAAAATAATATTGTAAAGATTTAAATTTAAGATATCTTATACTTTAAATTTATATTATAATATTAAACCCGAAACTTAAATCCATAGGTAAAAAGTAGACTTATTCTATTCTCAAAAAACGTGAAAATATAGAAATAGGGTTTAAATTACAAAGTATTTTGAGTGTGGAAGCATCTAAATTTGTCAGTAAAAAATTGGTACAGAGTTTTTAATTAGGTTTGATTTCAAGTATTCCAAGACTATGGGTTTAATTTAACAAAGTAGGAGAGAATCTCACATTAATGCAAATTATTTGTTTATTCCTTATTATTATTATTATAAATTTAGTATATGGTCTGACATGCATATTATTATAACATAATGATTATTGCTGTTATTATAAAGTGGCGTATTCAAGAAGGATTAATCATTTTTTGTTTTTTTTTCTCCCCTACTTTTCTTATTTGTGTTTGGTTTTTTCTTTAAAACATTCTCTTTTGATAATTAAACACGTAAATGAACTTTTGTGGGCTCAAACCTTTATTTTTTCTTTCCTTTTCCTTTTCTCTGTTATCTCTTTTTTCATACTAACAGTAACAGTATTTTGATACAATTTCACTTGGATATATAGATCTTACTAAGTTTTTAACTAACATTTATTAAAGATCTATGTTTGATAGATAAGGTTTTTTTTTCTTTCCTTTTTAAATAAAATTATTACTATCACTATATCTTGTTGATTAGATTCATTGTAGTCTTAAAATAATTTTTGGTAAACGATCCAATTCGAATTTATTAATTAAAATAAACCTTTTTTTAATTTAAAATTAATTTACTTATAAATATCTATATTAAGTTTATATTGCATGATGATCCTTTAAAATTTTCTATTTTTTATAATAATTTTATCAAATAATTTGTTCAAAGATAGTGGAGTTTTTCTTTCATTTGAATAAAGTATAATACTCGCTACAAAAAAATAATAAAGTACGATACTCAAATACTATTTTTACTTCAATATATAAAAAGTTGGTAACTACATTTTTTTTTTATTATTGATTTACTAATTAATTTAATAAAGTTTCAGAATAATTAATTCAAATAAAATATAAATTAACTCAACTTAAATTTTATAAGATTTGATTAAGTTTTTCAGTTAGTAATCTAATTTGCCCGTATTGAGTTTTTGTTAACAAAAAAATAAAACTAAATTAACATAATTTAGATTCCTTAAACATCTATTTCCTTAAACATAAACATAGCTTAAATAGTTAGATTAGATATCAGTATCTGTGGAGTTTTCCTCTTGACGAATCTGATGTTATATATGAAAAAGAGAGAGAGAAAAAACCTCCTCATTAATTATATGCATGGGTTATTTTAACTAATCCAGATAATAATATATAATTGACTTTAGCAAGAGACGTTTTCAACAATTGTCATCACGTGATTCATTTTTAATTATATTTGACATTAATTAGAATTTGTACAAGTATGACCTCAAAGATTGGGAGAATTTATTATATATTAATGTATATAGTGAAAAACGATAAATCAGAAAAATAAAAAACAATAATTCAGATAGATAATAGTTTGGCCATTGAATTAAAATTAATGCACCCATGGGTCTACATGCTCCATTTACTATGCAATCTTTGAAACTAATTTATATGGTTTTTAATGAAGAATTTGATATTTTGATTTTTCATATTCTGTGTTCCAACTATTTGTGTGGAATATATTTTTTCATTTCAGTGTGAAATAAATGCTTAATGAAATGTCTTAACGAGTCAAATATAGATTACTTAATTAAAATTCATATTAGGTGGGCTGGGCTGAGACAGAGGCGGGATTCCCCGTTTATCATCCGTCCCATTTAAGAGAAAAATCTCCACCCCAGTTAACATTAGATTGTCATACCACCTAATTCTCATCTTAATTTATAAAATTAACTAACAATGTAGGCTGTAGGCATGCATTAATTTTTTAGACATACTACAAACTTTTCAAAAACAAATAATGCAAAATAAACATAGTACCCTAACTCTGTATTTTTAGGCATTCATATTCTCGTATCCACATTTCCCAATATCCTTAATTAACTCAGGGATGATAATGGGTGAAAGTAAAATTATTTTGAAGAGTTTTTATCAAAAAAAAAAAATATATATATATATTTTGAAGAGTATTTCAAACTTTCTATCCTATCACATACAGGAAGAAAAAAAACCATGGCTAATAGTGGAGAAATTTTTACTAGTTGTTCCAATCTCCTCCAATAATTCCTCGTAATAGTGAGTAGGAAAATGATCTTTAGTTTTCTAAAAACTAACTAGAGATTAATTCCATTCTAGTCAAATATTTTCGATAGTACAAAACCTTAAAAAGTTTTAAATTTAAAGAGGAAATTTAAAGTGGACATCTTTAAATTTCCTCTAAACAAACCATTAGCTAGGGCATTCGGTTTATGAGTTAGATATAGAAGAATTGAATTTTTATATAACCTATAATTTGGTGTATGAGTTTGAATATTGTAAAAATACATGAAGAGTTGAAAACTAATACTGAATAAACTCATAGGTTTTGAAGGAGTTATATGATGAACTATAGATATTTGTAAAACATATACTCTTTTTAAAGAAATTAAATTATAAAAAATAGTTAAGTGCAAATTCTTGAAAAAAAAAATAATCATTTCCTATTTTCCTAATATTTTTATGTCACGTCAATAGATTGGAACATAAAAGAGGGAGAAAAAAACCCCAAAAAAATTCCAATTCTTCTAATTGCATTTTCCATTGTCGGACAATTGGATGGATTTTGTTCTTCTTTGGATCAAATCACAAAGGAGATTATCCTAAACCACACAATATAAAAGTTAATTACTTTGGGTGTGGATTTACCCACTAAATATTAAATAATATTTAAGGGAAAATTAGGGAAAAAGAAATGTCAAGATTTTTTTTTTCTGATAAAAAAAAAATGTAAAGAATTTAAGCATCTCTCTCTCCCACTAAAGGTTTGTATTATGGAAATGACAATACCTTGATTATTGATACTAACCTTTAAATGTATATCAAACTTTAACAGACAATTAATGTATGATTGATTGGGTTGTTTGATTCTTATTTGAATGGGAATTAAGCAATGGAATTGGAAGGAAAAGTCTTTTGTAAGGGAATACTTGGATGATAATATCCTTTTTGGATTATATCTTATTGTTCTTTTCTCATAGACAATTAATTAATAATGTTGGCAATTTGTATTGCTGTTAACTTCATATCAATAATGCTAATGATGATGTCATCGATGATAAAATTATAATAATCAACTTCATATATATCATGAGCAAAACGTATGTATGTTTAACTCTTTTAATTCAATTGTTAAACTTACATGTTATTTTAAATTAAAATTTTGATAATATATGTGATTTTGTTTCCAATTTAAGCATTTGTTACTTTCTGTTGAGATGTATGATTAAATTTATTTTTATTCAATAATATAAACTTTTTATCTATTAATGATTTAACATGGTATCGAAGGGTACAATATGAGTGCAAATCTAAAATTCACAAATTTGACATATGGGTGCAATAAAACGCGATTGTAAAGAAATTGTAAAATCCAGGGGCGGATCCAGACTTCATACTTTGGAGGGGCCAACTCAATATTTAATTATAGTCCAACAAAAAAAAATGTAATTATAATAAAGCAAGTTCAAGTTCAATAACAAAAAATAAATTGATAAGCTCCTTCTTTAATATATAACTCGGTGAATTTCATCTTATAAATTGATAGAATATTCCCAAATATGTCGTCATAATCCGGATCATTTTCTAAAGATTGAAAAAATTCATCATGTTCTACTCTAATTTTTTTAGAAGATTGTTGGTGTTCAAGAGTCAAATTTTTCATACTAGATGTTGTTATCGTTTCTAACCTATCAATATCATTTCTCTTAAAAAAATCATCAAATGTTTTTCGAGATTTCCCTATATTTTGAATAAATTGTCTTCAATAACAATAAACAAATTGACCTAAAAGTATATATTTATTAATAGTTTAATATTTAAAAGATGAATAGTATACATATTTTAAAAAAAATATACAAGTGATAGAACTAATCTGAATTTTGATGCTTGAACTACATTAACAATTATTTTTTTAAACATAAAAAAAGAAAAAGTTAGAAACTTTAGGTGAAAGAAGTAACATTAGAAAATTTCTTATAATTTTTTTAATGAAGCTTACCAATATATTATGAAAGAAAAAAAGGAGTGTCACTGAAATTAACCGATAGATTGATGTGATTTATAATTTTACAAAAAAATATGAGCGTGATTTACATTTATCCCTAAAATTAAAATAAACTACACAAAAGTGCCTACTAGACTAGAACATAGATTAAAAGTAAATAACAAAAAGGTAGAAACATAATGAATCTTTTCAAAAGTTAACTCAATGCAAAGAGAAGCTTAATGTGTTGAGGAAGTGTCCCACAAATCTAAATGAAGTAGTGATTGAAAGATCAATGCAAGATTTTTGACAAGAAACCATTAACTTGATTTTATTTGCTTTGTTCCATTCCAATATCTCATTCCCTACATTTCATATTTCTGGTCGCAAATTTTTCTTCAATTCAACACTAAATATTCTCTTCTCTTCAAATAATAAAGAGGAAAAAATCATTATATGTGAGGGGTTGGGTCCCATAGATTAAAGCCTTTACCCAATTTAGAAGAATGTAATATCTGTTTCACCTAAGAGGAGCAAACATGTCCCACAGAATAGGAGGATGACGTTTTGTAAAGCAAGTTTATGGCCATTGTCATTTTCTTTACAAAAGAAAAGATTGGTAAAATACCACTTTTTACCTTTGCATTTAAATTAAATCAATCAATTTTTAACCATAAAGTTTTCTCTTTATTTCCAATTCAAATTTAATTGTTTCTCAAGTGATTCGTGTACAAAAAGATCGTGAAGTCAATCATGATTTCATAATTAATTAAAAAATGTCACACAACATGATAATTTAAATTAGGTAAATCAACGATTTGACTTTAATTCAAGATATTATTGTTAATAATAATAATTAAAAGAGAATCATTCACTACCGGGGCTGGGCTCAAATCCCTTTAGAATTCAATTATTAGATGTTCAAGACCTCTTTGTTACATAGCACAAAGCCAGGCCCAACGCATTACCTAAATCCTCAAGTTTGACGGTCCGCCACCAAATTACAAGTTCATCCCAATTTCTCTCCTCATATAAACAAGTTTCAGATCAAAGCAAAACACTCTAGAGCTCTAAACCATGCAACTATACTTGGTTGATTGTTGTTAAAATTTTAAATTTACCTCAACCCAAAATTTTGAATATCTAGTGGTAATTTAATATGCATTAGAGAATAAGGTCATGATATGATATATATACCTACATTGTCATTTCCTCTTCAGTCCAAATTATTGGATTTCGTGCTAATATTTAAACCAACCCATAAGAAGATGAGTGTGTATTAAAAAATTAAATTTACCTAAACCAAAAAATGTGCTTTCACTTTCACGTCTAATGATAATTTAATATTGACAACAGTACTCATAACCATGCCTTTTTATGGACGAGAAACATAAGCTTCTCATGCCAACATGAGCATAGCTCAACTGGTTAGGCATTCTTCTTTTTCTGAGAAAAACCAAAATGGCATGGGAAAATTGAACCCTAAATAAAAACCTTAAATCAACTGAACTTAGCAGATGGGAAACAAAAATGAATTTAGCAAATGGGAAGCAGCGAAACCGATTTTACATAAGGTGCAAGGGTAAGTACCTATTTATCACTACAAAAATTGGCCATATGTACATCAATACATTTACAGATTCATCCAGAGTCTCCTAAATTACACCCTTACAGGAAGGTTCTCCAGCCAAAGACAGAAAAACACTCCAGCTCGAGAAGAAATTATTTGATGAGGCTGTCACCATGTGGCTCCCTCACTTATAACCATTAGATGTGTAGTTTTAATAGGAGAGAGAATAACGTATATATAGATCCAATGATTATAAGTGAGGGGGCCACATTAAAGTAGTCACATTGAACAATTTCTCTAGCTCAAGAACCTTAAGAATAGGCTAACTATATATGCAAATGCCTCGATTCAAGGCCTGCATAAAGAATATAAATATTCAATCTAAGTTAATTATAGTCAACCGCTCCTGAAGTCAACTCTATTCCTTTTTCTTTTTGTATGGTTAGGAACCGTTAGAGAGAACTATATTAAAAAAGTAAGACTATAGATTATGCTCCAATGCAGACCACTAACCTGATTGATTGCTGGAAACTACTCTATATTAAGAACCCGTCCTCAGGTAAGATGGACCTCTGACTTTAAGGCGCTTTGGCCCACACTCAGCAGGGAGAGGTTCCCGCATGGTCTTCCTCTGTTCATGCCAGAACACTTCTTTCCTATGGCGTTCAAGCTGTCTATTCCTTGCTTCCTCACTGTTAAATCTCTTGAACTTTATTGTTATGGGCATGGTTCTTCTTCTTACAGATCTATCGATTACAACACCGTCTGCGGTAGCTTTATCAGGAGGAAACACTTTGGAACCTGACGTGTCAGCTTTATAACAAACCGATGATATTAATTGCCCACATCTCATATGTGGATGGCGTTTTTTCAGTCTTTTGAGACCCTGGTAGAATTAGAAACATGTTACATTACATGTCAGTCAGAATTACACGTTGTTTCAAATGTGAAATATTGATATTTGAAAGTGGCAAAAGTTACTCCACAGTTAACAGAAAATTTGAATCTAGAGGTAAAACATACAATACTTTTAAAAAGTAAGGATTTTTGTTTCAAAATAATAATGCAGGAGTAATACTGGCACTGAAGCTAAAGTATAAGACATAAGAGTACTTTAAAAAAAAATTCTAAAGAAAACGAGGGTGCGACATGTTATGTTATGATGACTGAAGCAAATTTAACCATAATATCATAATCACAACATAATGACTCAAAAATCCCAATGTTTACAACTTATGAGCCACACCCATGTCTGAGACATTGCTGAGAAATTCACAGAATGAAGTCCTTTCTTAACTGATATAGGTAAAGTTTTAATACATTAAAATTTAGAGATGTAAATGTAAATATGAAACTATTGTCTGTGCATGTTGAACTTCATTCTGAACCCTGATGTAAGAATGGACTTTCGCATCAAAATATAAAATGTTGATTTGAGAGATCAAATTCTTATACAGTTAACAGATGAAAGGTCTCCAACAATGAAGCTACTTGGTAAAAAATAACATGGACATCAACCCGGCTGCATGTTTTGAGTAAGAATATGAACATAGACCCATTTAATTTAAAACTAAGAAAATGATAGCCCCATTTCCCTGTAACAACTGATAAATAAGAAATTTCATCACAGGCAATACAACTAGATGCATATGGATGACAAGGCAATGCAGTCCACAAAACAACCAAAAAGATGAATGGCCAATTGCCTCCAACTAATACGTTCCAACAAGAAATTCGAGTTGGTTTTATTGAATTCAAGGATTCGTGTGCGCTCGTTTGCAAGGCTTTAATGGAAGATGAAATTGTACAAGGAACAAAAGATTATAAATGACTTTCAGATATGAAATGAGTGCTCAAATCATCCTACAAAATTAAATTCACTGCACCTGGTTTTTAGACTGCGTTATCATGCTATCATTCATGATTTTCTTTTCCACCTTCAATGAGCGACGCTTAACCCTAAAAATCTCTGTATCGGAATCATCATTATCTTGATTCCCAAGAGGCCGAGCCTTTGATGCTGAGCAGTTTTCATGTGATTGGAAGGAAGGAAAAGATTCACATGCACAATGCAACACTCGTTGAGAAAAAGTCTCAGATTCCGGTTTCCAAAATTATTGCTATCATTCTTCTGTATCTGCTTGGAAAAGGCAAAAAATGACATTTCAGTTAAATCAGAATGAGATTCTTCCGCCATTCCACACTGTTATGGAGACAAGCCTGATAATGTTGTGACTGAAAGAAAACCATATCTCAAGAAAGTAACAAAATCTTAAGTGGTTACTACTAGAAGAATTCCCAGACTGTGTAGGGACAGAGAATATACCTTGTGAGAAAGGGCAAAAACAGGCATTTTAGTCTTGAAAATTTCAGCAGCGCAACTTATCAAAGGCTGTTTAGTTGAAAAACATTCTTTCTCATGTGAATAAACCCTATCAATGCCATCAAGTGCAGGGCTCATATCAACTTTCATCGGACAATAAGCAGTGTAACCCTCATCTTCAGCTTTCTGAAACAAATTTGATAGCGGATATTCCTCATTACTTTTGGCTTGCTCAAGGATTTCCCCTAATATTCCTTCTTCCTTTTCAAACTCAATGGCTACAGCTTCCATTTCTGAAATGTCCTCACGGATTAACAGTGTGTGATTTCTTCCACACGAGAAGTTAATGGATTCAACATCTGAGTGGCAATCAAGAAAAGCATGAGTTATGAACGTACTACTGAAATAATTAAATTGTATCAACTTATTTTTGTCTCACATTGTTGCAGGCAGCAGTACGCAGTCTCATAATACTTAATTGACCGGTACAATTAAGATTTTTTCCTTTTTCTATATGAAGAGATTTTTCTAGGTGTTGCAAGCACTAAGTGAGATAAAAGGTTTTTTCCCTTGCTCAAAAAGTCCATGACCCAATAAAGACAACCCAAATGTTTCAGACGACTCATAAGAAAGGGACGATTTAATCAAAATGTCAAACATAATTTCCAAGCAGGAACAAAAGAAAGTATACCATGGCGGAGGCACACTGAATGTCGATAAGAGCTGCAATTGATATAAGCAACGTAGCAGTCACGTTTGCATAAACTGCAGAGGATTGTGCCATGGAACCTTCGAGAGATCACATTACGCACCTTGGATTTCATGAGTAACCACCGAACACAATGGTAGAAGCGAATCAAACGCACAAAAGATATCTTAAGGGAATGGTGAGAAACCAACTCTGTGTATGCATGATCTGAATCCTCAAGTTCTAAACTTTTATATAGAAGCATTGCTTCTTTACACAAAAGTTCTTCGTAAGGAAGTAAAGGAACTCTGTTAAGAAGTGCATAACGCTGGCTAGCCACAGCCCCAAAAGGAAACCAACTGCTAATGGCAAAGTTCACAGCTTCACCACAATTGAAGCCTGCAGATTTCAAAGAGAAGAAAATATTGTTGTTGTTACAATCTAATAAACAAGCAATCAGATGCATAAAGACGAGAAATTGCATGACCATATATCTCACCATGACTAAAACCAGCATGGTATGCTCTTGGAAAGGTAATTATGAACTCTCCAGGTTTTTGCACTGCCTTGTACACAGGGACACCATTTTTCAACAAAACATTTGGAGGAAACAGCGTTGTTTTTCCCAAAAGGATATCAAAAGCTCCATCCTCACCATGTGCCGACACAATATCACGTGTGTATACATTTTCTCTAACCACCTTCTCAAATTTCAAAGCTGCATCACCAGGAATACCATACCAAGTTTTTGGTGCTCCACAGTGATGATAATTAATACTGTGATAAAAGAAAATGTGAGTAAACAATAAAGCAAATAGAATAACTAATATGTTATCCACAGGATGCTACAGACTAATCAACATCTTGACCATTTAATTACATACCTATACAAAAAATGATCCTCGGCATGCCAGGCAAATATACTAAACAGCATACCAATATAAAGCATTGGCTCGGTAACTCCCTGAAGAAGTAACAAGAGTCGTGTGATGAACCAAAGTTTTGCAACATGCATAATTGGAAACAGATTTGTCAAAATTACCGGAATATCCATCTCCAAAAGACGCAAAACAGACTTGGTTAACCGTGATAGATTCTGAAAGAGGGAAAACATATAAGAATCAGTCTTACTCCTATTTCTATATTTATAAAGGCTGGAAAGCAGCAAAATTACTCCAGCAAATGACAAACATCAGACAACAAGCTCATGCATGAGTCAATATCAACCAGATAGTACATGACAAACAATAGAAAAGATGGAGCTTTTCACTATCACTACAGAGTCTCCTCGGAAAATGAAAGAAATAATAAATGGAAATCTTCTTATTAACATATTTCTGCAGAAGAAGGCTGATTTGCTAAACCTAACTCAAGTAAAAAATACTCCCTCCCACTCCATGAACTACCCATGGCCATGGATTAAAAATGTAAAGAGAAAACTCAGTCAACAGAAGAAGTATCATGAGATATGGTTGTGTTACATCATGTTAGATGTACTCTGAAAGTTATCTTCCATACAAACTTGAGGGGGGAAAATAGAAGGAAGAGAAGCAAAATAGATTAAAAAAACCTTCAAATTCCATTTGCTTTTTCCAAGCTCGTCATTTGGAGAAGATGAAAATGCAGTACCATCAACATCACAAGCATATTCAACAGTCTCTGTCTTCCCACTGGCAATTTCTTGCCAAAACTCCTTCTCTAAATATTTGGCAGGAAGACACCCAGAACTACAATATCTACGCTCGAAAACTTTATTCGCCATTTTCTCGAAATCACGAAATGTATAATTTCTGAAAAGTAATATCAAAATTTAAAAGAAAGGAGGTAATAAACAAGGATTATATATTACTACCACAAGAAACTCACCTCCCACTCATGTAGAAGGTGATCCTATCATCTGCGTCCCACTCAGCAAGACGAAGCGGTTGAACTCTGGTTGTAAATTTGAACCCTGCTTTTTCCCTCATTAAGACAGTCCCAGCAGGCACAGAAGCACTCAAAGGAGAAATTATCTTGCACATGCCTGAAAAGTCCAATGAAAATGCTCAGTGAGCAACCATTGAAGGAAAAACATTAAAAGTATCTGCTTGGGAAGGTGAAAGGGAATTATACAGACACAGGATGAAGCTCAAATATTTGCCATTAAAGAATCAGTCGTTCTACCAACTTCTATCCATCAGTGCTTAGGTGTACATACAAATAAAATAACATTAACTATAATGGGATGGATCACGATTATAGTAAACTTCAGGGTGTTTGTTTGTAGTGTTTGGAGATGGGGATCAAAACCCCGTGGTGACTTTATCCTCATCCCCATGTTTGTTTGGTCTAAAGGGAAGGGGATCCCATGGCCCCCTATGGGGTTTAGAACCTCTCCAAAATACATGGGGTTTGCATAAACCCCATTGATGAGATGAGAGAGAAAAGAAGAGAAGAGAAGAGAGGAGAGAGGGAAAAAATTATTTTACACATACAATTTTATTATTCCCAGGCATCTCAAACTCATGCAAACCTGGAAACAAACGCCCCCTCAGTCTCTAAACTATATTCCTTCATAACCATTTCAAAGACTCGCGTCAATTAAGTAATAAGTGATGGTACAGAATTACGAAATGAATTACAGTTTGGAGAGTACTATGAGTATCTAACCACATCTTGAGGCTTCCGGAGCGATCTTCTGCAAGTATACCAAAGGATCCTCAAACTCTTCTTTGGACGGATGATATACAGGGCATTCTGGAATTCCATCTATCCATTCTAAATCACCAGTGTCAAACTTATCCACTTTGCGCTTTGTAAAAGAATTATTTCCAGGATCACTTGACCAGGAAAATGATCCTTTATCATCCTGCATTCTCATGCCACACGATACCGTTGCTCTTAAAGCATCTCCACCACTTCTAGTCATCGTATTCGTAACTGTCCCCATAACAGTTTCAGACTTCATTCGCCGAAGCCTTTCACATTTCAAAAACTCTAAGCCGTTTTTAGACTCTCTGGGGAAATAGATTTGTCCTTCCACCTGTCAAAAAACATGGATGGTATAATACAGAAAATAAGACATAAAAATGTCAGGACTAAATTCCTGTCTGATTAAGCCTATGATTAAATAAGTAGTCAAGGAATAAATTTCAGATTTGAAAATACAATAGATACTCGAACGGAAGAAGAAATGGAGAAGAACTTTTCTACATTTTTCTGAAATCATATCATTTCCTAGAAAATTAGCTCCATTTGAAACTAAAGCAGATACTCAAACACGAAATTGGCCAATCTTATTTCAAAACACAGACAAAACAAACCAAATCAATATGTTTTAGTAATGATCATTGATCAACCAGAAAAAGCACGTAAAACTGTAAAACTCTCCGAAGCGAGTAAGACTATCGTCACTGAAACACCAGTTCAGAAAGAGATAGCTGCTAAAAAATTCACTCAGAAATTATATTATGCAAATGACATTAATACACTATTGAGTTCTCCGAACAAAATCCTGTTTTTTAATTAGAGAAAATTAATCATTAAAAAATCAAATGTAAAGATAACATGCATTAAAAAGAGGCAAAATTACTAACATTTCTAACAGAAAAAAAAATGTTTATCCACTCAAGATTCAACGATCTTCTCTTCAGATTCCAAAAAACGTCACAAAAAGACGAATAGAAGCAGAAATTAAAGTAGGAAAAACGCAATAAAAAAATTGCTTGACATTTCTGAAACTGTTCTAAATAAAACCGAACAATGTACAAGATCTCAACGGCGAAACAGAACGAAAAAACAAAGCTCATAAAAATGGAGAAGGAAATCAAGTAGTAATAAGAAAATCATCACTTCAAAAAAACCAGAGAATGAGAAACCAGTACCATTTCATCCCGAAATCATTCACTACACGCTTCCGTCTCCGATCACTTCGCCGATCAACAAACAACCGGCGAACAAAACCGAAAACGGAAACCGAAATTCAAAATCCAGAAAAAATTAGCCTAGATTACAGTTCCAGCTACGAAGAAGCCTTCAACAACAAGTATCCTGACCACATTCTCACATAACACAACAAACGAAGCAAGACCGAGTCAAAACTCAGAGATCCAGAGCTTCTCTCCAAGCAATTCAATAGAACTGAACGAAAAAATGAGGAAAGTTAGACGAGTTTCACCGGAGGTTGAAGCGGTTGCCGGCGAGGAAAGGAGGTTTCCCGGCGGAAAAGTTAGGAGAAAGAAAGCAGATAATAGAAAGAGAAAAGCGCGAGGGTGGGGATGATTCGTTATTTTATAGAGTTAAAAAAAAATAAAGAAATAATATGATCGTTAAAAACGAATCAAAATTTTAAGTTGATGTTAAATAATCTTTCTTTTTTCTTTTTCCCTTTACATTTTGGGAAATTAAATTATAAAGAGTAAATAAATAGTAAGGCGCGAAGAAAAGTGGCGGTTGTTGGCGGATTTAATGGCTCACTCGCTGAATTCTCGTTTTAATATCACTCGCGTTACATCCACGTGGCCTGGGTTGGCTTGGCTTCGATTTCTTTCCACTTCAACTTTGTTTAATTACGATTAATAACACTTTTTTTTTACCTTGTTATAACCAATAAAGTAAAAGTCGATGTCGATGAAAATGTCGAGGTTCAAATATACGGAGATGTCGATGTCGACGAACATTCCCATAAAAATCACGGAAACTATGGAAACTTAGGTGAATTTTTTGTCTTTGTTACTTAAACTTTCACAATAACTTTAATTAGTTATAATCTATCATATAATAGAGTTTGTCATCCATATATGATAGTAAACATATCAAAATTAAAATAGTACAACAAATTTTGTCGGAAGCAAGATGTTAAATATCAATGTTGATAGACTTTTTCATCGATAACTCTGTATATTTGAAGGAAGAATAATTGCAAAATATATGATAAACATTAAAACATCAAATAATCTAATAAATTAGTAAGAAAAAAAAAACAATAATAAAAATTAGTATTATTAAAAAATTCAAACTCAAATTCAAATGATGAGCTTAATTTAAATTAATTTTTATAATAAAATTTTAATAGTCTTGAAACAAATAATAATATATAAAATATAATTAAAAAAAAATACTATTTAAGCCTCAAATCTCTCCACCATTAGTCTATTTATAATGAGGGGTCCACCAATTTCTCAAATCAATCCACCGCTTCATAGAGATGAAGGCAAGCCTCTGGTTCAGTTTGATCGATCGATCTACTCTCTGGTTTAGTGAAGAACAAATCCCTCATTTACCTGCTTCCTGATTTATTGACGAAGAAGAAAATCACACATCAATTCCATAAATTGTGCGAAGTCTTCGAAGCTTGTGTTGTAGCATTCTATTTCGCGAAGACTCCTCCTTTGATTTGTCGACATTCGGCTCGAAAACTCCATCAACTTCGACATATCGACGACTTCATAGATAACTCATCGATTCAGGGAAAGAATCTTCTTACCCCTCCATCGATATGTCGAGCATTCATTTGAGCGACTTGTCGTTGATAATGTCGACGACTTTTACTTCCTTGGTTATAACAATAATAAAAATTTGATTTATTTATAAAAAAAAAAAATTGTTTTCATTAAATTATGAATTTATTTTCATTAATAAAATCTTTTATTTCAATAAATGATCAATCTTATTGTTATATTTTATATTTTTAATTTAAAAAATTTGATTAAAATTTAATAGCGTTTTTAGTTTTTATTATTTTGATCCATTCATTATATAACAAAAATTTTCAAAGGTGTATTTTTAAAAAAATGTCATTTTTAAAAAAAAAATTATCATTTTTAAAAATACCTTTTTTTTAACGATAAAAATACCCCTTTTTAACTACTGGGGAAATTACAAATCTAATTTTAAAAAATAATGATGAGATATATTATTGGGAAATTTTATTGGGTGACAGATTTTTATGCAATATTTGTAAAAATATCAACTCAAAAAAGCATTTATAAATATAACAATTTTTACAATGTTTATCAATGATAAACGGTGATTTATGTGTTTATCAGTGATAAACTTAGTATAAAAATATGTAATTCAATGTTTATCACTGATAAACAAGATTAAAATTTGCTATATTTACAAATATTTTTTTGAGCTTTATTTTTACATTGGGAAATTTCATTGGGTGACAGATTTTTATGTAATATTTGTAAAAATATCAACTCAAAAAAGTATTTATAAATATAACAATTTTTACAATATTTATTAATGATAAACAGTGATTTATGTGTTTATCAGTGATAAACTTAGTATAAAAATATGTAATTCAATGTTTATCACTGATAAATAAGATTAAAATTTGCTATATTTACAAATATTTTTTTGAGCTTTTATTTTTACAAATATTACTATAAAAATTGCTAGATTTGCAAATGCCCCAATATTATTTTAGTTTAAGCCTTTTTTTTTCGTACATATTATTGCCTACAAACAAACAGATTTTGGCTTTAATTGTCATGCTTGTCACCAAATCTATATGTTAGTGGTCAAAATGAAAAATATTTTAGGGTAAAATAGTATTTTAGTCCCTGAACTTTTACTCAGGTTTCATTTTCATCCCTAAACTTTCAAAAGTTACATTTTTCGTCGTTGAACTTTACAATTCGTTTCGTTTTAGTCCTTTTGTCTGTGTTTTTCCGTCTAGACACTACTGGAGGACTTATGTGACACGTAATTGATGATATGACGTGATATAAATATACAATAAGATTAAATGACGTGGAAAAACGAATATATAGTGAGGTTTAAGTATGGAATTATGGAGAGAGAAAATTAGATTAACTTCACTATACATTCGTTTTTCCATGGTATTTAACCTCACAATATATTTTTATAATGTCATATCATCAATTACATGTCACATAAGCCCTACACTAGTGTCCTAGAAGGAAAAACAAAGACATAATGACCAAAACGAAACGAATCGTAAAATTTAGGGATGAAAACGTAATTTTTAAAAGTTTAGGGACGAAAATAAAACCTAAATGGAAGTTTAGAGACTAAAATAATATTTTACCCAATATTTGATGAAAATTCCAACTGATTTTAAAATTTAAGATATAGAAAATATATGTGTTTGGATATTTGGTGCCAAAATAAAAGTTAACTATCAAGACTGTTTGTAAAACAGTAAAAGATAATGTTTAAAAAATTAAACTTAACACTACTGTGGTGTTTTTTCAAATCGTTCTAGTAATTAAGTTGATGCTGATTGTAAATGAAAGAGAAAAAACAATAAGCTTATAATCCAATTAAATATTTGACCTTAAAAAATATTAATTAACCAATCGCATCACGAAATTAACTCAAATCACATCCACAGTACACAGAGGAAGAAGATTCCCGCGCCGCGCGTACAGTGACACGGATACTCGCAGCGAAGATCTGATTTTTCTGACAAACTTTAGGAATTGACAAAAATACCCAATATTTAGTGGGAAATCACGTGGGAACCCTCCTTTCCTTACTTTTTCGCCGTTTGGAGTTCAAGTTGGACGATGTCCAAGAAAGAAACAAAACGTGTCTTTTCATTACGGAAAGTATCTAGAAAATTAGTACAATTTCGGAAATAAAATGAGATTCTTCAACATTTATCCATATATACATGTTACTTTAAAATATATATATATATATATATATATATATATATGTATATATATATATATATGTATATATATATTATGCCTAGGTTTAGTTAAATTGACTTGTTTAATTGAAAAAAAGTTGTAAAATAGTTTTGATCAAATTGAGTGATTCTGTTAATTAAAAAATAAATTGAGTAATTAGATTGTAAACTTTATTCACATTGTAATTATCTTTTTCTCTTCCCTATTGAGTGGTCAAAACCAACACAAAAATTGAACATCATTCTTAATTAATTAATTTATTTTTAAAAATTAGCACCAAACCAATCTATTGTTACAAAAAATCAAATGAAATTGAATTGGACTGAACTAACCGAATTTTTAGCTTGCATCTTTAATCAGGTTACACCAACTGTATCTTGTACATAAAGACTAATTCTAAAACTTTATTCAAAATAACTTATTTCAGTCTATGAACTTCTTGGAGTGGGAAATTTAATATTAATATTTTTATTCATTATATATACTATAAAGAAAAAGATTGGTTTTTATAAGATAGAAGAAGATCAACCTTTAAATTAAAAACTCGTGATAGTATTCAAATCATAAATTCACCCTAAATAATTTAAAAAATGAATTATTTAACTTAATTACTTTAAATTTAAGTATCAAATTTTTAATTAGAAGTCATTAATTATAATGTAATTTAAATACTAAAAATAAATTATATTTTATTTTTTACACTGCTTAATTTATTCAAAATATCATTAGATTTTAAATAATAATGAAATGAATGAAAATCTTTTTTTTTTTTTGGTAAAGTACTCATTTGGTCCCTGAGTTTAAGAGGTCGTGTCTATTTGGTCCATACGTTTTCAATTTGTGTTTAAGTAGTCCCTGAGTTTTTGATATTGTGTCTATTTGGTCCCTGCGTTTCAACTTGTGTCTATTTGGTCCATGAATTTTCAATATTGTGTTTATTTGGTCCCTGAGTTTTCAAGTTTTGTCTAAATGATCCCTGGATAATTAGAAACAAGTTTAATTCTTCCTTAATTTGTTAACTCATTAACATAATATCGACTTAACGATGACATAAAATGTTTAATTGATCAAAATACTGATATGAGATTAATAATTATGCCAAATTTTAGGCCTAGATTGATGAAAGATTTAATCATATCTTCGTATTTTGACCAATTAAACATGTTATGCCAGCGTTAAGTCAATAATCTGGTAAGCAGTTAACGAATACGTTAAATTAAAGACCAATTAAACTTATTTCTAATAGTTCTTGAAAATCTAAAGACCAAATAGACACATGATCCAAAATTCAGGGACCACTTAGACACAAATTGAAAACGCAGGGACCAAGTAGACACAACATTCAAAACTCAGGGACCACTTAGACACAAATTGAAAACGCATGAACCAAATAGACACGACCTCTAAAACTCAGAGACCAAAGGAGTACTTTACCTTTTTTTTTTAATTATCTCATTCTTGTATACTAAATATCTCTTGATTGGTTTTGATTTTTTTTTACATGAAACTATGTCAAATTATTTTCCTCTACTCCTTTTTTATATGAATTCTAAGTCGAAAATGAGGAATATTATGAAGTGTTTTACTATTAAATTATTAAAACAATATGAACACATTTTTTTTTAATTATTATTATTAAATGTAAGCAAGTAATGACAATAAAGGTCACAAATTTAATGAAGTGGTTCGTAAAAAATTAATCCACTTCGATATATAGATGACAAAGTGGAATCAAAACCCTAGTTGGCACATGAATCGTTGACTAAATTAATTAATTTGGTTAACTCTCTTTTTCCATTTACGTTAGTTAGTCATGAGTTGTCAACCATAACGCTTTTCATATAAAGTCAACCATAATGGTTTTAATATAAAGTCAACCATGATGAATTTATGTCCGTAATGACAATATGTTGTGTAATGTGTTTTTTCATTTCCGACAAAACAACCTTTTTTTTTTCTCGAAATATAGGAATTGGTTAAAAAAAATATTTTACGTGTTAGGAGTTGAGTAAAAAACTCATTATTATATTTGTTTCTAATTTATTTTCATATATGAGGATAAATTTTACCCACATCATTTAATTATTAATGTTCAGACTTCACTTTTTCATTCTTCAATCAAACACCGGCCAAGATAAATATATTTTATGCTTTAGTATAAAAATTACTAGTATACATGTGAAAGCCGACTTGTCTCGTTGATTATTTATATTTATCTTATTTTTACATATGAATATGCAATAGAATTTAATATTTCTGTAGTAATAATTTTAGAGGTTTTTTTTTTGGGGGGGATATAATACTCCATCGTTTTTAATGAAAGTAAGAAACCAAACCGTCAAGAAAGGGGGTCATTTTTATATTTACATAGATGGCTCACCTACTATATATCAATTTATCTAATTGGCAATTAACATTAAGAACCACCTACACCAAAAAATCATTAAAAATAAAGGAATCTAGAAGAAAGGAGTAGGTGGAGAAGTGCAAAGGGTGAGCAAATATATGTATTGTAGAAGGGAATTAAAGTTGGTGATCCAATAGTTGGGAAAGAAATTAACAAACTCATAGAGTAGTCATTGTGTTTAATAAGGGTCCATTTAGTAACTTTCTCAATTTTTGTTTTTGTTTCAATTTTTTAAGAAATGAAGTTGTTTAGTAACTTTTCCTGTTTCTTGTTTCTCATTTTTTTAGAAACTTTTTCTAAAATTGTGTAGAAATTTTAGAAACAACAAATTATAGTTTATTGTTTCTCATTATTGTTTCCAAACTTTCCAACACATTGATAAATTATATTGATATAATATTTTTAAATATTTCATTTAAAATTGTAATATTTTCAACATATTATTATTTTTTTAAATAAGAAACAAAAACAATAAATAGTTACCGAACACATTTCTGTTTATTTTTTCTTCCAGAAACAAGAGATAAGAAACAGTTAGGGCCCGTTTGGTAACATTCTCAATTTTTGTTTCTTGTTTCTATTTCTCATTTTTTAAGAAATTAAGTAGTTTGGTAACTCTTCTTGTTTATCTCTTTTTAGAAACACTTCTCAAAATTGTGTAGAAATTTTAGAAACAACAAATTGTAGTTTCTTATTTCTCTTTCTTGTTTCTAAAATTTTCAACACATTGATACATTATTACATTATCCCGTTTTGACTTATAAAATATCTTATAAATATCAAAAAATTATATTGATATACAATATTTTTAAAATGTCATTTAAAATTGTAATATTTTCAAATTTTTTTAAATGAGAAACAGTAACAAGAAATATTTACCAAACACATTTCTGTTTATTTTTTCTTCAAGAAACAAGAAATAAGAAACAGTTACCAAACATGTTTCTATTTCTCTTTTTAAAAAAACAGGGACAAAAAACAAGAAATATAAATGGAAACGAGGAACGTTACCAAACGGGCTTTAACATATTTCCGTTTATTCTTTTTAAAAAAATCAGGAATAGGAAACAAGAAAGATAGATAAGAAATAAAAACAGGAAAGATTAACAAACGAAGCCCTAAATTAACCATATGAGGAGAAATTATTCAATATGACTTGTAATGTAGCTTCTCCATTTATAATCATGTTTTCTTTCGTATAAATGATGTTCTATCTATATGTAATTAACACAATTTCAAATTTAATATGGTTACAAGAAGTGAGCACATTGTGCTAGATTTTTTTTCTATTACTGTTTATGAAATAGTGATCACCATGCATAAATCAGGGGTAAAATACTATTTTGATCCCTGAACTTTCACTCACACAGTGAGGTTAATCTTATTCTTTAATCACACATAATATATCTTTTTAACCTTATTATATATTCGTTTTTTCACGTCATTTTACCTTACTACCAAATTATACAATGCCACATCATCAATTACATGCCACATAAACTCTCCGTTAGTGTCCCAGTCGGAAAACCAAACAGAATGGCTAAAACGGAACGAACCGTAAAGTTTAGGGACGAAAAATATCACTTTTGAAAGTTTAGGTATAAAAATAATGGATTTTTTTCCACCTAATATACCTAATCATTGAATTATATTTGATTTTAATTTCCACTTAGACTTCTTCAATATCCACAAATTTGATTAACAAATACCTTTCATTGAGAACAATTTTTTTAATACAAAATCTATCGTTTAAAAAAAAAAAAAAAAAATCCCCAAATGATAATCTTCACATGCATGACTTTATGGACTGCCATATCTTTTGCATATCATTCACAATTATGAGCAATATTTTCCTTTCCTTTCCTTCCCTTTTCAAATAAGCAAATGAATTGCCCTTTTTGGCATTGAGTACCCTGAAATTGAGGGGTATCCCAACCCAACTCCACCAATGGCCTCTAAAATCAATCATTCCCTATCACATGGTACCAACAAATTAACCCAACCCACCTTTTGGCTTCCATTGATGTTTTATTAAAATCATCAACGAAATTAAAAAATAAAAAATACAAGAGAGAATTTCCAGTTGTGGTCTAGAATCGAGTATGTCATTAAAACACTATATTTTTTGGAAAATTTTCAAATTTTATCTATAAACTCAACAGATTTTGTCAATATAAACTTTTATAAGTTATGCAGTTTATACCCTTTGTTAGTTAGATTACTATTGTTTTTTGAAAAATTATAGTTACATGTTGACGATTTGTAGTTCAATTAAGTCATTTTTGTAGATATTGATTTTATGTTTGTAAATATTTTTAATGATTAGATTGAGATATTCTAATATTAGGTTTGAGCATTTTTTAACTACTTTAATTTATGGTTGGGATTAACTGTTTTTGTTGTATAGATTGAATGTTTTTATGATTAGGTTATAGATGTTTTATTCGTTTAATGATTTATTGACCGATTTTTTTTAGAGAAATTTATAATATTTTTTCGAATCAGGTATAATAATTGCACTACTAATAAAATTCTAAAATTTGAACCGGTGAAATTAGAAGTTAGTTTTAAATTGACACATTCTTTTATATATATATATATATATATATATATATATTTTTTAAATTGTTTTGCTCAGTTTTGGCCCTAGCTATGATGGCATGTGGAACCATCATTTTATTTTTAATCTAAAAGAGAGAATGAAGGGTTTGTATTTTGGGTGAATCCATTCATATTCATAACAATGTGAAGGAGAGATTCTTTTATCCAACTTAGAGACATTGAATTGATTTTATTTATTTATTTTGAGTTAGACTTTGAAATTATTTGGACTAATTCAATTCAACCAAATTAAGGTTCAAGCCTTGGTCTTTATCCTAAAAAAAACGTCTGATTCCATTAAAATTACAAGTAGTTTCAACTTTCAACCCCCAAGAATTGTCAAATACTTATTGAGAGACAAATCCAAAACACAAGTCTTCATATCCCTATTAAATGACACGCATTATATTCTTACTGACAGAAATGAATTTAGACCATTTTCTGTTTGTCCTATGTTTACTTTTTCCATTTGGACTTTAGATTATTATTATTTTATTTATGTTCACGAACATTTTTATTATAGACCAAGATTTTTATGCCATGATGAAGTCCAGCCCAAGAAGTAAATGAAAGAAAAATCCAAAAGGGAAAAGGGAAAATTGTAACGGAGAGATTTTTGAAAGTGTAAAAATGATGTAGTATTTTTTTTTTTTTCCAAATAATCAGGAATAACTACTATTCATTGATTATATGATACTTAAGGGCCGTTCGGGATAACTTTTAAAAGTATTTAAAGTATTTTTTTAATAGTTAAAAAATATTTATTTATTCAAAAACACTTTTTATACACTTTTAAAAGTTATTTCAAACGGGCACGTACCCAATGTTTATTTAGCATCAATTAAATATCAATTAAAGTGTCAATCAATTTTTTTTTATGATAGTTTTAAAATTTGATGGTTGAACATCTATTTTTTAATTTTAAACCTTAAAAATGCCAATCATGGAATCAATCTAAAGGATTTTAGTTGATAGCATAATTTTTTTTAATTATTTTTTAAGTATTTATATTTGTTCAGTAATTACACATAGCATTTTCTTAAAAAAAAATATATGTTAATCATCTATGGACTATTATAAATCGTAAATCACTACATACATAATTATTGGTTTATATAATTTATAGATTAACTAAGATATTAATTGAAAATAATTATTGTTTAAGAAAAATGAGAGTAAATAAATAATAATAATTGATTATAGCTATCACCCAAGTGAAGTATCAAGGGTCCGAGACCTTCAATCTCGATCCAGAAAATGGGCCTATCATCTCAACGGCCCAAGAACTTCTTTAAAAAGTAAATATACAATTTATCTTAATAGTAGAGATCATATATATATATATATATATATATATGATCGTTGGATGCTACGGAGCTAGAGACATAAAGGAGCTTGGGACTCGACAGTCGAGCTTGGCTTGGCTTAGACATTGGCTATGGTTTGAACTGCTAAGCTATGAGACATAGGCTATATTAGATTTTTTAATATAATTATTAATTTTTTCTAAGTTCGATTTTTGTCTCAAAACTTTTATTCACTCCCGATTTTGTTTCTTTAACTTTTAATGTCATTGTTGGGATGCGAACAAAATCCCACATCGGTTAGGGAAGAGGATGATCATGAGAATATAAGGGGAATGACACACCTCCATTAGTATGAGGCTTTTTGGGTGAAACCAAAAGCAAGGTCATGCGGGCTTAGACCCAAAGTGGACAATATCACACCAATGTGGAGTTGTGGTGGCCCGGTGTTCCCCGAACAAGTGGTATCAGAGTCATGCCCCAATCCTAACGATGTGGGTGGAATCCTCAGGTGCCCAACAAAGTGAGGAGCCTCGGAGACCCGATCCATGGTGGGCTCTATCGGACAGGTGGTGTGCTCCGGAGAAAGGGAGTTGGCCTGGATAGAGTGGGCAGATGGAGGGGAGGCTAGCTGGATTTGTTCGAGGGGAGGATTGTTGGGATGCGAACAAAATCCCACATCGGTTAGGGAAGAGGATAATCATGGGAATATAAGGGAAATGATACACCTTCATTAGTATGAGGCCTTTTGGGTGAAACCAAAAGCAAAACCATGTGGGCCTAGGCCCAAAGTGGACAATATCATACCAATGTGGAGTTGTGGTGGCCCGGTGTTCCCCTAACAATGTCGTCTTTTGAATTTCAATAAATTTTGTATTTAATCATTAGTTAAATATATTATATTCAAATTATTGTAAATAGAATGTAACCGTAATATAATGTACATCAAATTTATTAACGGTGAAGTTTTTAACAAAGAGTCGATTCTATTTTGAATTTTAGAATATACTTTAGATCAATTTAATTACATTTATTCAGCTTGTTAACAATTCGATTTAGTTTCTCATATAAATCGATTTGATTCTCAAATTTTCTAAAACAAATAGGCCATATCAAATTTTTTAAAGAAGATTATCCAAATTTACTTGTTACACCCGACAAAAATAATGTATTAAAATACAAAACCAAATTTAGGGTGTGTTTGGGAGTCTTTTGGACAAGCCAAAAATGCTTTTTAATGAGCAAAAACACTTCCTAAATTTAATATGTATGTTTGGCTACATTCTATAAGACTTTTTGTAAAAGTCAAAATCTTCAAATTTGAAGACCTAACTATTAGGTGCTTTTGAAGTGTTTTTGATTTTTTGAATTTTGTGTTTCTAATTTATTCTACTCATATTATCTCTACATATTTTATCTCTTAACTTCTCTCTACATATTTTATTTCTCTAACTTCTTTCCACATACATTCTCTCTCTAAGCTCTCTACATAACACATTCTTTCTCTAACTTATCTCTACATTAAACATTCTCTCTCTAACTTCTCACACGTTTCTCTCTCTATCTTCTCACACATTTTTTCTCTCTTGCTTATTTTTCTACACTCTCTCTAACTTCTACTTAAACACTTTGTTTCACTAACTTATTTTTACATATTTTCATATCTACACACATTTTCTCTAAAAAGTACGCTAAATGTGATGAAAAACACTTTTAAATATTAGAACCAAACAATATTATAATATACCTCTAAACACTTTTTAACATAGTACTAATAATAAAAGTAATTTGATTAAAAACACTTATTTTCTAAACACTTCCAAACCATCCCTTAGTTTCGTACAAAAGCAATTGATGAGAAAGCATTAAATTCAGAGTCAGAATAATTCATCTTAAAAAAGAAAAAGAAAAAAAAACACCAATAAATAAAACAAAAGGATCGATCTGATCTGACTGACACATAATTAAGCAGAAGTCAATGCCCGAACCACCACCCTCGCTCACCGGGTCAGGCCCCACTTTCTTGCCTTCCCGGAAACCAAGGGTTTTATCTGGTGCGTTCTTGACTTCCACAACAACCCTACACCCTCATCCATTAAAGTTTTACAGTACTCTCTTATTTACCATTACACCCCTTAACTACTCCTATATTTTCAAAATACACCCTAACTACTAATATACCTTCCCTTACTTTTTCTACCAATTATCCACAATCTCCCACTCAAAACCCTAGTTTTCTTTTTCTAAGTTTCCGAAAATACCCCTTAGAGTTATATTAGGGATCATTTGAGGGAGGGAGATTTTGGGTAATTGGTAGATGATTCCTAGCTGCAAACAATGCATACGTGATTGTCTTATTGCATCGCACAAATCAAGCTATTGCTTGGATGGTGGTGCATTGTTGGCTTCAGTTGCGGTCACGACCGAGCCGCTGTTATCGGGCAGAGTGGTACCGCCGAGCGCGGTGTTGATTTGGTGTACCGTGTTGCAAAGGTGGTTGTTGATGGCAGTTACACTTGAGAGGTTGAGCTTAGCTGATGGGATGGTGCTGGCCAGAACTTGAAGGCCAACGGTCAGAAGGCAGCCGGAGTTGACGATTGATGAACCGTCTTCGGTCGGTGGGATCGACTGTCCGTCGGTAGCGATAGTGGTGGGTCCGACGATGGGGACGATGAAAAATCCAATGGGGAGGAGGGGAATGCAGGATGGGTCTTCCCCGCTCATCGCTAATTGAATCGAGTCGACATCAATCGTAGAGTAGACGACGAGGCTGCCGGATTGGTCGGTGCAGCTCTCTTGAAGCATTAGCTCGACATGCTGAGAGGAGTTGCTAGCCACCTACATAGAGGAAGGATTAAAATTTCCTTCTTTTAGGGCATGTTAAAATAGAATTCGAGTCACTCGTTAATAATGAAAGAACGGAACATACATTGATGCGAAGAAGAGAAATGCAATTTCCAGGGTGAGAGCCATTAGCAATATGAGCAACCTCGTGCAAGGAATTCCCATTAGAAAGAACCTCAAGCTGAAAATAAAAAAGCAATCAATGAATTAACATAATATTAGTAAATAATTATTAAATTTTGAAGCAAATGGGGACCTGAGATCGACGACGTTCATCTCTAAGAAGATCAAAGAGACGAAAATGAGAGAAAGGAAGCCAAGTGGTAGAGACAGCACTAAGAATAACACCATTTGGTTGACCAGGTTCAATGATTTTCCTGGTCGTGATTCGAACCGTATCATCTGGAGAATCAGACAAAGCTGTCCATGATTGACCGCCTGATGTGCTTATGTTCATTGAGAATGTTCTTATCATTCTTTGTGCCAATTTCATTAGGTTTTGTCTTGCCTCTGGTGAAGGTATCACTACACAAATACCAACAAAAATATTATTATTAATACATAAAGAAAATCATAAATGTGTGAATATATATATATCGATTTAATGGTTGGATGAAAATGATAATGAGAAAAAATCAGAATGAAAATCAATAATTATAAAATCAGAATGAAGTGTATTAGGGTTTAGGGTTTACTAACCGTTAGAAATGAGAATCAATTACGTGACTCATTACAAAAGGTATAGACAAAACGGAGTAAGATGTTTTTATATAAAAGCAATTTTCAAATAGACCATAAACTTAAGGGAACATGAAATTTGGTTCAAATATATGCAAAAAAATGAACAAAAAATAAATCCCATCATATAAAATGAAACCTCCAAGGTCTGAAATATTTCTGGCCATAAGGCTGGCAATCCTCTCGCATTGTCTCTGTAAAATAGCCAGCCAACGATGAGCACCAAACGCCATTCCACTATACACAAAATGACTAAATATTTGATGGATCGGCTTCTCCTCGATCTCTGCATGTTCAACCCACGTAACCTACACGTCATTATCGAGTATGTCAATCAATGATTTACGATGATTACTCACAATCAATCATTAAATTATATTACTAAAATTTAATATAATATATATGAATATGTACACTGGAGTATCCATTGGGCATGTCTTGGATAATGCAGCCAGAAGGCCTTCTTCTATATCTCGGAAAGGAAGGTTGAAGGTTATCATGAAAGCTATCGATGGGAAAATCGACGATAGCCCAAGTTCCTTCCTCGGTGTTTTGTTCGCAGTAACGAAGGAAATGTGCTTCTCTTGTTGGAACCAGGGGAGAAAGAACTTGCAATTCTGCATACATCTGAAGGTGGGGAAGGAAATTAATAATTAGGATATGGTTTTTTTTATCGAAAAAATCGATTAATTTTTTTGAATATTTAGAGTCGGTATTCACAAATCTATGATTTTGAAATATTCAAAAGGACTCTACATTTAGAAAGGGGTAATTAAGAAATTTAAGCTTACCAGCTGAAGGGAACCACTTGCATGACCAGAAGCACTAGAGGAAATGATTTGCACAGTTTTTGCTCTTGCCACAATGGAAGGAAACAATTCCATCCATTTATTCTGAAAAAAATTCACAATTAAAGAGAACATGAAACTTTTCAATTTTCAAGTGAAATCAAGAAAAAATTTCTTCATAGTCATCATAATTCAGACATAATTTTAGTATTATGAATACAATTATTGTAAATATTATTAAAAAAAAAACTGTTATTATGATTAATGTCAATCAATATTCAGATCAATTATCTTATATTGTAATTTTTTTTATAAAAAATAACCATATTGTTGTCATTATATTTATAACATGATTTAATAGGGTATGCCACAACACAATCATGTAGATTTTAATGACATATTGTAATCAGGGGTAGATTTTAATGACATATTCTCCCACCCCAACTTTTTTTAAAAACGATAATTTTGTAGGTAAAAATTGATCTTCTTTTCTTATATTTTCTCTAATTTTTGTTATTTTGTACTCCTTTATTAATAAAAAAACGTTTCAATATGTTTTTTACCCCCTTTATTTTATTTTGTCTCTGCCCCTAATTTTAACTAGATATGCATGGAAAATATCATAACAATGCTGTATTATGGTAATTAAATTCAATCAATCCACGTTAAACTATAATGCAAGATGAATTCCACTATATTGTATGTTTTTTTTTTTAAAAAAAAATCACAAAAGAAGAAGAGAAACTCACAGCATCAAGAAAGGCATCTACAAGAGTGATGCTATTCATTATAACCACAGCACTATCACGAGTAGCTTCAGTTCTAAACTCATTCATCAAATGCTGTTTCATGTTCAATGGCCAAGGAAACATGGCAGCATGCTCTTCCATGTTAAGAACTTCCTTTCCAATCTCACCGTCTCGAATCCAGAGCGGTTCACCCGACTGGCACATCTTAACGAGCTCGGTCATCGAAGACACGGCGAGCTCCATCGCAAGAGTCTTTTCCTCTTCCATCAATAGACCATTCTCTGGATAATGAGTAGTGTCTGGAGGAAGCATAGGGGGAAGAGGCATCATTTCAGATGAAGAAACCATGGTGTCTGTGTATTGGCGAGAGTAGATGTTCATATCCAAATCCAAAGAAGGTGGAATTAGAGAAGGAGCTGTTGCACCCATTCCTTGGATTGGTCTACCCGTGTATCTTGATGTCAAGGAGCAAACTTGTTCTAGCTGTTAACCAAAAAGTTTCATTATATGTATATTAACTGCCCGTCAAGATTAGAAATTTCAATCGGTGACACGTTTAATAAGTATTTATAAATATGATAGATTTTTTTTCGTATGAATTTACTACTGTAATTAACCTTGATCACTCTAGACAACTAATATTAATCACTATTTCACATGCAAAAAATTTGCTATATTTTACAAATATTTTTTTGGCCTTGCTACATTTGTAACTATCTCTATTAAGATTTAATGATAAATTTAGGATTTTTTTTTTCCAAATTGGAAGCAATTTAAGAGTTTGTTTGGTAATAAATTTGCTTTTGTGTTATGAAAAATTAGTTTTGTTTGATGACAATTTCTTTGTTTTGTAGTCCAAATTTTCAAAATTGTTTAAAAATTACAAGGACAATAAAAGAAAGTAGTTTTCAAGATCATTTAGAATTTGACTATCATTTCAAAAGTATGTTTAAGAAATGAAAAACAAAACTAAAAAGAATATTAGTGAACTATTTAAAAAAAATATGTTTCAAAAGCAACTTTAAAAAAAATAGTGAAAGCATATTTGGATAACCGTCTTTAAATGTTGCGTTTCTTTTATTTTTTTAGTCTTTTTTTTTTCAACTGACCGTTTTTATAGAAAATTGTAGTTATTCCTCTCAAATTCATAAATTTATGAAAAGTTACTCCATGTATACAAATATCTTGTTTTTTTAATTAAAACTTTGTTCTTAAAAACAAAAATCGAGTTATACTTTATGAGTTTGTGATAATTTTTAGAATTGTTTAAAAATGTTTTTAATATAGAAAATATTTTTTATAATCAATAAAAAACACGTATAAAAACTATCTCAAACGGGCCATAATTAAGACAGATTATAATTATTCTTTTTAAGTTGAAAATCAAGTTTATTATGATTGATTAAGAAATATAAACCTGTTCTCTAAGACGAGCATTCTCAAGTCGAAGTTGTTGTTCATCCAAGCTAGGATCCCCCAAAAGTCCCTGTCCTCCACAACTAGGACATATTATATTTCTTAGGGCACTTTGTAACCTATAATTCTCATTCTTTAGGGTTTCATTCTCTGCCCTAAGAATCACATTGTCAGATCTGTCTTGTTGTGCCTGCCAAATATAATACAAATACACACTTTTCAATAATAAAAAAAGGACAAATTTAGGGTATAATTTTTTTTCCCTCCAAGAAAAAGAAAAATAGTGGAAACCCTAATTCAAGAATGAAATATCACTGCACTGGCAAAAGGTTAGAAGGGAAGCATTTATTTTGTTTTGCAAATGGGAAACACTTGTGCAGTTAGGGTTTTTAATATTAGAGCAACCTCAAGATCACATTAATGGAGGACAGACTGTAAAAAGAAAAAGAAGTATGGATTTTTTTAACTTGTGAAAAGTGACCAAAAATAAATGAAAAGACAAGTCTTATACTAGAGATGTAATGATATGGGGTACCCAATTCTTAGTTTTTAGGGTTTAAAGCACTTAAATGAGAGCAAATGTCTCTATTTCCTCGTTTTTCGAGCTCAAATTTTCAACATCCATTGATTTGTTTGAGCTCTCCAAGAGCTCAATTTTCAGAGTTTTGGTTAAACTTTAAATGGGGGTTTAAATGAAAGAGAGATTTGTCTTTGGAGAAGTGTGCTTTGGTTTGTTGTCTAAAACGGGAGATATTATTGTCGACATGAACATAGTTTAAGTGATAAGATCGAAAGTTAATGCTCTATCTCCTTTCCTTCTAGATTCAAGAGACTTCTCTAGTTATTTGTAATGTAATATTAAAAAATTATATGAGATATTTTTTGAATTATATGGTAAATTATTTGAAACAAACCTTCATTTGAGTTCTTCGGTTTTGAAACCAAAACTTGACTTGGCGAGGTTTGAGGCCAAGTTCTTGGCTGAGTCTCAGCCTCTGCTTATCATCAGGGTGTGGACATTCCTTAAACAAACTTTAAAAACAAAAAACAAGCCGTTACTTATAAATTAAAACAAAAAATTCTTAATCTTTTTCTAAGATCTAGGTGACAAAAACAAAATCAAACCCATTTTGCTCCATTTACTACCATTTTTCATGCAAATTGATCAAATAAAAAAATGAGATACCCTTCCATTTCTTGGATCTGGCGAGCAGTGTGCCTATGATAACGTTTCTTCTTCTGATTTTGCTGATCAGTACTCTCTAATTCAGTCCCTGATTTTTCTTCGACTAATTGTTCGCTTCCCGAACCACTTTCCATATCTTCTTTTCCTCTCATCAATCCATTTTCTTCTTTCTGTTTGTTTATCAAGAAAAAAAAATGTCACTAACGAAAAACTGAAGAGAAAAATAAAGGAAAAAGGAAAAGAAAAAAAACTTACAATGGTAGGAAAATGTTGGAAATTAGGTATGAAGTTGAAGTTAGGGTTTTGAATGGGAGAAGAAAAGAGGGTTTCAGAAGAAACCATATTTACTCCCATATTATTTGACATCACTTGACAATCTCCATACATTATTTTCTCCAAATCAAAACTTAATACTATTATTATTATATACAACTTTTTTGGCAATATAGTTTTAGAACCTGCTAAGAAAAAAAATATCTCAAGATTAGATAATGCAAAAATAATCACTACCCAGAAAAGAAAATCAGTAACAAAGTTGAAGAAATGTCAGAATCTAAGAGAAATGAGAAATAATAACGAAAAACAAAAAACGAGAAACAAGAACGTTACCAAACAGACGTGTTACTAAAATATACTTGAAATGAAATCTAAGCATGCAAAGATAATAAAAAGCTTAACCCACCCACCCACTTTTTTTTTCTTTTTTTCTTTTTCACCTTTTGCTTGAAAATTCCAAAAATCTATATAGAAGAAAATTTCTCAGGAAAAAAAAAACTTAGAAAGAAAAAGAAAATAAATATAGAATCAAAGTGAAGAAAATATACCATACAAACTCTTCTCTCCCTTTTCTCTCTGCCACTTTCAAAAGAAGTTTTTTTTTTTTAATTTTTTTTCAGTAGAAAAAAAAAACAAAGAAAATTAAAAACAAAAAATGGAGAAGGAGAAGGAGAAGAAGGAAGAAAGAAGAGAAAGAGATCACTCTGAATCCAGACACACTTTTCTCTCTCTTTTCTTTGTCGTTTACTCTCTCTAAAAAAATTTCACATCATGTTTCGTTTGGTAAATCTCTAGACTCAAAAAACAAGTTTCGAACTTTTTTTTTAATATAAACTAATTATTATCAGAAAAAAATGTAAACCGTTGATTGATGAATCTAGACGGTCTAAATTCGATCTTTACACTTTTCTCTCTCCATAATAAATTTTGCAAAAAAAAAAAATATATATATATATATATATATATAAAATGAGAGAGTTTAATGCACGTTGACAGAAAACGGATGGGAATCGGGATCCAATTTTTTTCACTATCGGCTGTTAAATTCCACGTGGCGTTTTCTCTATGGTTCTCTATCCGTTTCCCTAGACTACCTCAAAGTCAAACCTCTATCTTGCTGTACTTCACGCGCGTGTTGATTTTGTGCACGGTACGCGATGGATGATTGGTTCGTGTTGTGCAATTACTGTTTTGGGCACTGAAATTTGTGGATTAACCGTTTACCGAGATAGCAAGTCACCGGATTTTGGATTTAAGAGTGGGGGTACTGTTAACTTTGACATGGAAAAGCTTTGACGGGTAGAAATATTTCGCTAAATTCTAGTCAATGGGTCAAAAGAATCTGGACCGTCCGTTTTTTTAATATCGGGTTTCATGGAGAAAATTTAGGGCCACGTTTGGCATGCTAGGTACCACACTATAAAAGGATGTTTGGTAGATGAAATTGTTATTATGGAGTTTGTTTAGTCTATGTCTAGATGTGATGGTTGTGTGTTTTAGAAATTCGAATTTAAGTAACATGGTGTTTGGCTTGAATTTTGTGTTGTTGAATTATTTTAAAAGATTTAACAAAGTGTTTGATAGATTTTTACAGCAATCCAAACCAAACCAATACATAGTATAAGATATATTTAAATATTTAAATATCAATAAAACTTAATAAAATGAAAAAAATAGTAATAATCTTTAATATTATGTGTTATGGTTGTATAATTATAACAAGTTTTTATAAATTTGTTATGTTTGTATTTGTAATTGGTCTTTTATTGAACTTTTAGATGAATTGAAATTAGGCTTACAACTTTTAGAAGTTATTTTTTTAGATTTTGTTAAACTTATCATGTTGCAAATTAAGTATTTATGAATAATTGAGAAAAACAAAAAATCTAAGAACCAAACTGATCCAAACCAAACCATTTTAGTTTGGTTTGGTTTAGTTTTTTCATGTTGAATGGTTTGGTTCGGTTCATATAATCTAAAAATGAAAATTCAATCATCTGAAATTTTAGTAAAATCCAAACCAAACCAATTTAATGTTCACCCCTATAACCTTCAATTTTTATTGTTTCAAAAACTCGTGGGGTTTAAGCAAACAAAATTTGGGATAGCTAAATTTACTTAACAAATATGGAATAGAACCCAATTCAACTCACTCATTCTACCAAACATCCCTAAGCAAACAAAAAAGACTTTGTTTCAAAATTATTCTAGAAAAAATCATATTTGGATTAGTTTTAAATAGGCTTTTAATCACAATAAAGTTCTCCTTTTTCTATACAATATAAGAAGGTGATTTTAACTTGGGGTGGGGTGGGGGGTGGGGTGGGGGGGGGGGGTTAGAGTACCCCGATTACACCCTACCCCGTTTAAGTAGAAATATATCACCCGACCCACGTTGTTTAAGTGTCACCTTGACCTCAAACCCGCCCTATTTAAATGTCGAGGTCGGGTTTAAATGGAGCGGGTCATGACGAATATAGAGGGTTTTTTAAGGTATAGGGAAGAAAAAAAAATATGGTTTTGTTTAAAAATATAAGTTTTCCAACACATTTATACCTAATAAATGAAAAGTAAAGGAAAGAAAAAACACACACACACATATATATATATTAAAATTCTAATCGAGGTTGGGACCCCGTAGGGGCTACAACCTAACAACCTGACCCACCCCACCCTGCTTACAACATATTTAACGGTTCATGACAGGGTCGCGGGTTCAATTTTCACTTCTAAAATTTTAACCTCTAACTTAAAAAATAGATTATTGGTACCTTATCAACATGTTAAACCCCGATTCACTTTTTTTATTTTTTAATTTGGAACTTTTTATATTTTAATTTTCAAATGAGATTGTCCACTTTTTTATTTGAAACTAGATTGTGAGTATTTTCTTCACGGGAGTTAGATTCTATGATATCATAGTCATAATGTAAGACAATATTTAAATATATATCACAAATCTTTTTAAAGTAAATTAAAATCAATCGTTAAATAACAATTTACATGAACAAAGGGGCAAGAAAGAAAAATTTCATGTGAGTGGAAATGTATGAATTAATTATAATTTTTTTGCATATGTTTACAATAGAAATTGCAATAATGGTTTTGCATTGAAAAGTTGATTTTATTGGGCATACTAAATTTTAATGAGATGATGGACCACTCCTGTCAAAGTTTAATGTAAGAACATTATGGTTTGCATGTAAGATTTGTTTTGTGAAAGCCATATGAAGTGTTTTTATGACCAAATTTAATGTGAAAGGATTGCATGTGTATGATTCTAGATTTTGTCTCAATGCTAAATAAATAGAGAGAGAGAGAGAGGGAGAGAGAGAGAGTGAGAGAGAGAGAGAGAGAGAATGTAATAGGATGGCTACAAATTACAATTGAATTATAATGGAATTTTAGAAATAAGAAATTAGCGTACCATGCAAAACCTGGTATATTTTTGGATATTGTATTATTACATGAATGTAAGAGTGAATAAACTATACAAAATCACACATAATGTGATAAATAAAGCGTTTCATTAATATTTTTGGCATTATAGCCACTAAGTGTAATTAATCAAACCCGGCATCAACTCTCAAAAAGCTTTTTTTTTTTTTTTTTGAAAAAAAGAAATACATCAAACCTTCATATATATATAACCAAAAGAGTAACCCCTACCCACACTAGAATTAGGGGTGAACATGGACCCTGCTATCACATTACCCCACCCCACTCCGCCCCATTTAAGGGTGTAGTCGGGGTCGGGGCGGGGCGGGGCCAGGGTGAGAATTTTCACCCCATTTAATAAACGGGGCGGGGTTGGGGCGATGGGGTTTGACCCCATCGGGACCTCGATCCCAATTACTACTTGTAATTTATTTATTTTTTCTTTAGTTTTTATTTCTTTCTTTACTTTTTCTATTCAAACTCATTTACACCTCACCTCATTAACTAACTATTACATCTCATTTACAATCTAACCTCATTTACCCCTTACTTACAACTAAACCTCATTTACATCACAATCTCATATACACTCCCGACCCCATCTACACCCCAACTCCGCCCCGCCCCGCCCCACCCCCATTTAAGTTTGCCCTGAACCTGATAATTAAATGGGGTGGAGTCAAGGTGGATTTTCAATAGGACGGAGTCGGGTGCCTTTTTTTTCCTTAAATGGGATCGGGGTGTAAACGGGTTCCCCGATTCCACCTCACCCCATGTTCACCCCTAACTACAATGGTACCACCCCCAAATCTATGTAAAATAAAATTATTCTTCTTACCTTACAATCAATTTACCCTTATTAACTATAAACTGCACTTAAATTAACCTTATCAACTAAATGACTATTTGGGACCAAAATAGAGATAAAAAAAAATACCTATCTTTTCACGTTAACAATTGTGAAATATAAATTAGACAATTAATAATTTTGAGTAACAATGTAGACACACTATTTATAAATTCCCTCCATAATTAAATAGAAAATTATAAATGATTTGCCTAATGTCATTAATCAAAATACTTTTATTTTTAATTCTAGTGACGTATTTTCTACTCGGTAGAAAAAGTTAGCCAAACAGGGACGGTTGATCTAAAAAATTATCCTAGTTTAAGAACATATGATTAGGCCTCATCATATGGATAAAGCCCGTGGGCCGGCCGGCCCAAACCCGGCCCGGCTCGTAAGTCAACGGTTGACGAGCAGGCCGGCTCGGCCTATAAATCAATGAGCTGGATATGGATCATGCATTTGAGATCAAGCCCGACCCGCGGGCTTTATCCATAGGGCCCCCATCAAGTCCGGCCCGAGGCCCGGTTCAAAGCCCGTTCAAAAATTATTTAAAATATATATATATATATATATATAAATTTAATATCTATAATGTTAATATTTTATATTTAAATATAATCTTATATATAAATTTAAAATATATTTTATTTTTTTAACAAAATGACATAATCTTTATAAAAGAGAAAAAAAAATATAGTAACAAAATAATAAATTAACTCCATCACTTTATAGTTAAATTTAAGTTTAAGTGACCTATAGAGTTAAGTTTAAATTAATAATGAAATAGTAAAAATTTAAATTAACTTTTTTTTCATCACTTTAGAGTTAAGTTTAAGTTTAAGTTTAAAAAGTTAAAAATTGTGTGGGGTATTTCTCGTCGGAGTCTTCTTCCACACGGGTGAACACATTGCGTCGCATGTCGTTCCTTTGCGGCGGAACTACCTGAGACACTTAGAAGAAAGACCGTCAGAAGGGCATCGGTGTGGTACCGGCCGAGAACCCTCCGACGATCAAGTTAGGTGGTGGTAGGTGAGATATGCCTTGCGCCGCAAGGAAGAATTAGGTCAAGTGATATGACTGTTCATTTTCTAGGTTAAAGTGTCATACCTGATTTGATAGGTCAAGTGCCTCTTATAGTTCCTTGATCGTGGGCTCATCAATGGGGCTAGCATGAGACTAGGCTTAATGGGCTTTAACTCGGCCCGTGAAGGATGGGCTCCTTTACGTGATGGTTCGGATGGGCCCGTCCCCATGTGAACTGGTCCTGCGTGGACGTGGCCCATAAGAGGGCTATTTTTACCCTTTACAAAAATAATTTTTTAAAAACATAATTAATAATTTAATGGAAATTTAATTAAATTCATAAAAATTTGAACGAGCATCTCATGGGTCCAAGCTCGTGGACTGGGCTTGGGCTTACCATTTTAAGTCAGGCCCGGGCCAGACTCGACCCATTTATAGAGCAGGCCTGGCAGGCTCAGCCTGAGCCCATTCATTTAAGGGTCGGGCCGGCCCGACCCATTGATGAGGCTTACATATGATGTTAAGTGTTAACGTCCTTTTTTTTGTCTTCTTGTGGTAAGTTAAAAAAAAATAAAAATTTCATTTGTTTAATAGTAAACTTTAAAATTAACAAAAGCTAACACTTTTTAAACATTAACTAATCTAGTGACAAAAAAAAATATTAACAACTGAATTTATCATAAAAATGAAAAATAATCAAGAATAGATCCTTCCCATTATCTCACATGTTTCATTCTTATTAGATATTAACATAGTAGTGCAACTCATGTACTTATTAAGAAAAAAAAACTCGAATATTTATTACTCACTATTATATTATTATGTAATATGAATAAAACATATAGGAATGTCAGGAGAAACTTCTTCTCATGTGTTAGTACTTAGTAGAGCAATCAAGGTTTTTTTTAATGTAAATTTTTTTATAAAAAAGAGTAAAATTTTTCTAAGTAAATTTAATCTTTTTTATTAATTAAAAATAGTTATAAATTTTCTATTATTTAAAAAAAATAATTATGGTTCAACCATAAAGAAGTAGGTCGTAAAAAAAGTCAAATTTCAATTAAATGAAAGGACAAATGAGATAATTGGAAGGAGAGAATAGAATTTGAAGGATACCGTTTTATCCATTAGGCAAATTTTATTTTTTTACACAAACAAATGATTTTTTGTAACTTGACCAATGATGAATGCACTTTGTTTACAAAAATAGTTGAATCCATAGAATATTGTAATTTAGCAGGTTTTTAATTAGTGGAAAAATATGGAAAATTTTATAAAGCCTTGTCCGGATGAAGATTTTGGTTGTCTTCAATTATATACCCTCTGAATTTTTATCTGTATTTCACCCCACAATATGGTTTTAGGGGGTTTTAACTTTTAATTAAGTGTTTTTTTTTGTGTGTGTGGAATTTATGAGTTTAGAATAGTTGGAATTGGATGAAAAATGGATCAAATAATATTTCTTGATAGTATAATAAATAATATATCGATGTGTAATTAATCAAACCCCTCATATATATATATATCAAGGAAGTAACCCTACTCTCACTTGAATGGTACCACCATCACATATGTACATAAAATTATATATTCTTATTAAATCCCAATTAATTACTTTATTATTTAAATGAGTATATTGGGACCAAATAGTAATAAAAATCATGATAAAAGTCCTATATTTCTACCATTTTTTTTTTAATATTACATCAAATTGGGGAGAGAAGATTCAAACATTCGACCTCAAACGAAGGGAGTGGATGTTAGATCAATCGAGCTATGTTTAGGTTGGCATATTTCTACTGTTAACAATTGAACAATAAAGATAATTTAGAGTAATGAATCAAATAATAGTTTACATAATGTGATCTACAAATTTTTTTTATATGAAATGAGCTCTGATAATCCATTTTATGTATTTTTTTTTTTTGTAGATTTTGTGATGTAGAAAAACTTAACCAAAACTTCATTTCAGTGAAAGATCATATGATATTGAAATCAAATCAAAGTTTAGTTCAACCGTGTCTCTCCTAATTCTTAGTCAATAATTTTAAATTTAGCTCCAAATTATATATTTTAATATTTATGCATATAAAATTTATTCAAATTGATCTTTTCTATTAAAGAACTAGTTATTAAATGTTGGTGTTTGTTATAATTAAGATTCCACTTCCTTGAACATATATTTGTCCAATTTTACCTTTTATAGTAGTTGGGTTGATAAAATGAAAGAGAGATTAATTTAACTCAAATTTAAATTGAAAATGAAAAGATTATGTGATCTACATTTTAAATTTATAATTATTTTTTTTATTAAGATATTGGATCAAATTGGAGGAGAGATTCAAAACTTCAATTATATGAAAGAAGATAATGTGTGATATATAATATTAATGCTTTAGCAATTAAACTATTCTATACTCAAATTGATACTATTTAGTTAAAATATCGAGAGATCTCGATAAATCTAGATCCTACTATGAGAATGCAATCTTCATCCCATTCATGAAAATTTATTTCATACAAGTCTTAATAATCGATAGAATTCCATATTAAAACTAATTGGTAATGAGAATGAGAGACTCTTGATATTTATAAACTCGGTTAAGTGTCATCATTCTTTCATTTTGAGATTCTTAATATGCCTTAAGATGGTGGCTCTTTTGAGCTCACAATTCTTAGACGAATCTCATTTTTAAACTAAATGCTCGTATGAGTTATGAGTTTTTGTTGGGTTCTAATACCATCATAATAATCATAGACTTCTATTTCAAAATTAATTGGTAATAAGAAGAGTGACCCTTAATATTTATAAACCTTACTACAATCCCTTCATCTTTTCGATATAAAATCTTTTACAGTTTAACACTACGATATCATTTTAATATTACTTTCTCTTTTAAAAATAAAAACTTTGGTATATAAGGAAAGCCAGTGAGAGATTGAAGAAATGAATGCTATATGAAAATTTTGCATTCTATTAAAAAAAATGAAAGAAAGTGTGAATTTAATAAAAGCTATATGAAACACAAAAAAAAAAAAATTGCTGAATTTTGCAGCAAATAATAGTGCAGAGAAGAAGTTGGGTACATAAACCAGTATAATGGTAACACAGCATTCTCAGTTGGTCAAAAGCCAACTGGAAAACTACCATCATTTATCACTACAGTATGCATCTAACTTTGGCAATAAATTCTATCGTACTCTCTCTCTTTAATATATATATATATATATATATATATATATATATCATTTGTGATTTGTTTAATTTGAACTTGTGTGGTTTGGAATTGAGAAATTCGAGTTTTAGAAACCGAATTTATATAAATTATATGTTTATTGGTAGGCTTGAGTTTTGATTTTGTTAAGAGATTTTAACAAACTCACATTTTTAGTCGTATGAATTTATAAGTTTTAAGGTATGAAAAGATTCGTTACGTTAAGAAACTCAAATTCAAAGTATTATTATTTATCAAAAAAAATATAATAAGTGCTACTACACACATAACCAATTTTGAGATTCAATCTTCCAAAAAACCTAAAAGATTGAAAAATATCAAAATTACCCAGTACATGATGATGTGCGCATATGAAGACTGAGTTGAAAATTTGATTATAATGGATATATTATTGTTGTATATTTGAATTACTGATATAAATATAATACTAGAATTTACACATTATTGATGTAAATTTAATATGGTAAATACTTACCTCCATACTAGTTTGAAGGAGCTCCTTCATACTTTCATATTTGTTTTGTCTCTATTGGTTTATAAAAGTTAGTGGGGCCCATATTTTTATTCAATGTGATAATGTTTAATTGAATTTGACCAATAGAAATTAGAGGATGTAGGAGCTCCTTCAAACTAGTATGGAGGCAAGTATAATCCATTTAATATTATGTTGTAAATTTACATTACTGATAAATTATTGTTGTAAATTTACATTACTGATATATCATTAAATTAATATAATATCTAGAAATGAGTAAATCTGATATAAACATAAAAGTGTGGCATATAAAAGTTGGCTACCATGTATAATTTTCCATGTGTTAATGAAGTTCAACTCACTTGCATAAAAAAAATGAAGTTAAACTCACCTCTTTTATTTGAAGAAGTATTATATACATTATTAATTACCCGGGGTTGTATTTTTGGAAATTAAAAAAGCTCTCCCAAAATTTTGGGACCCAATGCTTGAAAAAACTCTCTAAAAAAAGTTTGAGAAGATTAATAAAGCTATATGTCAACGGAATATTTCTAGATTTAAAATTTTGGGACCCAATTATTTTGATGAATTGAATTTTAATTTCCCAATATATATATATCATGCCTATTTTTATCCATAATTGAAGTGAATGAAGCATATGGAGTGGATTTTCTCCTGAAAAGTGGAAAACTAGACAAGCATCCAAATTGATCATTTTTGAAATGCAAACTTATTGGTTGGAACCATATATACAGTGATTCAACAAGTATTTGCATTATCTGGAAAACCAAGCCTAAAAAGTTTGAAATCATTAAATTAATATTTGGAATCAAAAGCACCCATTTGGTTTCCTATCAATAAAAAGCTGGATTCCTTTCATTAGCTATGACTATGAGTACACATAAATAAGGGGAAATATGTGTACGAGTTACTAATTAGAATATGGGTGTGTTCTCTTTTCGGTTTAAAAAAAAAAGGTATGTAAATTTTACAAACCGGATTGCTCATATTAAATAACTGAGCTGTTTAAGGGATCGATTAAAATAAATTTTGTTAGTTTTTTTTATTCAGTTTTAGTTTATTCTTTTCAGTTCGATCTTTAATTGAAATAACATAAACTAAAATGATGAGTTGGTTTTTCTTATACGAAAACTCAACACAGACCGAAACCAACCAGACCAATTGATTTGATTTGGTTTGACGGTTTTAAATTGCAGCTCCAACTAAAACTAGAATAAAAAATATCCAAGTATCATCTCAATTAGCCTGGTTAGTCATTTCTATAGTAGCTTCAAATCTTACCCCTTCAATTACATTTGAAAAAGATAACTATAACTAGAAGGGTGTGAAATGAATTGATTTTGAGTAAGAAAAGTGGAAAATCAGAGATTCCATTCTAACTATATTCATTGATTGTGAGCAAAGACAATGTTTACAGCAAGTACAACTTCTCCAAAAATATGTTTAGAACATTGTACAATAACAAGAAAAGAAAACCTTTCCACTGTCAGCAAGCTCAAATGTGGAACGATCACCACACTATTTATTGTTTAAGCAGCCAAAATAACTTGGTCTCTAATGGGAGGACAGCTAGAAAAGAAGAAGAAAAAAAGTCTTCTCTTTAGTTCCCACGTATCCACTGGACGATATCTTTTCGGATAATATGATCAAAGCTTCCTCTTTTGTAATTTTCTTTCAATGCTTCAGAGCCGTAAGTACTGTAATGTCTATGTTGGATCATAGTTCCAGCAAGCTTTGGTTGCCTCATCATCATTGCAATAGTAGGGAAGGTCTTAGGCCATCTGCTTGCTGATGAAGTGATATACATGTATCGATATAATTTCTGATTGATTGCTGCTCGAGAGATCTCAGAACGTTTCAAGCGAGAGAAGTTGGAGACCTTCTTTATCATTTCCGTGCTTGTGATTGCTCCATCAGGATGTCCACGAATCTCAGCAGATGGTTTCATTCGATCGAGCCATCGCAAAATCCAATTGCCAAGATTCCTACCAACTTCTATGTCTCTGTGCTGAACGTTTTGGTGAACTTTTACTGCCATATCAAATACAGCACGAGTACGTCTGCGGAAGAAATAAGTACATTCAAGCAGTCAAAACAAGCAGCAACAATATAGTAGTTCTGCAATTCTAAAGTACACAGATATGGAGAAGCAAGTATAATCATATATGAATATTGGATCAAAATTGGTATGGCCAATGCACCAAGGTTATCGACGTTCCATATGAACTCGACAAGAATCGTAACAAGAAATGATGGGCAGGATTTGCAGTCATTTGGTTTCAAAACAACTTAAACTTCGTTGTGTTTGCAAGGGCCCGTGATTCTGATGGAACAAACTCATTTTTTTATAAGTGAAATGATAAATGCAAATTTTCATTCATGGGCATACCTATGCAACAAGAAAACTAGAGGAGTAGTTGATATAAATCCGTCTGATTGCAAGGCATTTCACATTCCGTCCACGTACTAGTCATTATTTCAAATAACTAAAACTATCTGTGAAAAACTTCAAATGAAAAGAAGACCACTACCTACTCACCCTGTTAAACTTCCAAGAGAAACAAGATCGACGCAATCAAAGAAACATGCGATAAAATAACTCAAGACTCTTTCTTTTCAACAAATTTGTCAACCTCAGTATCTCAGTCTAATTCGTAGTCTCTACCCAATGATCTGGCCTGAGATACAGAGCAAAAAAGAACACGGCAGACAATCATGGCCTCATGTTCTTAATCTGATAACTTCTGGTAAGAAAAGTAATTTAATTTAAACCTTAACTAACTGAATCACCATAAACTAATACCCGGAAAAAGTATACATACAATTATGCCCCGTACGAAGAATTTCTTAATCTTATATCATGTTTCCATTGCTCAGAATCCAAATTAATAAGTCCATCAACCATTCCAACCAGATCTTGAATATTATGGAGCCCTCTATTATGAAACAAAACACATCTATCTAAAGAGCAAAATGAAGGTGCGTTATTGGTGAAAATGTAACATATGAAGGGAACTTTTCTTTAAAACAAAATAGTTATGGTTTCAAAAAAGTTTTTAGAAACTGGAAACAAATATTCAAAAACAGAAAACAAAAATTCAAATAATGTAAAATAATATCCTTTGAGAAACCCATCATTCATTAATCCAATCATGAATATCCAAAAAAAAAAGAAGTTAATTTCTTGTTCTTCAATACAATACTAAGGGATCAGATTTTTAAATCCACGATTAATTAAACCATCTAAAAATCAATCAATAACCGCATATATTGAGAAGAAGAAAATTGGTCTAAGATTAAGAGAATGCGATGAAAAGAGAAAGAGGGAGAGAAATACCCATGAATAAATTGACGAATCTGAGGGTGATTAGGGGAAACGAGACGTTGTTGAATCTTGAGAGCAAGCTTATACGTTCGCTTTAACCCTAGAAAATATGCAGTCGCCAATGTTATTTCCCATAACACCATTTTTTTGTGTTTTCTTTAATCTGTAATTCTCAGTTTCGATTTGTATTCTTCTTGTTCTTGTTCTGGTTGTTCTTCGGTTAAGTCAGTAATTAATATGTAGATAAAAATGTTCTTTTTTTAGGATATCTGAATTTAGCTTTGTTTCTTTTATTATTTATAAGGAAATAGTCATTTAATGAATTTCTTTTTTTTGAACGTTCATTTAATCAAATTTTAAATCTTAGAAAAATTGCCCTTAGTAGATACTAGGTAGGCATTCATTCATTTACTCCCTCCCATGTATAGGGTTGAGCAAAAAATCGACCAAATCGAAAAACCGACCCGGTCCGACCCAAACCGATTTGACCGGTTTGATTGGTTTTCTAGGTTTTCTTCGGTTCGGGAGATTCAGTTATGTTATTTAACCGAACAGAACCGAACCAAGTATATATATGTTAAAAAAACATAACAAAAAAAACCTAATTCATTTTCCTTCTTTTGTTCTATATTAATTTAATCATATTAAGTGTGGAAATTGAAATTCAATATTAATTGAATTATATTAGGTGTGAAAATTGTAATTGGATGTTATTGTGAAAACTATTAGGTGTGGAAATTGAAATTATAATTGAATTTAATTAATAATATAGGCATAAATTATAATAGATGTAAATTGGATTTCATTTAATAATATAGGCATGGATTTTTATTAAAAATGTTTTTTTAATATGGACCCCAATTTACAAATTTTTAAAAAAATATAATAAAGGCCCAAACCGAAAAACCGAACCGATTGGTTCATTTAAAAAAATTGAACCGATCGGTTCACTATTTTCCTAAACCGAAGTGACCGATTCGGTCCAAGTTTTTAGACAAAATCGGACCGAACCAGCCCGAGCCCATCCCTTCCCATGAGGTGTTTAAAATTGTTTTTGAATAAAGAAGATTTTAAACACTTTCAAAAGCTATCTTAAACGGGCATTTAGACCCTCCCTTTAATTTGATATATTATTGAAGGGAAACAAATCTTAAAAAAGTTTAATTTCGTAATTATGAATTTGAATAATGGTGCTCTTTTTTTTGGAAGAGATATGGTGATTTAAAAAGATTAGTTTGATTTTATAATTTTTTTACATGAATGGAATATCTTTCTCAAAATAAAATTATCAAAAAACCAGCATTAAATTTTTTATATATGACATTTTTTATGAGTAATTTTAAAAATAATAAATGTTTTGAAATCTTTTGAAAATAGTATTTCTTATACTGTGATTTCAAGATTAAACCTATTGTCAGATTTCAATATGAGAAATGTCATTTAAAAAAATCAAAACTTTTGCTCTTTTTAAAAATGTCAATTATTAAAATGTCATTTTTTAAAACCCCAATAAATTAAACATATAAAAAACTTTCATTTGAATAGGTTTTTTAAAAATAGAAATTATTTTAAAAAAATACCTCGATCTTATCACAAAACTTAAAAATTTATTTAATTTTAATTTAAAGTATCTCAATTAAAAACATAAAAAAATAACTATAAGATGATCATTTAATAATAATAAAAATAAATTTATCAACTTAATGAAATTAATTTATAAATTAATGAAGGTAAAAACACTATTTTAAAAAATATATCAAACTTATGATTTATTTATTTATTTGGAGAGGAAAAAAGGGTAAAAAAAGTGATGTGGATTTTAATCTCTCTATAATTATTTCATTTTAGGGTTTAGGGTTTTTATTCATTTCAGTGTTGATCTTGAATCTCACCCATCTAACAATAGCTTTGGGCCTTAGACATTTGCATGTTCTGAATCTCCTAGCTTTAACACCCAAAATTTGATGGCCCAATTTTATCACTGGCCTTAATATTTGATTTTTAAATAGAGAATAATTTTAAAAGTTGTTAAAATATGGTTTTGATCTAATGCAAAATGATACGTTTCCTTTTATACATATATGAAATATGAAATTTGTGTTTTAATTATAAGTTAATTAGTAATAAATTAAGCAAATCCTACCTTGAGTTTATTTGATATTGACGGTTTGACAAAAGTAATTGATCGTATCAGAAATTCAACATCTGTTTTTATTAACTGATAAGGATGATCATGGAGTAGGACGGGATCAAGGATGCACTCTCCTTATTTATTTAGAGATTTTTTTTTATGATTTTTAAGATCAGTGCGTAAATATAATGGCAAAATGTAAATAATTTTTCAAAATGTATGAACATCCTATGGGGTTTGAAAATGACAAATCATACTCCCGTACTTTCAAATTATTCTAATGAGACCCCTCCTTCATTAATTTTTTTTAGCCATAATTTCTTCGTTTGAACTCCGATTTAGATGAATCAAGATGTTTTGGAATCATCATTTCAGACTCTACGTTATGGTCATTTTAAAACTTCTAAATCATTAGTAACCAAAAACGTTAATGATGTAAATCATATTTAATATTTTAATAATAATAAATTCTTTTAATTATTAACGATTTTGAGGTTTTGAACTGACCATGACTATGTAATTAATTTTTAAGAGAACTTTTGGATTGAGAAAATTTTAAGATTATATATTTGGTTAACTTTTATGATTTAATTATAAATTAATAAGTAAAATACATATTTTTATGGTAAGGTAATATTTGATCAACTTTCTCAAAATTAAAAAATGGCTCCCGCTCCCCTATAGATGCAAATCTAGAAAACAAAACAAACATGAGAATGATTGGTATCTAGTTTTAAAAAATAAAATAAAAATCGGCATTGTTTGTTAAAAAAATTGATCTGAATTAATTAATTTAAAAAATCTTATTCTGATACGAAATTGCCAAAAAAAAAAAAACTGTCTCATAAATTCTTCTTTCAAAAAAATATAAAATTCTCTATTGGATTGGATTGGATTGGATTGGATGGGACGGGATTTTTCCTTCTGCTGGCAACTAACGAGGGTCTTTTCTCTAAGGATTAAATAAGCGAATATTTACTTAAAAAAAACAGAAAAAAAAAGAAGAAGAAGAAAAATAAGCGATTGAATTATTTCGAATGTTTAAAAAATCGTCGGTCCACTAAAAAATCTAATCCATATCTTTACTCTTTAGTATCTAATTTGATTTCATCTTTACAATTTTAAAAGTTATAAAACTCATTTCAGATAACCATCTATTTAATCTCCCTAGTTATAAAATTTTCAATTTTGTATTTATATCTTAAAAACTTTTTAAATAGTCCTTGATGTTATTATAATGATATTTAATAGAGTCTCATATTTACGTATTAATTAACATCATGTCATTATCTATTTTATTATATGATTGTCACAATCATAAAAACGAATATGTAAGAAGATTTTCGACTATTGGAATATTAACAAAAACATTTATAGAGTTTCTATGCAACATATATAAAAATAAAACTTTTAAAATCATTAAGATATAATTGATACATATTCCAAGTTACAGAAATAAAATTGAAATAGTTAAAAAAAAAAAGATGGCGCAATTAAAAATTACCAGAAAATTTTTGGGTTTGATTGCAATAATTAAAAGTTAGAAAATCACGATTTGAAAAAATAATAATAATAAAATCCTTAGAAAAGTTAAAGTTTTCATATACCATACCACTAAGCAGAATCTCTCTCTCTCTCTCTCTCTCTCTCTACCATGCAAAGACAGTCTCTAGGATCACCAGTCTCCAAGCTCCACAGCCATGGCGGCGGAGCAAAAGGAGATACTCTCATCGTTGAAGATCAAAAACTCAACAAGCATAATCCTTCTTCTTCCTCATCTATCAACTACTCCGATGAACAAGATCACGATCAAGCTTTCAAATCTTCTCGATTCTCATTCTCATCGCCTTCTCTCCCTAAACCGGAGAAATTCGTTCACGTTATTCCTGTTCTAACTCTTATCTGTTTCCTTATCCTCTACCTCTTCTCTCACAGTCCATCTCAATCAGGTACCTATTCCTCCGCTTCCTCAATCGGAAATCGATAACCGCTTTTGATGATTTCGTTTTTTAATTTGTTTGTTTCTTTCAGATTTGGCTCAGTTTCATGTAATCAAGCGGTTTCCGAAGCATTTAGGTATAATGCAGTTAATGATTTTGAAAATATTGAGTGATTTCTTGTTTATATTTTGATTTTCTGAATTGAATCTTTGTTTCTTATCTCAGATTCTGTAGAAATCGAAGGCGATGTTGATAAACTTATGGAACCGAAGAAAGGCGATATTCTAGCGATTCAAAGCTTCCGTAACCTAAAAGAGATTGAAAAATCGTCTCCTCTGAAATCTCGTCCTCCGAGGAAACTCGCCGATTTCTAATCTCCGCATTCTACGATTCGCTTTCGTGATTATTATTTTAGCTTCTGTAAATCCTGTTTCCAGTTGATTGAATTGAATTTCCTTTAATTTTTTTTTCTTTCAATTTTTTTTTTTTGGTTTTGTAATTTTTTATTCAATTTTAGTAAACAGAGAATGTTTAAACATTAGCGTCTAAAGGAATTGAAATCATCTATCGAAGCCGTACATTTTCAGGTTGTCGGCATCGTGAACTCCGGCGCGGCGGAGATTTAAATGGAATTGAACTGTAACGGCGGAGAGGGAAAGCCGTGTTGCCAGCTGGAAAAAGCTGTAATTCGCTGACGGTATCTGATGCTCTCTGTTAAATTTAGCCGTTAGACCCTCCTTTTCCTGCCTATTTATTTTCGTAGCCGCTGCCCTTGCCGTTGTTTGGAAAACGAATAATTAAAAGAAAACTTTATTTTTTTAAAAAAATTAAAGAAAACTTTATTAGATTTAGGTATCAATGGCTTTTACACTTTATGATCCCTCAGTTTTTTAGTATTTTAATTTGCTAACTTCAAAAATCAGTGTATGCAAATGCTTATTAAAATAGAATATTTGAAAAGTTAGGTATTAAAATGATGAAATGTGTAATAGTTAGAAATTAAAATTGAATCATTATAATAGTTAAATTTCAATTAGATTTAGATAAAATATTAATGAATGTGCATGAATTTTATTTTAATAAAATAAGTGTAATATATGTTAAATTGGAATAGAAATTTGTGGGGAAGCCAGAACCCTTGGACGAAGCCGAGGGTCCTCCGATTTGACTATGACATAATATTTTCCTTTCAAATATAAATGAATGGGCCTGTATTTGTCCGTTGAGAAATTCCACTTTTTGCTATATAGGAGGTTATTTGTTGCAACGAGAAAAAAACTAAAACAAAACTAAAGAAGCAAGCTCTATCTTTTACTTGACTCTTTCTTATTAATAATTAGTCGCATAAATTTTTTATGAGATCGGATAGAAGACCCATCTGCCCACCTTCATTATTGACCCTGATCTCAAAATCTCTATAGGAAAGGATATTGGGAGTTTTCTGATCTCGCTCCTTCTCATATCCTTGACATTAAGGATGCTTACACATACTTGTGGTGATTTTTTCGGAGGTCTCTAATATAACAATTCAAGAAGTTAATTGTTCAAATTAAAATTTTGAGGTTATAATTTATGGATATTCTGTGTGGAATTTTCAATTTTTTTTTTACAATTATAATCTTATATTTCCTTTTTTAATTATTAGATATAACATCAATTTGGAGGAGGAAATAGAGACTCGATGAATCTAAAAAGAAGGAAGAAATAGTTTTGTCGCAGCTGAACTGATTGAGATCACAGGAAGCAATGACCAGTTTTTTTACAAACGACTACTTGATAGAGCTTCTTCCTATCTATCTTAACCGATTCTGAATCGCATGAACTCAAGTTGACGAAACCATAAGATTTTTTAGGTTTAGGTTAAAAATCAAGTCTATTTATTTTATTTGTTTTTTGGGGAAAGCTAGTTTCTTCCGAGATGTTTAGTAATTCTCTTCATCTATTAACATATGAATTTTGCTTATTTTTAACATGTTCCTAATTAACAATAAATAACTTTTTTTAGTAGATTAACAAAAAATAATTATTAGATTATACCTATTCGTGGTTAAATAATTTAGTCACATAACTTTTTATAAGGATAGGATGGATTGTCGGTCGGACCCTTTATTCTTCTTTTATTTTATTTCTTTAATTGTTAATAATATTTAATATATTAACCAAAATTTTGCTGTAGTATCCGCTAAGCATTTGATGGAGTGGGTACGACCCACGTGTCATGATGTAATTTTCCTTCATTGGTTTTGGATTTTGATTATTAGTTTTTCTAATGGTCCCACGCTCTATCTCATCTATAATCGATTGATCATCTCTATCCTGGGACCCATATTCACAAGCAGAAAAAACTAAAAAGTACACGATTCTTTTATTTTTCATTAAAAAATTTGAGACTTTATTTTATATATTTTTTTAAAAATAAAATTGAGATGTTAACAATATCCAATGAAAATGTGCCACGACGTGACTTTTTAGCTTATTGCACAATGATGATCTGGAATTCGTAGCTCAAAGAATTTTTCTATTGATATTTTTTAATAGTTATTTTTAAAAATAACAATGCTTTTTTTTTTAAGTAGAACACTTCGAAAGGTCATTTCATTGATAAAATAAAAGATTAAAAATAATTAATATTTTTATAATTTTAAAAAATGACATTTTTTTTTAAAAGAGATGCGTGGGTCAACTTTCATGTTTGTCAAGGAAGAAAAAATTACTATTCTGGAAAATTTTCAATTTTTTTTACTATTTTTGAAAATATAAATTTATATAATTTTTTTAATATAAGACCTTAATTTAATGTGGGGTGTTGTGCATGTGATAATGATTTGGTTAAGAAATTGGTTTGCACAAGAAATTACAATTCTATGAAGTCAATGGAGTGTAATTTTTAGTGTTGAATTGGTTTAAGGTTTTTTTTTTTAATTGTAGAAATTTAAAGGGTGGTTGATCTTTTTTTTTATATGTGAAGGGGAATAAAGACACAGAAGATTCGATCATTTACTATTTTTATTATGAGAAAGTTGGATTTTCACTATATTTGTAACTATATGCTATTCTATTCTATAAAAAAACTGCATGCTATTCTATTCTATATTTGTAATTGTAAATGGATTTGCCAATATGAGCATAACTCAATTAGTTTGGTATATACTCTCTTCCCCTTGAACTCGAAGGTTCGAGTCCCCCCTTCCTCAATTTGATGTAATCTCAAAAAAAATTGTAAATGGATTTATTTTAAAACCGTCCATTTTATTCCTCTTCACACAACCACTCATAGAAAAAAATTATCCAGTGCAACTTTTAGTAATTATTTGATATATAATTTAAATAGGGGAGAGAGAGAAAAAAAAAACATATATATGATCTAATGGTTATGAGTAAGAAAATCTCGTTATACTAAAAATATTGAATAATTTCTCCTCTCATACTAAAAATATTGAATAATTTCTCCTCTCATAGTATGTATAGCTCATCAAATTTATTAGTCACCTGATCCGTTTTCAACCTTAAAATTTTCACGTTTCATAATGCAACAACAAACTGAAGTGATTATAATTTTGATGGCTTCAAGCTCTCTCTCGCACTATCTATTGTTGTTTCTGTTTATGATATTTGAAAACTTTTTGGATTTGGTTAAAAAACACACTTTGAACCAAAACTTGAGGGCCTAAAGGTATGGAAGTTGTTGTTAAGGGTTAGGCAGTTGAGAAATGCCAAGCCTCTTGAGTAGGACCCTTGACATAATTGATATGTTATTTTGTATTTTAGTATAGTCTTCATATCTCGTATATAATATAAAGGGAAAATTACACAAATCACCTCGAAACTATACGAGTTGTAACATTTACATCCTTGAACTTTTAATTTGAGCAATTGACTCTATGAACTTTGTAAAGTGTTAAAATTGGACCCAAGATAATTTAATTTTTTAAATTACTTATTTAGCTTTTAAAATTAGACCCTCGAAAATCATCATAAAGACGAAAAATACATCTTTAATATCAATGGGCGGGGGAGGTGAGATTTGAGAAGAATTTGTATTCCCGACCCCATGAGGGTTTTGCTTTCGGGGTCATGGACGAGGTCGAGATGGGACGGGAAGCCTCGGGGACACAACCATATAGAGATTTAATAATAATCATTAGTAAATTGATAGTTTTAATTAAGGGGATAAATTGACATGTTAAATTTGTTTGGATCCAATTTTAACAATTTACATAGTTCAGCGGGTCAATTGCTCAAATTGAAAGTTTAGGGATGTAAGTGTTACAATTCCTATAATTCAAAAGTGATTTGCGTAATTTGCCCTAATATAAATAGGGTTACTTTGTGGCATTTCGTGAAAATACTTCAAAAAAATTATGGGTGAAACTTTTTGAGAGTGATGGGCTATTGGTGCTCGTGGATATGTGAGGGGATGAAAGGATTAAAAAAAAAAGTTACAATTTCACCAGACTTTCTTAATTTTTGACAATAAAACCATTTCGCCGACTTTACCATATCATTGCCAGCAAAATGAATTTCGTCAACATCATTTCACCGGTAATAATGTGTCCGTTTAAGATAACTTTTAGAAGTATTTATAAGTGTTTTTTAATAACCATTAAAAAACACTTTTAAAAGCTATCCCAGACAGGTCAAGAAGAAAAAGGGGATATGAGAAGCAACTTTACACGAGTTGAAGATGGATGGAAAAGTAAGTCTATCACTAATATATTGGTTGAAAATATATTTGAGTTAGGTTTTTTTTTTTGAGATCAATAGACTGAATATAGCTAATTATTGATTATTGAATTGGAGAAAAAACCAATAATTTGTAAAAAGGGAAATATCAAAAGGTTTGATCAACGTTGATAATTGTTAATCATTTTTTAACATAGGAAAAATTTGTTATATTTATAAAAAAAAAAACTTTTAAAATATGTTATCCATTGAAATTATCCTAAAAATTAGTAGTCGGACCCAACCTAATTTTTATATTAAGTTTAGATACCAAAACATAATATTTAAAAATTGAAGGGTTAAAATAAAATGTTTTAAAGTATAGAAATTGAAACATAATAAACATACCGATTCAGGGTCATAGAATTTAAACTCTTTTTAATTCGATGATAAAGAATTTGGATGATCTAGATTGATATAGTATAAAGGGAAATTTCATTGGGTGGTAGATTTTTATGCAATATTTGTAAAAATATCAACTCAAAAAAGTATTAACAAATATGACAATTTTTATCATGTTTATCAGTGATTAACAATGATTTATATGTTTATCAGTGATAAACATAGTATAAAAATATATAATTCAATGTTTATCACTGATAAACTCGATCAAAATTTGTTATATTTGTAAATATTTTTTTGAGCTTTTATTTTTTACAAATATTATTAAAAATTGCTAGATTTGCAAATGCCCGGAATATAAATATAGTTTATGTTTTGTTGATAAATTTCATCTAATAGAAGAGGTGTGTTCGATTAGACTGATGAAGTTATATATATATATATATTTGAAGGCTAATACATAGACATAAACATAATTTAAACCTAAAATAAACAAACTCACAAAACAATTCCATGAACTTAAGAAAACTACGTCGTTTCATTTCAATCCTCATCTCCGTCCCGGAATCCGGAGGGTCGAAAACCTCAATTCTCTCTTAATCTGATTCTGATTTTCTCATATTTTCTTTTTATCAATTCTTAAAATCAGGTAAGTCTTAAAATCATTATTTACTACAGTTTATGAGAAATTTGAAGTTTGATTTCTCGTGTCCGTTTTGCTGAATGAATTCAAGAATGTTAATAATGGCGTGATGATGAATCTAGATTTCGAAGATCAATCAAAGGTTCTTCGTTTTTCAATATTTTGAGAACTTGTGGTTTTCTTATCTTCTTCATTTGGATTCATTATTTGAAAGTTTGGTTTTGTCATCATGAAAAAGTTCAAGTTTTTTTCAGTGATTTGTTGCTGATATTGAATGGGATGGTGTTAAATACTCTGTTGTTAATCAGATAGAGCGTGTGATGTTGTAATTTAGCTATGCTTTTGTTCCAACTAGTCTCCAGAGCTGAAGCTAAAACTAAAAGTGGAGTTTTTGTTTCATCAATTTGGGGGATTGTCAATGAAACCCTCATAAATGCCGCCTCCTATCCTAGTTTATGTTCCTTTTCGTCGATTTCTGGAACTGAGAGGAATGGTAGTAGGGGTATTCCGTTGTTTTTCCCCGGGATGTCGTCAACGATTGCAACGACCCTGACTTCTGCAGCGGGTGTTGATGGGATGATCACTAGGGAAGTGGCATTGTCTTTTAAGGAATGGTTTAAGTCTGGAAGCAATTCTTTGTTGGATCAAATCTTCCAAATCCTTCAAGGGGCCAAAGATAATCATGAAGCGCTTTATGGTCATTCTGCAACTGACTTGGCTCTTGCTAAGCTTGAACTTCGCCTCACCGAGTCATTTGTCATAGATGTCCTTCGGTTTGGCTCCAAGGATGTTCTCTCCTGCCTCAAATTCTTTGATTGGGCTGGCCACCAACCGGGCTTCTTCCACACTCGTGCCACGTTCAATGCCATCTTTAAGATTCTCTCTAGGGCCAAGCTTAGGCCCCTCATGTTTGACTTCCTTGACAACTATGTTCGGCAAAGATTCGTCCATAACGTTCGTTTTTACAATACATTGGTGATGGGTTATGCCGTTGCTGGGAAGCCGGATTTTGCTCTCCAGCTATTTGGTAAAATGCGCTTTCAAGGCCTTGATCTTGATTCTTTTACCTACCACATTCTTTTGAATTCTCTTGTTGAAGAGAACTGCTTTGATGCGGTGCATGTTATTGTCAAGCAGATTTCTTTGAGGGGATTTGAGAATGAGATTACACATTACATAATGCTAAAGAATTTTTGCAAGCAGAGTCAGTTTGATGATGCAGAAACTTTTTTGCATGACTTGGTAAGCAGTGGGAAAGCCCTCAATGGGTGCATTCTGGGCATTCTAGTTGGTGCACTTTGTAAAAGTGGGAACTTCGAGCGTGCATGGAAGTTGGTTGAAGAGTTTAGAGACTTAGAGTTAGTTGCAATTGAGCATGTGTACGGTGTGTGGGTAACAGAACTTGTTCAGGCCGGAAGGCTAGAGAGTGCCTTGAAGTTCTTAGAAAACAGAAAGTCAGTAGAAGGTTATATTCCTGATGTTTTCCGGTACAACATGTTGGTTTATAGGCTTTTGAGAGATAACCGGCTACAGGAGGTGTTTGACTTGCTTTTGGAGATGAAGGATAATCGTATTTCCCCTGATAAAGTGACTATGAATGCTGTCATGTGCTTCTTCTGTAAAGCTGGGATGGTGGATGTTGCACTTGATTTGTACAACTCAAAATCAGAGTTTGGACTCTCCCCAAGTGGTATGGCATATAACTATTTGATCAATACTTTATGTGGAGATGGAAGCACGGACGAAGCATATCACATCTTGAAAAATTCCATTGATCAAGGTTACTTCCCTGGTAAAAGGACGTTCTCCATACTTGCAAATGCATTGTGTCGAGAGGGAAAGCTTGATAAGATGAAGGAGTTGGTTATTTTTGCCTTGGAGAGGAACTTTTTGCCCAGTGATTCCACATATGACAAGTTTATAACTGCTTTATGTAGGGCTCGGAGAGTTGAGGATGGATATTTAATCCATGGAGAACTTAATAGAATAAATAAAGTAGCAACAAAAAGTACCTATTTTGCATTGATAGATGGTTTTAACAGGTCAAACAGGGGAGATATTGCTGCAAGACTACTAATTGAGATGCAAGAAAAGGGTCACACACCAACAAGCAAACTATTTAGAGCAATTATCCGTTGTTTGAGTGAAATGGAAAATATGGAAAAGCAGTTTTTCAACCTGCTTGAATTACAACTATCTTCTCATGAACCCAGTTGTGAGATGTACAACAACTTCATTAATGGAGCAGCACATGCCAAAAAACCTGAACTTGCTAGAGAAGTATATGGGATGATGTTGAGAAGTGGCATCAAACCTAATTTGAGTTCTGACATTCTTATATTGAAGAGCTATTTATGTAGTGAACGCATTTCTGATGCTTTGCATTTTTTAAGCGGTTTGCGTCAGACAAGAACTATTGGAAGGAAAATATCCAACACTATGATTGTTGGTCTATGCAATGCCAACAGGGCCGATATTGCTCTTGATTTTTTGAGGGAAATGAGAGAGGAGGGTGCAACACCTAGCATCGAATGCTATGAGGTGCTGGCTAAGCAATTATGTCATATTGAAAAATATGATTTGGCGGTAAACCTTATAAACGATTTAGAGAAAGTTGGGCGTCATTTAACATCATTTCTTGGTAATTTACTTTTATATTATTCGTTGAAGACTCAAAAGCTCTATGAAGCTTGGGTGCGTTCGAGAGAAGGAGAAGTGGAGACATCTCGAAGTTCAATGCTAAGCCTGCTGATAGGGGCATTTTCTGGTCATATTAGAGTCAGCCAGCGTATTGAGAATTTGGAAGAAGCAATTTCAAAGTGCTTCCCACTAGACATCTACACATACAACCTGTTATTGAGGAGGCTAAGCATGAGTGACATGGAACAAGCCTTTAAGTTGTTCGATCGATTGTGTCAGAAAGGGTACATACCTAACAGATGGACTTATGATATATTGGTTCATGGTCTTTTCAAACATGGGAGGACATCTGAGGCTAAAAGATTGTTAGATGAAATGTACCGAAGAGGGTTTAATCCAACAGAGTGTACTAAGGCATTTATTTAAGCCAACAGAGTACATGATATTTGGCAAATTAAGATCCTTGCTGGCTGTGGCCCTTCCGCAAAATATACTTCCATTTATTCATTGAAGCTTCAACTTGATTGAGAAGTGCAAATTCAGACTTCCCAGAGCTCCATGATTGGCCTGTTTCTATACTTTTCCAGGTATATATTATATGAGCCCTCTGATAGGAACCATATCTAGGAAATGGAAAATTGAGGAATATAGGTGCTAGATTGTATTACTATATAATAAAAGTAAGGCTAACTCTCTTCCACCAAAACTATTATTGCCTGATTAGCTTCTCTCTTACTAACACTATTTATAACCTCTCTTCCTTAATTAACTCATTACTAAAACATCTCTTTATTGGATTTGATTATAATGGTTTGGAGTAATTTTGAATTAGTATCCTCATCTTAATTCCAGTAAAGCTACTTGCAGGATGAATAACAAGCCACATTTTATTGAGAGAGGGCTTCATCAATGCATTTCAGAGAAACCTAATTCATATCCAATGAGTGGGAGTTGTGGTTGTAATAATATTTATGCTTACTCATGATCCCCTTCTTTTTTAATTTAATTTTTAAGGTAATAATGGCTCATTTTGATTGGGATTGATAGATAATGTTTTTTTTTTCTTTTATTTGGTAGAGTGCTGCACTCACTTGTGTAGTAGGTATGTAGCTCGAGTAATGGGGGGAAAATAGCCTTTGCTTTGTTATTAGGAGACAAAGTTGGATACAAACTGTAGACGTATCAAATTTGAAAAAATACGATAGTTTTTGAGAAATCAAAATTAAAACACAAGCTTGTTTTATGACTGTGGAAATCATATTTTTTCTAAAACATAAAAGTTTTCAATCGAAGATTAGTGCGGAATTATTTATTTAAAGAGCAAAAACAATGAATGAGTCCTAGCATGACGGTCATATTCAATAAATTACATATATGGATGGAGGTTGTCTCCTGTGATGATAAGAAAAGGTTTGTATTTTTAAATTTAACATAATGTTAATTTTCAGAGAACAACATTATCATTATCTATGGTTCGTAATTCATAGGTTATAATATTTCAATCAAGTTAGAGGTTCGAACTTAGTTTGAATGCCAATTCTCTTATACCAAACAACCAAAATTTCGGGTGACTGATTTGATTAATACCAATTCAATCTGAGAAATTTTATGTGATGAAAGAAAAAAAAGGGGGTCATTTCATGAGAAAAAAAAAACAGCATGTAGCTGTTAAAGCATAACTATATTAGCCAGCCCTGATAAACAGCATAACATGGACCAACCAGACTATAATAGCCAGCAAGTTCTGAATTCCTGCTCTATTGTATCGATATCTTCAATGTTAAAGACATTTTCTAAAGCTTTTGTTTCTAATAAACAGCTACCACACTCGCAAGATTTCTCCAGGCTTAAGAACTCTAATCCATTCATTCGTATTGGTCAATTATCTTCTCTTCTCTTGCTTTTCTGAGGAGAGGACCCCCTGATTTGATGAAAGCCACATAAAAATCAGGCACCTCAAATGCACAAAAATTCAGTACTCAAGAAAAGTAGCAGTTACATAAATAATCGAATGCAACTCATCGAGAAATAGGTATGCGGATGCGGATGCGGATGCGGATAAGTCACTTATTTGTATATGCACCATGGACACACATCCACAGACATGGAAATGCATAATGAAGAAGTGTTAGTGAAGTAAAATAGTTGACCTTGTCTTGACATAAGGTTGATACGAGAGCGAGGACCTTCAAACATCCAGTTATCATCATCCAGTGACTTGACCTCCTTATTCAGTGCAGCCATCAAATCAGATTTAAGAGCTGCAACTCACAGAAAACATCAAATCCTCCCTATTCAAGATCAAAGATTCCTATTTTTTTTATATTTTTTTTCCAGATTTTACCTTCCCCCCCTTCTGTAATTAGTAGAAGGGAAAAATCAAGATTTTTTTTTACCATCATCTCTTGGTGGGTATTGATTGTATAAGTAAATTAAAAAGTCCAGCTAACCGGGTTTAATTTAGGTCTTTTTGAGATATTGGGGGACGGGAGAAAATTTAATGGCAAGAGTTTAAGGTTTAAATTAACAGTATCTACCAATTTCTAAATTAAAGATGATAATCCAGCAGCAAATTTAGAAACAAGAACAGACCTAAAACATGGCAGTAGAAGAAACTAACCAATCATGGCTTCATCCTTGCGCTCTTGTATGGATATTAAATCGGAAGGTAATCGAAAATCGTCGACCGACATTGCTGCACTGCTGTTACATCTTCCGCCGATCGCTGTTGTAGATATTGAAGAATTTGCTGGTGATGAACTATTCATGATTTTCCCGATGAACAATGCCCTAGATTTTTACAGAATCCCAAGCCTGATTAACGACTAGGGACGAGCAAATTTTCATAAACAATCAGCAAATTTGGATTTTCTGCTGTAAATTCAAATGTTATTTAGACATTTTCTCTACGTTTCCGACCAATTATAGATTCTTTTCAATTGGGATTGAATTATTATTATTATTTTTAGATAATCCATTAAATTGAGAACTCGAACATTTGACCTTATGGAAAGAAGTATATGTCTAACCACTTGAGTTATACTCGTGTCGGCGGATTGAATTATTATTCAAATTTCAAATTTGGACAAATTTCGTATTTATGTTTAGGTAGTATTTACTATCTACTCATCTATTGTTTCTAATAATATTCAAATTCTCATGTTTTATTTACGTATCTCTAATGGTTTGTATTATACACTCTTTCTAGTTAGTCAAAAATACAGTGTCTTATCCTCAATTTGATATAATATTAAAAAAAAGGGTAAAATGCAAATAAGACCCCTGAGGTCTTTTCAAAATGCATGAGCACCCCCTGTACTTTGAAAATGGCAAATCGCACCCCTGTGCTTCCAATTTTTTTCAATCAAACCCCTCCCCTTCAATGTCAATAATTTTCTTTTAGCCATAGCTTCTTCGTTTGAACTCCGATTTTGATGATTCAAGATGTTTTGGAATCTTCATTTCCGGCTTTACATAATCGTCACTTCGAAACTTTGAAATCATCAATAACCAAAAGAGTTAACGATGTCAACCATACTTAGTGTTTCGATGTTAATAAAATCTTTTATTTATTAATGATTTCAAAGTTTCGTAGTGACATTTATGTAGAGCCTAAAATGAGGATTCCAAAACATCTTGAATCGTCCAAATTGGAGTTCAAACGAAGAAGTAGTGACTAAAAGAAAATTATTGACATTGAAGGGGAGAGGTCTGATTGAAAAAAATTGAAACCACAGGGGTGCGATTTGCCATTTTCAAAGTACAGGGGGTGTTCATGCATTTTGAAAAGACCACAGGGGTCTTATTTGCATTTTACCCTAAAAAAAACATATTTTGAACCTTAATCTCATAATTCTTGTTGTAGAGTTTTTCAAAACATCTTTCAACTTTGATTTAAAAAGTAGTTGTTAAAGTAATATTGTATTAACAAATGAAAAACACATAATTACTTAACTAAAATGCGAAAAAATATATTAAAAATTATGCCAAACAGTAAAAAAACGAGTTTAAACCTAATATCCAAATAAGCTAACCTAACTATAAAAAATGTTTAACACAAACATAAATAGAAACAACTTCATTTAATTTCAATAATTAAACGACTCATTAATAATCAAAATTTATATCAATGAAATTAAAATTTTAGAATGTAAATTGACAAGTGATATTTAGCCATATCATATGTAGTTTGCATTTTGCCATTATAATTACTAACCCTCTTTCATCCTAGTAGTTCCAAATAAAGTTTTTCTACTCCAAAGATAGATATACTCTGAATTCACATGATGTTTTATTAAATATAAACTATCTATATAAAAGTAGTTTCCTCCTTATTCTCTCTATCTTGTTCAACAAAATGATCATTTTAAAAGAAAAATGAGAAATCAGGTAAAATAGAAATTTAAGACAAAATAAAATAAAATTAAAGCTCTTAAATAGAACCATGCTTATTTCCTTTTACTATTGTATTGAAAGTTCAAAATTGTTGCAGTAAAATTAGTAAAAAAAATAAAAATAAAAATAAAAACTAATCAATAGTGTGTTGTTTGCATTTCTTGGGTCCATAATGCTGAGAGCTGCGTTTCACAACTTTTCTGCATAAATAGCAATAGTGATTTTGACATGCCCAGCATAGTATATGATTGTTATTCCCAACCTGTTCATTCATTACCCAAAAAAAAAAAACACCAACATTATTAACACTTCATTTTTTCCAGATTCATATATATATATATATATTAGCACAAAAATCAGACAAAAGATAAACACTTTCATTCGGTAATATTACGAACGAGAAGTTCGTGACAGTATTCAATCCAATTCTTGAGTAAAAAGCTTTCATTAATAATATGACATTTTAAAAGAAAGAAAGCACCCCAGGTTACTATATTATTTACTAAAATACTTCAAATTTGCACCACTATGACTTATTTTTACTTTTAAATTCATTTTCTCGTGGGGCGCTTTAAAGATGAAGACGGTATCTGAAAATAAAATAACATCTACTAGAAGACATTCCTACAACCTATCTGTTTGAGATGTGGGGAATTATAAACTAGCAATCCTCCATAAACAAACTAGTGTAGAAAAAAAAGTGTCCTACTCACCTTGGCATTAACTTGACCACAATTGGGACATGGATGACCACGTTCGCCAAAAAGTTGGGCTTGAATCTGACCCATCACCTGCCGTGCATTTATGCGGTTTGCCCAATCCCACTGTTCAATGGCTTCTTGGGGGAACAACTCACATGTACCCTCCCTTGAATTAAAATCAGCTAATAAGATTATAATCTACAGTGAGCAATGCAGAATTATGCAGACCATGAAGAATAAACAAACCTGAAATGATCATATCCTTCAATTGCCTTGTTACAACGGTAACAGAAATACTGTCCACAGTTACTACACACCATCTTATTGCAACCTTCACTACGAGATATCGCTGTTTTACATGATGGACATTGCTTTGCATCGCGAAGCATTTCCCTGACACTAAGAAGTTCATTTATCTTCTCACGTTCACTTTTCCTTTGTGCATCAGTTAACTGAGATGAACTTTGACGCTCCTACAGCATGAAGAAATAATCTTTACAATGAATATCAAGGGTCAATAAATCTAAAAGGTTATGAGCAAGGTACAAGGACAATGTTAGCAAATATCCTCACAGAAGGAAAAAAGTGCGCATGGATTGAGTGGACTTGGTACTACCTACCATTAATTTGTAGATTATTGCTTTTAAATTGGAATTAACGCAATTAGAGCCCAATAAGTAAATTGATTGATCGTTCCATATCACAGTTTGTAATCAATGAAGACAAGCCAAAGATGCCAATTTATATGTTTATCTCCTTGGATACCATGTAACATATCCAAGCAACAATTTAAGCAAAACCATAGAAGTAAAAGTCTCAAACAAACAAATAATTTAGAAGCATGTGTTCTGTGATATTATGGGACAACTACTGTTGTTCTTAATGTAGCACAAAAAGGGTGTAGAAAACTGTTAATAAAAGCAGAGATAGACCAGACGAGATCTCCTGAACTCGGATGGAAAATTAGAGAAATTTGAACAATTTAATCAATGATTACAGAAACGAGTATAGTAGTAACTTTAACTCCATTATTGTTCACTTAGGCCAGTCAGATAATAAATGAGGCAACCAGAATGAGAGAACACGAACCTCGAGAAGACGAAGCTTCATTTCTGGAGTCATGCATTCTAATCCGACATGACGTCGCTCCTGACAGAATGTACAAAAATTAAAGAAACATTTTGTGCACTGAGCATCGTGATTTCCTTCCTCTATGCATGGTGTTTCACACCTTGGGCAATAGACTACATCTGACATTGATTCAAGTGTTTTTGTCAACAACATAGATTCCCATCTTTCAAACTCTTCATCACCAAGCAATTGCTTCAATAGACCAGGAGGAATCATAACCTCACATTTAGCATCGGGACATTTGAGTTTGCTTACAGTGCCTTCCTTGATATGAATGTTAGAATATGTCTCCATGCATTTCCAACAAAAGTAATGCTTACATGGCAATGTGGCAAATGTTGTACCTGATAACGTCCAACCAACAAACAACGTAACTAGTGTTACAACTGACAGAGATTTCTACACACACAGGTATGGATTGCATCCCCAAAATTAAAAAAACTACATAAAACAACAGATGTAATTTAAAGAACTATGCTAGAAACAAGTAACAGGAATTGGATTTTACAAAATCAAATCTCAATTATCAATGAAAACTTTAAAATTAATCTAGGTCTCAAATTTAGAGGACTTCTTACATGACATGTACTTTTAACTGACATAAAATAACAATAAAAAACAAACAAAAAAAATACCAGAAAAAGGATAAAAAAAATATACTAAAAAGAAAATTACAATAAATCATATTATTTGACTTAACAGTAATCCTGCATAAATCACCAACGTTCCAAACCAAAACAAATTTTTGTAGTCTAATATAAACTTATAGAACCATTCATAGAGTAGAATAGGCATCAAATCTTGCACGGGTAATAACCTTCTCTGTACAAATATACCCTACCCCCAGCCCAGGAGAGAGAGGGAGAGCTAGTAACAGACACCCTTTCACAAAATTTGTCCCAGTATGCAATCAGTAATTTATTTTTAGAAGGTTGAATTAAAATGAATATATTTTAAGTGAGAAATTGTTATTGAAATCCTTCTCACTCATGCATACACGGATTGGAATGAGATGATATAATGAGAAGAGCAGAAACCCAAGCAAATTCTGGAATTTACCTGCATGTTGACTTAAACAGATGCAGCATTCATGAAAGTTCTCACGGAAGTCCTCATCACGTCTTTGATTGTCATAATTTTTCATTGCAGGAACATCAACTTCTGGAGAAATACTTCCTGAAACTGCACGCTTATCTCCTGAATGTCTCATTTCATAAGGACCAAGTGTTATCTCTTTATCTAACTGAAGATGAGCCAAAGAAGAAATTTGTAGCCATTCTACCCATTGATATACAACTTCCTGCCCCATTTGTTCAGTCCATAACGCATCCAACTTGGAGCAAAGACTGGAAATTCTAGCGGAGTCCAACCATTGAATGGAGATTGTATAATATGGAGGTAGGTGACTAGGATATGATTTAGGTAATAAACATGTCAAAATAATGGGAGGAAGATAGTTGACTTTGAAAGAATACAAGAAGTCAATATGATTAGCTTTTTCTATCTCAAGAGCACTAGATGAGTTCAACTTCGTAGTAACAGCAATTTCACCTGGACTTTCGATGTGTATGGAAATCTGTGGAATAAAAGCAAAGGTTGAGAACCATAACATTTTAAATGTAACGGTTTTAAAGTTATTGGATCAACGTGAAACCTGGAAAAAACGCTGCCCCCTTAGTTGATCAAGGATATAGACATTTTCTCCATATATGGACTCCAGAGCAAGCAACTACCAAAAATTGTACAATAGGAGGTAAGGTGCCATACCAGTCAGTATTTACATCAACTTCTAACAATGTGAGAAAATAAATAGTTCAAGTTCAGACATGGAAGATGAATATCTAGAACAAAAAGGAAAAATCAAAGGCTATGCCATCCCATCTTAATGAAGTCAGATCACCCATCTAATTAGCAATTTTAAATTCTTACTCAGAGCACGAGCAAGTGTGTGTCAATTTCTTACTGGTTTAGAGCACTAAGTACAATGTTTAACTACATCAAAAAAATGTTTTTGAGATTTCTAAAAACAATTAGTGACCGTATGAAATATCTTTTAGGAGGGCCCAAAAACACTTTTAGGCCTTCCTAAAAGTTATTCCAAACGGACTGTTAGAAACACTTAAAAGTGATTTTAGAGAAAGGACTTGATTGATGTTTTCTCTAAAAGTGCTTCACTAAAATCACTTGCCTCAAAATTCATTCCAAACTCACCCTATGGCAAATTGAACTTTTTAAAGGTATTCCCAAATCCAACACTCACCTCACATGCAGGTTTTGATATTAATAAAACCCAACAAGTAAACTATTAATACGAAATGGACGGAGCAAATAACATAACAAAGATTGGAACTCAGGATTTCCTAACTCGTATGTTTTCAAGGTTTTCCCAACAATAAACACAAATTTGGAACAGCATGTTTCGTATGTATGCAGACACATGGTGGTGCATCCAAATGCTCATAATTTTCTTTCTTTTTTCCCTCTATCAATCATATAATAACTAATGTAAGTAAATTCACCAAATTTAATTTAATCAAAATAAATGCACGAAGGGGGGAAAAAACATAACACATAACATATAAACAAACCCCACTTCAAATCAAACAATATTCAGCGTTCATTAGAGTGAATTAAAGCTAATAAAATACCTCATCTTCCTGCAACTGATCATTGATCTTAAGCTGCTCTTCCAACAACTCCGGTTCTTTTGAGCTAAATTGCAACAATTCTAACTTCATATAAACATCATCTTCTTCAATCGCACTCTTCGAATCCAAAAAATTACTCAATCCTTTCCTCACTTCTTCTTCTTCTTCCTTTTCACCACAAGTTAAAGATTCAATTTTTTCAGCTAAAGCTCCCACTTTTGATGAGTCGACAAATTGGGTTTTCGAATTCTGGTTGGTAATCGGATTATACTCGAAATTCAAACGATTTGAATCGGAGGTTGAAGAGTGATTAATGGGTTTGGGAATCCAAGATTCTTTGGAACGATTATGATTATCTTGACGATTTCCTCTTCTGGTCTTTCTCATTGTAAATCTTTGAGAAATTTTTTATTGATTGATTCTCTTTTTGGAGTCTGATTATTGGAATAATCAGAATTCAGATTCAGAGCAATACGGTGGATATCACTTTTTCTTTTTTGGTTTTCCGAGTCAACAGTGACGCCGCCGACATGAATATTAGAAGAATCATGATTGGTTTATAACAGAAATTTATTTGGGAATTTGGCTTCATTGACCTCCAAAATTGTCAATTAAGGTTTATTGACCTCCATTTTTATTTTAAACTTTTTTGACCTTATGATGATGTCATTTTAGTGTGAAATGTCTAAAACAACCCTTTTATTCTCTTCTTCCATGAAACCTTTTTCTTCTTTTCTTCCATGAAACTTTTTTCTTCTCTTCTTCCATGAAACCATTTTCTTATCTTCTCAATCTATCTCTTCTATCTCCCTCACTCACGGTGGTGACGGAGAGCAGCGGTTGGTGGTGAAAAATGTTTGAAAAACCTCCCTTCTCTCGATTTGTGTATGCATGATTTTGGGTTTTTTGGATTTTTCATTTGTATTTTTTATCAATCCCAAAACCTCAACACTCTCTTCATTCTCTACCTCAACACCCTCTTCACATTACCAAGTAATCTTCAAGCTTTCGATTCTCATTATTAAAAAAAAATAAAATAAAATCCGAGTTGCCCCGAATTTTGCACCGAATTTTGAGATTCTTCCCCGAATTTTGAAGTTATCCCCGAATTATACACCGAATTTTGAGTTTTGCCCCTAATTTTGAGTCCCCCCCCCCCCCCCGAATTTTGCACCGAATTTTGCCCCGAATTTTACACCGAATTTTGAATTTTCCCCCCGAATTGTACACCGAATTTTGAGTTTTTCCCCGAATTTTGAGTTTTTCTCCCCGAATTTTGGACCAAATGATATATTTTCTTAATTTAATCTATATAAAATTAATAAAATATATAAAATGAAAGAGAGAAAAGTAATATTAAAAAAAAAGTTTTTTTATTAATTTAATCTAAAAATAAAAAAAATAAAAATAAAAAATCCTTCTTACTGCATTAGAATTCGGTGGACCGAATTTTGATTTCGGTCCACCGAATTATGAAACAGTAAGGTTTAGGGATTTTTTTTTCTTTTAATTTTTTTTTTAATTTTTAATATTACTTTTCTCTCTTTTATTTTATATATTTTATTTGTTTTATATAGATTAAATTAAGAAAAAAATATCATTTGGTCCAAAATTCGATGTACAATTCGGGGGGAAAACTCAAAATTCGGTGTATAATTCAGGGCAAAATTCGGGGGGGGGGGGGAAACTCAAAATTCGGTGTAATTCGGGGATAACTTCAAAATTCGAGGCATAATTCGGGGATAACTTCAAAATTCGGGGCAACACTCAAAAGTCGGGGAAGAATCTCAAAATTCGGTGCAAAATTCGGGGCAACCCGGATTTTTTTTTTTTTTTTTTAATAATGAGAATCGAAAGCTTGAAGATTACTTGGTAATGTGAAGAGGGTGTTGAGGTAGAGAATGAAGAGAGTGTTGAGGTTTTGGGATTGATAAAAAATACAAATGAAAAATCCAAAAAACCCAAAATCATGCATACACAAATCGAGAGAAGAGAGGTTTTTCAAAACATTTTTCACCACCAACCGCCGCTCTCCGTCACCACCGTGAGTGAGGGAGATAGAAGAGATAGATTGAGAAGATAAGAAAATGGTTTCATGGAAGAAGAGAAGAAAAAAGTTTCATGGAAGAAAAGAAAAAAAAAGGTTTCATGGAAGAAGAGAATAAAAGGGTTGTTTTAGACATTTCACACTAAAATGACATCATCATAAGGTCAAAAAAGTTTAAAATAAAAATGGAGGTCAATAAACCTTAATTGACAATTTTGGAGGTCAATGAAGCCAAATTCCCAATTTATTTATCCGCAGATTTTAGACATCAACATAAATTAGATATAGGTTTTAAAATTGATGAAAAATCGTTATAGCGACTTTTTGTGGTCAAAATTAACAAATGGCCACTTTTTGAGATATTTAATGAGGTAGTACTTTTTTACTATTCAAATTTTTAAAATAGCAAAATTGTCCTTTTTCACATATCAGGTATAGTCTGCACTACTGACATTCTGACACGTCTGTATAGTACGTACAGTCTGACAGTTATGACATTTTTTCTTTTCCAATACAATTTTTTTTCCCGATGCATTCTTTCTTCTACAGTTTATGGTATATTTAGTATATTGTTCATAGTTTTTTAGTGGATTTAGTATTTTTTTTAATTTTTTTATGTTTTGAATTTATACTACATACTTCGATTTTAATTCAAATTTTTAGATTCATTTTAGTATATTATTCATAGTTTCCCCTCTCATGTAAAGTATTTTGTCCATCTAGTATAATAGATATATAGTCTTCCGCTTCGTAAGTCCATTTGAGAAAAAGTGAGGGTGTATGTACATAATATATATGTCGTTTTATCTGCAAATGAAGAACAAAACAATATTAATTAAACATATACTTAATATACAAAAAAAATACTTAGTATGTAAACAAACAAAAACAAATATATATTATGTATATTACATAATGTACGGATAACATAAAAACATAACATAAAAGAAGGGTGTGGATGTACGTAATATACATATCATTTAGGCTGCAAATGAAAAAACGAAAGAGTGTTAATTACACAATACTTGATGTACAAAAAAAATACTTAATATGCAAACAAAACTAAAAGAAATGTATATTATATTACGTATATTACAGAATTAATATAAAAGAAAGGGGGGTGTACATCAACCACTCGTCATTTCGTATATCGTGTGCATTACAGAATATACATTTTGTAAAACAATATAGTAAACTGAAGAAAAACACATAGTTACATATATCACGTATATTATAAAATATTTTTTTTAATAAAATAATATAGTAAACTGAATATAAACACATGGTTATGTATATCATGTATATCACAAAATATATTTTTTAATAAAATAATATAGTAAACTAAATAAAAACACATGGTTATGTATATCACGTATATTGCAAAATATATATTTTAACAGAACATAGAAAAAGTGTATATTACATATATTAGAGATTGTATATTAACCAAAACAGAAACAGAACGAGAAACAAAAAAAGTTATGTATATTACGTATAGTACAAAAAAGCTACATTTAGAGAACATCACTTTGAAAGATAAACAAAAAGAACATATATTGTATATATTACATGTATCACAGAAAACAATATTAAGAAATTACGTATATTATATAAAACAACAAATGACATAAAATGATAAAAAAAATATAAAAAACTAAAAAAAAATAATATCTTTTGTCAAATCCATGCAATTTTTGGTTTAGGTCTTCGAGATTCGAAACAAAAAAAGGTGAAAAATATTTATGAAAAAAAAGAGAATGAGAAAAAATTAAGGAGAGAGATGGTAAATTAAAAAGTGTAGGAAATTTGTGAGTTGAACATTTGTAGAAGATAAAAATGGTGGATTTTTGAAAAAGAAAGAGAAGGAAGGAGATAATCAATGGAGGTTTGAAAGAAAATGAATATGGAATGAATAAAAAAATGAGGGAGAGATGGAAGAAGAAATGAGAGAAAAAATGAAAAAAAAAATTAGGGTGAGAGAGTAATATATATAAGAGGGGGGGTTGAATGGGAGGGAAATCTTTTTAAAAAAATAATTATGAAAAGTAGAGAGATATTAATATTAAAAAAAAAAAGAAGAATGAGGAAGGGGTGGTGAGGGAAGGAAGAGAGAGAGGATGATTTGACATAAAGAGGTTTTTTTTTTTTTGTCTTTCTATAGGTGGCTAACTAAATCAATTTTTTAGATCTATAGCTATTGGTTAAAAGATGAGGGAAAAAATAGTTATTGAGATAATTATCTCTTTTAAAATTAAATTAATAAAAGTTTGATTTCTTAAAAACCAATTTAGATGATAATTATCTAATTTAAGATAAAAAAATATAATAATATATATTATAAATCTAACTAGACTATAATTTATTGACTTAAAAGTAATATGTTATTTAAAAAATAAAGTTGTGATACTGATATTTAAGTAATTATATGTTTTTCTGTTATTTTAAAACTTGAAAATTTAACCAAAATACATCTTTATAGTCGTGGTTATTAAATGACATATGTGGCAAAGTTATGATTTTTTAAAGGAAAATTATGCCCGGTAGTCAACTTTTGAGTTTTGTTTTCACATATGCCACACTTTCATGTTTATATCAGATTTACCCATTTTTATATATTCTATTAATTTAATGATATATCATTGATGTAATTTTACAACAATAATTTATCAGTAATATATCAATTATAACCAAATTTTCATAAAAAAATTATGGGTTAATTATGTGTTGGGTAATTTTGATATTTTTCAATGTTTGTGGTTTTTTTGAAAACTGAGACTCGATATTGGGTATATGTGATAATAGCTTTTTTTAAAAGGGTTTTTCAAAATTTACATTTTATGAATGGATATCTTTAAAAATAATAAAAAATTTGAGGATGATATTCCCCCCTCCTAATTCAAAGCAAGCTTATTTCCAAAAAAAAAAAAAAAAAAAGCATGGTGGATACTAATCAAATAAAAAGAACAAATGATGGATTACCATTCAAGGTATCCTTTTATTTTTTTTAAAAAGGGATAAACACCATACCGGTGATAGTTGATCCTTAATTAAATATTAATTTACAATTCTATAAATTGAATTCGAGGTTGAATTTTTATATCCACAATTAATAAATTTCAATTTATTTATATTTTCCCATATAAATTACTTTGTAAAAAAAAAAAAAAAACTCTTTAATTAAGCTTAATGTAGGAAAATTTTCTTGTATATCACTTTTAAAAGGTATTTTTAGATAAAAATATATATTTTTCAAATAAAGTAATCACTGATTAACTGTGATAAATGATTGATTGATTGTGATAAATAGAAATTAATTTATACAATGATCATTAATTTACTTGTCAATTATAATAATCATTTATCAATTAATCAATAAATTGCTATATTTAAAACAAAAAACTTTATATTCCCCCCTTTGTTATCAATGTGATTGGATACCAACCATAAATATAAATCATAAACGGCAACTAACCACAATCTACTAATGAAATTTTGGCATAACATGGGCCTCAAGCATATAAATTGCTATATTTAAAACAAAAAACTTTATATTCCCCCCTTTGTTATCAATGTGATTGGATACCAACCATAAATATAAATCATAAACGGCAACTAACCACAATCTACTAATGAAATTTTGGCATAACATGGGCCTCAAGCATATGTGCGAGTTGGATCTTGTTCATCCGGGCCTAAATCATCCAATTGAAAGCCCAAATCCAATTCACTTTTATTTAAGAGATCCCTTAACATCTTAATCAATTAATCATCTAATGATAACTCAAATAAATTAATAATGTAATTTTTTAATAGGCATCACATTAAATTGAAGAAGGTGAGACTCAAACTTTCGATTTCATAAAAAAAAATAATGCACCACTTAAATTATGCTCAAGTTACAATAACTCAAGTAGTTACTCATTGATTCTATGATATTTGATATGAAATTGATTTTTTTATAAGGTTTAAATGAACTAACCACCGATATTTTTTTTGAAAAATGTGTGATTGAAAATTTTAAATTGTTGATTTGTCTATTATTGTGTGATTGAGAAAAATAACTGTATGATGTATCTGAGTAGAAGAATGTGTATAGTTTTAGTTGAGTCAGTTTCAATAATAACTAGGAGAAAGAGGAAAGAATCCCCACCATTTTTTCCTTTCTAGGTAACAGTGGCCCATCCTTGTAATTTAAAAATTTCAATTCAGACTTTTTAATTCAAAATTTGTGTCAATTCAGTCCTTAAATAATTAAAAGTTTCAATTTAATCCTTATTATTTAATAAAAACTCATAAAATATCTCTATCTTTATCAAATTTAAACCCATAAAAATTGAATTAAATTTTTTTAAAGCCAATTAAATTGAATCATTTTAAATTATAGAAACTAAATTGACACGTACTCTAAATCATGATGAATAAATTAAAACTTTTCAAAACATATGACTAAATTGAAATGGACATCAAGTCATAAGGATAAATTTGTAATTGAACCATATTCAATAATTATCATTTTTTTATAAAAAAAATGAAATTTTCACTACTACCCCCAAATATTAAGGCATATAATCAATTTCAAAACTACCTCTTACTTTAACACACACTGCCCTTTCTCACTGCATATACTACTTTTAGTTATTATTAAATGTGAAAAAAAAGTTATTATTAAATGTGAAAAAAAAGTTATTATTAAATGTCCAATGCTTTTAACACCCACTCTCATCTAGGCTCTATCTCACTACACTAAGGCTTATTAGTTTTTATTAAATATCCATTAAACCAACTAGGAGTTTTTTTTTTTATAATATAAATCTTGAGATAATTTGTTTAAATTTATATATGACTCTTTATTTAAGATATTATTCTTCAAATTTTTTGACATTAAATATTATAGACCATGTGACGCTCTCGTGAGATTAGTCGAGATCAGGTTCGGATACTCGTGAATATAAATTCTTTTATTAAATGTCTGCTAATTTTTTTCAAAAAGTATAATACATATTTTAAAATACACTAAGGCTCTAAAAAAATAATTTTAATTTATAAACACGATGTTTCTAAAGTTTTATTATTGTTTTTTTAGATATAAAAATTCAAATAGAAAAATTATATATTTCAAAAAATCCGTTTTTGAAAGCCACTTTCGATTTTTTATTAATTTTGTTTGCATTAAATTTAGTACTTGATGGATGGGGAATTGGTCACATCATGAAAGGGGAAGGGGCCGCATGCAATAAATAAGCACAAATTCTTGGTGCCTCTCCATCTCCTCTTAAAAACCTATTCAACCACATTTTCATCAAATAATTCTCAAACTCCCAACCATTTTTTTCCCTTCTCATTTTCTATGGAAAATCCTTACTTATTTATTACTTTTCTTTCACCCCATTTTTTTTTGTCAAGAAACAATTGTCCTAATACTATATAAAACTTGACATTTTTTATTGTTTTCTATCCAATGTTATAATTCAATTTTTAAATTATTATATGCTTAGATTTTGTAGCACAATATATGTAAACCCATTTATTTGCAATTGAGAGGATAAGGGCACTCTACTTTACCCTCCCGATTTTACCCATCATGTGTATAGAGATATTTTGATTTTATTAATTTCATTTCAATATGGTATTGTGATTGGTTATTTTGCTTGGAACCCCTAAATTACTCTAATTTTCTATTGGATTATTATTTCATCTTGAATATAGAGAGACATTGTTTGAGGTTAAAACATGCAGTAACTTCTTGTTAAAAGTCTAAAGCTCAATTTCAATTGGATTCTTAAAAAGAAGTTTCAAATCAATTTTAATTTCGTTTCCATATCGCGATTTATTATTTTGATTTCGATATGTAACTAATTCATAAAAATTATTCAATTACATAAAATGTAATAAATGATTTCATTTTCTAATTGATTATTATTTCATTTGAGGAAATTGTTTTGCATTAATTTCTTTTGAAAAGTCTCAAGTTAAGTTTCAATGAGATCCTTTGGATAAAAAATTTTCAAATCAAATTAAATGCTTAATGGGAAGGATTTCTTCAATGAGATGTTTTTGTCTAATCTATAAGAATATTATAACAATTATATTAATAAACTAAATGCTAACTTTAATTATTTGAATGTGGATCTCAACAAAATTATTCAATTAGGGATGCTCAATCACTTTAGTGAGCCTACGTACATCCTATGGGTGTATTTTAAGCATTATATCAATAAAGTACATCTATTCTTATTTGAATATGAATTTATTAAAAAGGGCATGTCATTAAAACAAGTTTTAGTCTATCAATCTATTTCCACTACTTCTATATATATATATATATATATATTCCCACTTTATCCAATTATAACTTTTATTTCAAACTATCAAAAGCATCCAATTTATTTTTTTAATGGCGGGTGTGAGTATTTTTTTTAATTTAATAAATTACTATTACATTAAAAAAGAAAAAGAAAAAACCTAAACCTATTAAGTGAAAATAAACATAATCATAGTTTATAATAATGAAACTCTCTCTATAATTAAGTGACTTAAAAAGACATATAAATTAAGAATGAGCAATTAAAAAGAGATGGAACTTTTAAAAATATTATAATAGAAAGGGAACTATAACTTAGCATGTTTATTTAAGACTACAATTTAAACTAATTATTATTATTATTTTTTAAGATCATGGTCTAATCCAACCAAAATTAGAGAAATTACAGTTTTTAACATCTTTTCTACCTTAATTTTAAAAATGGAAAAAGTTTCATATATTTTCATAATATAATAATTAAAAAAAAAGTATTTTTGAAAATTTGGATTTTTTTTTTTATATTTTCAATTGAAAAAAATACCATTTTTCAAAATACCCACAAAAATTAAGTGTGATCTGTACTCAATTTTTAGGTGTGGAACTACCCCAATAATACATATTTTTTTAAAATGAATTAGTTGTATCCTGAAAATTTCATATAAACATACTATGTATGAATTATTTTTTATTAAATTATTTTTTGAATGTATAGAAGAGAAGAATTGCGAAATTGGAATTTCGTCCAGTAAAAAAAGGGGTACAATGTGTAATCTTATTAATGACAAACTTTTGGTGGGGGAATGACATTCATTTTCTCTTGCAATTCGATTTTGGTATTTTTTTTTTTTGAGAAATAAATTTTATAATGGAATATAAAATGTACTATAATAATGTAATGAGGAAATTTGGGAAAGGAACTAGTTCATCCGCAATTCTATTTAGAACTTAAATTCAAATTCTCAAAACAAAGGTGGAACCACATATAGTAGAGGGCCATAAAAATGATTTATTTTTAATGTATTTTTTTTATATTAAATATATATATATTAATTTTCTTTTCTTGTTTTGTTTTGTCCAATTTTTATCCCTAAAAAAATACTAAATAGCATCTCGCCCTGTTTAAGAGTCTCATCTCACCAATAATCCTATGATCACAAGAAGACCAAACAATACTCAATAAAAAAAATATATCTGTCATTAGAGGTACACTTTTTTTCATACGAGTAGTTAAGGATCTCAATTGCTTTCCATATCTTTATCATGCAATTCGTTGATTTAAAACAAATAGTTTTTTTTTTCTTTTTGTACAAACTCCACATTTATGTTAATCAAAATCTTTTTTTGATTTCTTCATCCACAATTCATATACTATTTTTTTTTTAATAATTCTTTTGATATCTTGTTCAAATTTCAAAATATTCAATATTTTTCATCTTCCTCGATAAAACTACATGATGAAAACCATGTTCCAAAGGCATAACTCTCTTTCTATCTAAAAACAGCATGATGCTAAGTACGTACTAAAGTGCCTTTAAAATAATACCCAAAAGAGAGGCTCATCGATTTCCAATTATTGCTCTCTCTCATAATATTTACTTTCTTTTTTTTTTTTTTCTTTTTTTTGTTTCATAATTTTTCCTTTTTGTTTTAAGTTATAATTTTGGAGGATAGTTGTCACTTCTCTAACTATAAAAAAAGACAGCTTTGCTGATCTTAGGATGAGAAGATAGACCATACACAAATATGGCCATTAACATCACTTGACTTTAATACACACTTTCCCTTCCATTTTAATGTGGTTGAAATATCAATGTCAAAACCTAGTAATTAAATGAGATCCAACCCCTCACACTTAATATATATTTTGACTTGTGTAAAAAATGAATTGATATTGATATCTCTAATGTATAATTTGATCCAACCTCTTGCACTTAAGTATATTAGTCTTTTACCACGTGCGTCGCATGTGATATTTTTTCTAACATAAAAATATTTAAAAGATCGAAATATTTTTTATTTGATTTTTCTATGGTTTATAAATCTTTTTCGAAATGATTTTATTAACATATTATTATGTTCTATTTAATATTTAAATTATCATATAGTTTACTAATTTACATAATTATATGCCTTTTTATATAAGACGATTTTTTTAACATCTTTATTTTTAAAATTTATACTATCAAATAAAAAATAAATTGTTTGTTCTATATACATATGTTAGTTAATTTTTGCATTTATAGATTATTCATTTCTAATTTTAATTTTAATTTAAGAAATTATATATTTTTTTCTCTTTGATTTTTAAAATTTTAAATATTTTTAATTAAAAAAATTTAAATTTATTTAAATATTATAAAATATTATATCATTACTAATTCAATAAATTATATATTGTTGTAGTTGTTTTTTTTAAACAATTTAAGTTTTTTTTTTTAATATTTTTTAAAATTAAAGCACCATCACCTTTATTAAATCATTTAATATTTGAATACTTAAATATAATTTATTTTTCATAAATTGGTGATAAATCTAAACAATAAATTCATTTTAATATCACATTCAATTTTCATATGTTGAACTTGTTTTTTCAATTATTTTATAATTTGATGTTGTGAAAACAATAAAAAAACCAAGGAATTTATTTAATAAAATTGACAATTTCTTATTCAATGAAGAGAAATATTTCATTTATAAAAAAAAGAGAAATATTTTATTAAAAATATAAATAGTCATTTAATAGATAGTGAAGTATAAATAATAATGACATTTTTAGTAATTTGAAGGTTTTAAAAGGGTATATATAATGACATGTTAGTAATTTTAAGATTTTAAAAGGGGTATAGTAGTCCAAACAAGTTTCTTAAACATCCCCACTTTTATATATTAAGGATAAGGATAAGGATATATTTTGACTTGTGGAATTGAAATTGATATCTCTTTGTAGAATTTGATGTTTAGATATATATCCGACTTTTGGTGTTATTAATATTCAAGTTAATTAAATGAATCAAATCATTTTTTTTTTCAAAATATATAACGGGTCTCTAACGTTTGCCATAATTTTTTTTTTTAAATCCATAACATTTTAATAAAGTTATAATATTATGTCATTTTAATTAAGTTATATTGTGTCCTTTACTATTAATTTTCCTAAAAAAATTATGAGGTGTGGTTTTTTTTAAAAAAAATATTTATTTTTATTTTTAACTCCATTTATTTACAATATTTTTTTAAGAACATAATCAATATGATATTTTTATTAGTATCTCGTTGTTCAATGTTCACGTCAGCAAGTAAGAAAACTTGTTGAATAATTTAAAAAAAAAATATAACAGTAAGAATTAGAAGTGAACTTGATCAAACCGTGAGAGATTAAATTATAACTTTCAAGGTTAAGAATTAAATTAAAATTTGATCCAAACGTTAGGACGAAATTACATTTAAATAATTTTTCAGAAAAGAGATAATTTTTACCACATCATGAGGGAGTGTAATAGTTTTATAAGAAAACAATATTTTAAAGATATTTCTAAATATAATATATTTTTTAGTGTATTAATTAGTGATTGATGGTAGTCAAAGGTAAACACTTCAAAAAATTACTTCCATCTTAGACTCTTAGTAAATCATGAATAACATGTTAAAAATTGTTATATTTATAAATACTTTATAAATAAAATTATATTTAAAAAAGTCACAATTTTATAAATACACATAATTTTTTTTTTTCAAAGTAGAATTTTATGAGTTTCAATTTAGCACGTAATATCTCTAATGAGCCCGGCTGCTAATTTGTTACTTGAAAACATTTTTATGAATAAAAAGCCATCTTATTTTATGTTATTCTTTTCTGATTATCCAAAAATAAAGACACCCGTTTTAATGTTAATTAATTTAAGGAGAGGCTTACTTCTCTTATTGTTATTTCTACGAAAGTCTTAAATAGAAAAGATGTTTAAGAATATCATACTTGATATATAGAATGCATTTATTACTTACTATCAATGACTTAAATAATAATAAGAGAAATATGTGTTTTGTTCGGTTAAACATAGATTTCAAATCTTTAAGCATTATTTAAAATTATTTTCTTCTTCTAAGCTCATAAACAAAATAAACTTAAAAGTTGTCGATTTGAATCTCAACTAATTAGACATCATGTTCCCTTTTAAGGGATTTGAGTCGATTTAGTTTTCGTCACTTTTGAACAAAATCAACACCAAATTAATTAAAAATAATGAAAATTTTGCATAACGAAATCCACCGCCTATATTAAGAACCTGAATCACTGAGAATCAAAATTGATCGATTCGGTTTGGTTCCATTGGATCAATTAGTTTGACGATTTTAAGTTGCGGCCCTAATCTCTCCATACGATTAAGGTTCAGCCTCTCTGTACAATTTGACGTAATATCTAAAAAAAAACACAGATAAACTTATAAAGTTTGACTCTCTCCCTCATAATTTAGTTATTTAAAAAGTCTTTTGTGTATGTCTATGTGTTCATAGAATTAAAGATGGTTCGGTTGATAATTCGGCTGGTCATTTATATCTACAACCTGTCCATCACAAGACATTGGTGTTGTGTTGTGAGAGAGAAAAAAAGTCAAGCTCTCTCTCTCATCCCAGTTTTCAACTCATCAAACAAAACTTAAATCAAATCAATATTATATTATATTTCTTTCTCTTTCTTTGCATTAAACAAAATCCATCTAACTTCCCTCTTCCTATCCACCCCATTTTTTCATTATTTCATCACTCTCACTCTTCCTTCACTTTCCCCCATCAGCTTTCTCTGAATTATTTCTCTTCCATTTTTCAATAACTCTTTTTTTTTTTTCTAATGAGAAATCAAGGCTCAGTTTCTGTTAATGAAGTTGCTGATGATGATTTGATAATGAAGAAGAAGAATAAAGAAGATGAAGAAGAAGAAGTTGATGATAAGAAAAAGAAAAAGAAGAAGGAAAATAGAGTTCCTTTTTGGAAACTGTTTGTTTTTGCTGATTTTTATGATTACTTTTTGATGACTGTTGGATCAATTGGAGCTTGTATCCATGGAGCTTCTGTTCCTGTTTTCTTCATTTTCTTTGGGAAACTCATTAATATTATTGGCATGGCTTATCTTTTCCCTAAACAAGCTGCTCCCAAAGTTGCTAAGGTTTTTTTAACTTCATTATTCTCATTTTTCCTCTCTTTTTCATATCTGTTAGTGTTCGGGTTAGTTTATGTGCATCTTGACTTTTCTCCGGACTAGTTTTTCTTATAGTTTTTAAACCTAATATGGTTTTGGTTTTGGTTTTTCTGGTTTGAGAATTATGTTTTTAGTGATATTTTTTTGAAATTGTAACTAAAATTTTAAAAATAAAGAAAAGGTTTTTACACTGTTGTTGTTTTTAAGATTTTGAAAGTGTTTTTTGAGCATTGAATTATAAAACAAAGAGATTGTTACTAAAAACAAGTTAAATTTAATAAAAGAAAATTAAAATCAAACCCTTTTGAAAAGAATTTTTTTTTTTTCTATTAATTCATATTTATATAGTCTGATTCTTTTGTTAATGATTTTTGCAGTACTCGATGGATTTTCTATATCTCAGTGTGGTCATATTATTTTCTTCATGGGCTGGTATGAACAAGTAATTTAATTAGTTTTTAATTGAAAAATATAAGTAATTAAAATTAAAAAAAAAATAACAAATATTATTGGCAAAAAAATATATATATATATATAGAGGTGGCTTGTTGGATGCATAGTGGAGAGCGGCAAGCAGCAAAAATGAGAATGGCTTATTTAAGATCAATGCTTAATCAAGATATAAGCCTCTTTGACACTGAAGCTTCAACTGGTGAAGTTATTTCTGCCATTACTAGTGACATTGTTGTTGTTCAAGATGCCATTTCCGAAAAGGTACCCCCGCCCTTTCGAGTAGTTTCTTCTTACTTTCATATATGTCTTATTTTTATTGGATCTAAATTAATATACATATTGATTAAAAAATAGAGAAATTATAGCTAATAGTACTTTTTTATACCTTTATTTCCAAAATAACAAAATTTATTTTATTTTAAAAATAGTGAAATTAATGAATTTATTTTATTTAGTTTTCTCTTTCTTGTATTTTAGAATGATGAATATCGTTGTTGTTTTATATGATGATTATTGGGCTGTTAAAAATCAAAATTCAGAAATTTTTCAATTTTTGTAATATTTTGTTAAATTCACCAATTAATGATTTTCACCCATAAATTAATGAAGGTTGAAAAAAAATGCTACTTTTGAAATTTTTATAATTTTTGAAAATAACTATTAAAAAATGTCATTTTTAAAAATAGACAATCCTATAAAAAAAAATGAGGTAACTATTTTCTTTTATAAAGCATGGGTTATTTTTCACTTTCCTCAAAAAACTATGTTTTTTCTGTAAAAACAGTATATTTAGAAAATTTAGGACAAAATAGTGCAAACACGTATTCCTACTTTCTTTTTTGAGAATATTTTTTATTTTTTTTAGAATATATTATTGAAATGAGGTATTATTTTTACTGTAATTGAAATGAAATTGCAATAATATTGTGACATTCTTAAAATATATAAACATCTTAATATTCTTTGGTGGGTTGGCTTCTTTATTTGAAAGGAAATTACATAATTTTGAGTGAGAAAGTGTATATTTATGACTGATTAAAGACAAGAAGAGGGCAGTGGTTTTGAATCTGACACTTTTCTTATTAAAATGGTCTGATAAATTTCTGGAGTAAATGCTATGGTTGGAAACATTTATAATTTGCCGTTGAGTTGGGTAATGGGTATGTGTTGGTAAAAAAAAAAAGTACTTCACTTCCCTTTTTGACTGGGGTTTGATCTTAGTACTCCAATTATAGGTACTCCTCTTTTTAATATTTAATTATACAGATGTGATAAGATATTAAAAAGAGGCGTATGGAAAGTGTTCGATATAATACATTATAAGGAGATTTAAATTTCTAATTTAATATAGAATTATAAATGTCACCAAACCCAGATTGAAAAAAAAAAAATTAATTTTTTTTACACCAAATTTGTGATTATGAACCCTTTTTAAGAAAGTGTCATTTGTCTCTAATTTAACTAAAAACTTCAATTTTAGCAATTAAACCATGCAAATTATTGTAGCCATTTTTGGATGAAGTTTGGTGGTAGGTAGCTTGTCAGGAATTTATTACATGTTTGCTAAAATAATAGGAGTTTGTAATGAGTAGTTTTTATAAAAAAAAAAAATTATAAATTAAGAGAATAATAATTTTTGTAAATGTTTAAGTAAATGATTTTTTTTATATTGAATTTATATATATTTAACTCATTTTGTAATTTAGTAATTAAATCTGTCAATTTTTTTTAATTTTTTTTGTTTTTAACTTTCCTTCATGATTTAACTTCCTCAAAGCTGACTGAAGTAACAGTCATGACCTTGAATAATTTTAGATGTTCATGAATCTTATTTGATGCATTCATTTCTATAGTTATTGCTCTACCAAACCCATTAATGATTGGTCTTTTTTTTATTTTTGAAATAAACAAATCTATTTCATAAGGTTAGTTTAGATTTCAAGAGCCTTTTAACACTGCAAAAATTAAACTACTAATGACTTAAATTTGTAATATAACAAAAAATAGTTTTTTTTAGGTGTTAATTTTTTTTTAATTTTTATTTGACTTAATTTGATATTGCATTTAGTGTTGGAATTCAACTACATCTTATTAGAAAGTTGAGGTTTTTCTCAAAAAAAAAAAAGATGATGAAACTGAAAAAGAAGAAATGAAGCACAAATTAAGTTTAGAATTAACTTTGAATATCATGGAGAATATATTGATTTTTTTCTTTTGATCTTCGTTAGCATTTTGTAATTTTGTTTGAGTGAGTTGCAGTTAAACTGTTTGTTGAAATGTCTGATTAAGTAGAAGTTGATGGGTGGTGCAGGTAGGAAACTTCTTGCACTATATAAGCAGGTTTATATCTGGGTTTATCATTGGCTTTGTGAGGGTATGGCAAATCAGTCTTGTTACATTATCTATCGTCCCCTTAATTGCTCTCGCCGGTGGTCTCTATGCTTTTGTGACCATTGGTCTGATTGCCAAAGTTCGTAAATCCTATGTCAAAGCTGGTGAGATTGCTGAAGAGGTGAGCACTCTTTCTCTATTTGGTAACTACTTTCTGAAAGCTTTTTATACTGTTATGTTTTATTTTGTTTTGGAAAGTAATTGTGCTATTGCCGTCTTGCATTACATATAGAGACTCGGGGCTTGTTTGAAGCAACTTTAAAAAGTCTTTTTATGCTCTTGTTTTCAAAGCATTTTTCAAGAGTGATTCTAAAAAGATAGTTTATCGGTGTAAAAAGAAACTGAAAGACGTTTTCATTAAACTTTTGAGTTGTTTTTAAAAACAACATCCAAACAGAATTTAAGCGGACTGATAACTTATTTGATTTCTTTGCTTAAGAGCTTTAGAGGGGAAATGTTTTTTTTACTCTCTCTTCATCCCTTAACTCCTATTTTATAACCTTGCAGATTCTGGGAAATGTAAGGACTGTTCAAGCATTTGCCGGGAAGAAAGGGCCGTGGATTTATACAAAGGAGCTCTCATGAATACCTACAAGTATGGGAAAAAAGCAGGACTTGCTAAGGGTCTGGGATTGGGATCAATGCATTGTGTTCTTTTCTTATCGTGGTCTTTGCTTGTTTGGTATACCAGCATTGTTGTTCACAAGAACATAGCCAATGGAGGGGATTCCTTCACCACAATGCTTAATGTTGTCATTGCTGGCCTGTAAGTCTCTGAGCTAATTTATTAGTCTTTCTCTATTGTTAATTGCATATCATACCATTGGTTTCTAACACACTATAGAATATCCACCCATGAAGGAAAGGAACGAAAGCTTGAAGAGGTTACATTTTATATTTAATCAGACACCAGTCTGTAAAGGGATAAATCCTTCATGTCTATTGTATATAAAATGGCAGCTTAGTTTTTGTTTGAATTGTGATAATAATTAGTCTGCAAAGATTAAATATCAAAGATTGAAATTCAAAATTTTCAAGGCCTTTAGTTTCCTTGTGCAGTCTAGGATTGCTCAATAGAAAAATTTAATGCAGACGATGAAAATGAAAATTGGCAGATTTCTATGTGGAAGTATTAAATCCAACTTTTTCACAGGAATATCTTCACTATATCAAGGTCGTTTTGAGTCACTTTTGTTTTAAGATATTGATCTTTTCACAATAATTCTACAAGGTATTTTCTGTAAGGAGATGAATGGTAGTCTGAATTATTTCAGTCTATGTATTGTTAATCCAAGGTTTCCTATTAACGGTGTTACATTGCCTCAGGTCCCTAGGGCAGGCTGCACCAGACATTTCTGCATTTATTAGAGCAAAGGCAGCAGCCCATCCTATTTTTGAGATGATAGAGAGAAATACAGTCAGCAAAGTCAGCTCTAAAAGTGGCCATAAACTAGACAGGCTTGATGGTCACATTCAGTTCAAGGATGTTAATTTCAGTTACCCTTCTCGTCCCGATGTAGTTATATTTAATAAGCTGTCTCTTGATATTCCTGCTGGAAAGATTGTAGCTCTTGTGGGAGGAAGTGGGTCAGGAAAAAGCACAGTCATATCTTTGATTGAAAGATTCTATGAACCCCATTTTGGAGATATTCTATTAGATGGTAATAACATCAAGGATCTGGACCTTAAGTGGCTTAGGCAGCAAATTGGTCTGGTCAATCAAGAGCCTGCCCTTTTTGCAACTAGCATTAGGGAGAACATTCTGTATGGAAAAGATGATGCTACCCTCGAGGACATTACACGTGCTGCAAAACTGTCTGAGGCTTTATCCTTTATAAACAACCTCCCTGAAAGATTTGAAACTCAGGTTTTTTTCCTCTCTCTTTTCTAAAGATAAGATCCTGGATTTATATTTCATTATGGTTAGACTAACTTCTCTTTTCTTCTTTCCTTACTAAATTATATCACCCGCGGTTCATTCTTCATGTACATTTAGAAAGTATTATAATTCTAATAACCATGAGAATCTAAGTTTATCAGAGAGAAATTGATTCCAGAAATAATAGCTTGCAAGGGTTAAGCTCAAAGGAACTTTCTTCTTAAGAATAGATTCTCTGATAAATTACTTACCTTGTTACCTTATTTTCAATGCATCTAATAATTATCATAGATTTTTTTTATACTTGTGTTAATTGAAACTCCTAGTAGTACTATTGGCATAGTGGAAAGTAATAACAATAGAAAAATATGATATCCTAATGGTGATATTCACATGTGTTGTTCTAGGTTGGTGAGAGAGGGGTCCAACTATCAGGTGGACAAAAACAAAGAATTGCGATTTCGCGTGCAATTGTTAAAAATCCATCAATCCTGTTGTTGGATGAGGCAACAAGTGCACTAGATGCAGAATCTGAAAAGAGTGTGCAAGAGGCACTTGATCGTGTCATGGTTGGCCGAACAACAGTAGTTGTGGCTCATCGTCTATCTACCATAAGAAATGCAGATGTGATTGCTGTTGTTCAAGAGGGGAAGATAGTTGAAACTGGGAGCCATGATGAGCTAATTTTAAAGCCAAACAGTGTCTATGCATCACTTGTGCAGTTCCAAGAGACATCATCTCTGCAACGTTATCCCTCTATTGGTCCTCAATTGGGTCGACCACCAAGGTATTTGTCTCACTTTACTCCACCATACAATAATAATCTGAAACTCATTCTTGTTTTTTTCCTTTTACATGAATCTATGAGTTTCTCAATTGCCAAAGATAACTCTTTTGCTTGCTACAAAGCCTACAATATAGTTCTCTTATTGTTGACAATAGAATGGAATAGTATTAATTAAGTGTATCAAACCCTGTTACATGGTCAATTATGTGAAAAACATATTCAAGCAGTTTTTTCTTAATTAAAGAATCAGTTTACTTATTGTTGAACTATTTTCTAATTTGGCTAATTTACAGCATAAAGTTTTCACGGGAATTGTCTCGCACTACAACAAGCTTTGGTGCAAGTTTTCGTTCTGAGAAAGAATCCATTGGGCGGATTGGAGCTGATGGAATTGAAATTGAGAAACCAAGGCATGTTTCAGCTAGAAGAATTTACTCCATGGTTGGACCAGACTGGATGTATGGAATTGTTGGCGTCATTGGAGCATTTGTTACTGGATCCCAGATGCCCCTTTTTGCTCTTGGGGTCTCTCAGGCTCTTGTTGCTTATTATATGGACTGGGAAACAACTCAACAAGAAATTAAGAAAATTGCTTTGCTTTTCTGTGGAGGTGCAGTTTTAACTGTCATTTTTCATGCAGTTGAGCATCTCTGTTTTGGAATCATGGGAGAGCGACTCACTCTTCGAGTGCGAGAACTGATGTTTCATGGTATGTTGCAACCAGATTACCTTTATGCTCCATTTTTATATGAAATTCATCGTCTCAGGGAAATGGTATAATGTTGTCTGTGAGACTGTGTCAGATCTTAAACATAAGGAATTATAGAAGGATACATTAAAGTGACTTTTTGACTTTTTTCTTCATAAACTCAAAGTGTATTTTTTCGTTTTTTACACTCTTCAATCTGAACTACTTTTCTTCTCTACTTTATTGCAGCTATTCTGAGAAATGAGATTGGATGGTTTGATGATACAAACAACACAAGTTCTATGCTTTCCTCACGACTAGAAAGTGACGCAACTTTGCTGCGAACTATAGTTGTTGATCGCTCTACTATTCTTCTACAGAATTTAGCTTTGGTCGTTGCATCATTCATCATTGCTTTCATATTGAATTGGAGGATCACTCTTGTTGTCTTGGCCACTTATCCATTGATCATTAGTGGTCACATTAGCGAGGTTTTCTATCCTAACTTATTAAAGTTGTTAGTTACTCACCTAAAAAATCAAATATTTCCTCACTTAGATGAATTTTCTGTGTTTTTAGAAACTTTTCATGAAAGGTTATGGTGGTAACTTGAGCAAAGCATACCTGAAAGCTAACATGCTGGCTGGTGAGGCAGTGAGCAACATTAGAACTGTTGCTGCATTTTGTTCCGAGGAAAAGGTCCTTGATCTATATGCTAAGGAGCTAGTTGAGCCCTCCAAACGTTCGTTTAATCGTGGACAGATTGCTGGGATCTTCTATGGTGTCTCCCAGTTCTTCATCTTTTCATCTTATGGCTTGGCCCTGTGGTATGTGATTTAGATTCATTCTGCCTCTCCTTTTTTGTCTGGTATATACTGTCGGGGAATATGACTCATTGCATATTTTTAACATGCAGGTATGGTTCTGTTTTAATGGGACAGGAGCTTGCTAGCTTCAAATCTGTTATGAAAGCATTCATGGTTTTGATAGTAACTGCTCTGGCAATGGGTGAGACTTTGGCACTGGCCCCTGACCTTTTGAAAGGAAACCAAATGGTGGCATCAGTGTTTGAGGTGTTGGACCGCCAGACAGAGGTACCGGGAGATGTTGGTGAAGAGCTAAATGTGGTGGAGGGCACAATTGAGCTAAGGAATGTTGAATTCAGTTATCCCGCAAGACCAGATGTTGTGATCTTCAAAGATTTCAATCTTAAAGTGAGAGCAGGCAAGAGTATAGCCTTGGTTGGGCAAAGTGGTTCTGGAAAAAGTTCAGTTCTTTCTCTTATACTGCGATTTTATGATCCAATAGCTGGAAGAGTGATGATTGATGGTAAGTTTTCTTGAATATCAATGCGTTTCTGAAAATACCGTTAATGAATCTGATTCATTTGAACTGAGATGAATAGATTAGTTTTAGCAATTTTATTTTTCTTGAAGAATTGATTAAAAAAAAATTAATGATCTCGTGACATTTTCTTTACAGTTTCATTGTTGAACTCTACATATAAAACTCTATATCATCTTTTCCTTTTAATAAGCCAAAGTAGCATAAGCAGATGAGGGAAAAGCAAAATGATTGATAAGAATTTGAAGAAATATTAATAACGTTAAGAACGGCCTCAAATATTTTGTTGATTGTGTTGTTAAATGTCTTCTTAGACTCTATGTCAGCTGAATTTGTCTGCAATTTGTGCTAATTCTTGCAGGAAAAGATATAAGAAAACTCAAGTTAAAATCTCTGCAAAGCACATTGGCCTCGTTCAACAGGAACCCGCTCTTTTTGCGATATCAATTTATGAGAACATTCTATATGGTAAAGAAGGAGCCTCAGAAGCAGAAGTCTTTGAAGCAGCTAAGCTTGCTAATGCACATAACTTCATCAGTGCTCTTCCTGAAGGCTACTCAACTAAAGTTGGCGAAAGAGGAATCCAACTATCAGGTGGACAACGACAAAGAATAGCCATCGCTAGAGCTGTTCTAAAGAACCCGGAAATCTTACTACTTGATGAAGCCACAAGTGCTCTCGATGTTGAATCTGAACGTGTAGTTCAGCAAGCTTTAGACCGACTTATGAAGAACAGAACAACAGTGGTGGTTGCACACAGGCTTTCCACCATTAAAAACTGTGACCAAATCTCAGTGATACAAAATGGTAAGATAGTAGAACAAGGGACTCATTCAAGTCTCATTGAGAACAATAATGGAGCATATTACAAGTTAATCAACATCCAGCAACAGCAACAGCAACAAACACAATGACAATGTTTAACTTTAAATATTTCTGTTGGGTGCTAAATTCCCTATGATTTTGCACCCTCATATTTATTTATTTATTAGCATTTTGTATGCATTTGATGTAAATTGGAGTGGTTGTTTATCTCTGATAATAAATGATGATAATTAATACATGACAGCAAATGAGCTGAATCAACAATATTTGTTTATCCTAGCTGCTGCCAAATTGTGGAATGTATGTTAAGAATGAAGGACCTAAGAGAAAAACCACAAAGAGAATAAATTAAAGAAAATGAGAATGAGGAGCGAGAATGTGTAATCTGAAACGGTAATGTTTTAGAATGAGTTGATTAAAAATGAGATCAATGAGAATGTTATATATGTGTTTGAATTGTATAGAATAAGATTAATAAAAAATAAATATCAATGACCGTAAAATGAGATACCGACCGATCAAAAACTAGAATGGATTTCATAAACCCATTCTCGAAGCCGATTATAATAAATCAAACAACCACCCTAAAATTGTGAATTTGTTTTTTCCATATGTTAAAAGTCATAGCATTTGGAATATGAGAGCCGCAAAAACTAAAACCCAAACTAAGACAAAGAGAGGAATGAAAGTCTTCCCAATAATAATGCATTAAAAAGACATTCATCTTCTTCTATTGTTATTTTTTATTCATTCATTTGAAAAAATAATAGTCTCTTCGGATGTTAAAGATAATGGTTCATAGTAATGGAATAATAAGAAAAATATTTATTTCTAACTTGTGGGTTTCATTTCACACTCAAAACTTATTCCATTTTCATATTTTACTTTTATTTACTTTTCTCCCTTTTTATTATTTTTTTTGGGAGTTTTACACTGACATAAATCAATATTGAAATTAGGTATTTAGTATTTATATAATAGATGATATATAACCAAGATTTTCAACACAATGGACCCATTGATAAATGTTTCAGTATTAAGAACTAATCATTCATTTTTATTCTCATTATTGTTTTCTTCAATTTAAAAATAATTCTTGACTTAGTGAGAGAGCTTTTAGAATTAAAACCGGAATAGTAAAATAGAAAATTTATTTTTCTTTGTTTCTCTCCTTCTATTTTTTTTCATATTAATAAGTGAAGAAAATAGGTTAGAAATTTTTAATTAATAAATACAGTGTTAAGAATTTTTATTTTCATTCTTACTTATTTTACCTCTACCTTTGAACTCTCAATCTTATGTAATCATATTAAAAAAATGTAAACATAGATATAGCTTCTCTAATATATTACGAAAAAAAAATCATTCACTGGTTTTATATATTGAAAATTCGGATATTTTAACAAACAAGTAAAAAAAATCATCAAATGATATCAAATATCTAAGTTCTAACCTTCAAAAAAAAATCTCTCTAAAGATCAAAACCTAAAAGTTATGAAAGATATTATGAAAAATAGTGAGGATATTTTGAGCTACATTATTAAAATTTGAAATTAACCATTACTTAAATTAATATTTTTATTTTCAATTAGATTATAGATTTGGTTTTGTAAACCAACATAGGTTGGCCTAATGGTCAAGAGGTTGTCTTCCAACCTTGAGGTTATGGGTTCAAACCATGTTGGCCACCTACCTAGAATATTATTCCACGATTAAACTGACGTCAAGTATTGTAAGGTCATGAGGTTGTCTAGTGAGATTAGTCGTGATACGCTTGAGCTGGCCTAGACACTCACAGTATCACAAAAACAAATGTTTGGTTTTGTACTTTTATCATATGAGCCAATTTAGACCTTATATTTTTTGAAATTTGATTTAATCTTTGTATTTTACCATTTGTATGAGTTTTCTTCTAATTTTAAAACTTTTCATTTAGTCCACCTACTTTAGTTAAATTTTATTATTTATATCATTTAGTAAATTGTATTAATTTTGACAAAAAAATTATCCTCCATAATTTTTCTTTCAAATATAACTTATAAAATTATCTCAAACTTTTTAATATTAAATTCTTATCAAAATTAGCATCAAACTTTAATGACAAGTATTGATAAAAATAAATTAATACACATATTATAATAAAATTTGAAAAAAATTAAAATTAAACATATGAAAATATAGACTAATACATAATTTCACATTTATTTTATTTTACTCACTTATTTCCACAGTGAAAGGCGGCCGACAGAAAAACAACAAAAACGTATTAAGAGTAAGACAGAATCAATAGACGAAACAACCTTACCCAATTCAAAACCAGAATCCTACAACAACATCCAACCTTTTCAACGAAAACAATTAAATCAATGACACGTAATATTCCAGATTGCGTTTCTTCTATTTTTAGACACTTTAAATTCCATGTTTCTAATTTGAATCATTACTATTAAATTAGAAAAAATTACACGTAATAACACTTTTTATTTATCTTAATTTTAAAGTTAAAACAAACATTTATTTTAAAAATCGACACTTTTTTTTCATTAAAATAATTAATTTTTTTTATTAAATTAATAAAAAAAAATATTATATTACGATGTTTTTAATTTTTTAGGTTTTGATTAGTTTTTACTATTTTGACTAAATTAATTAATGATAAAAACGTCTCCTTTTAAAATTTTGACACCCTAATTTATTGTTAACCTATAACGAACATGATTTACTCCTAATATTAAAATGAGAGTCAACACGAGCTAGTATAGCTTAAGTGGATAAGTATCAGGGGTAAAATTCGAGTCACTCCTCCCTAATTTGATGTAATATCTCAAAAAATAAAAATATTAAAATGAGAATCTAGTTTTCAATCTTTCACGTCGTTAACAATTTCAAAGTTTTAATTAATTAATTTTAATAATCCAAATCCAATTAAGTCATATATAAAACTCCCCACCTAAAAGTTTAATCTTCTCAAACAAATTAACAAAATCAGCATTTCCACTTTATTCATTTGAAATTAGACAAGTGTTTTTTTTATAAAAAAAATCAATTCCTCAATGCAATGAATTAAGATGGTCAAGGAAGCCAATGAGGTAATAAAAGATTGAAATTTTTTCTGTCATTTTTCTTATTTTCTTTATATTTGTGAATATGTTGCTTCTTTGAACCATAAAAAGAGGGTTATGTTTATAATAAAATAGTGGTGATTTACCCTCTCCCATGACGTGCATGAAAGACCTTTGGGTAACTATAAATTAAGAAGTCAATACCAACTGAGATTATGTCAAAGATTTATGGAGAGGTTTCAGACATATTTTTATAATTAATACTCTAGGCTTTATATGTTTATCTTTTTATTTTTGGGCTCTAGATGGTCAAAAAGGTTAATTCAAAACTCTTCAATGCCAGGACGAGCCAATAATATAAAGTTATTTTTATGAAATTGATGAAGGAAAAATAGAGAAAATATATTGAAAATTCAACTTTTTTTTTTCCTTCCAATTTTTTATATTAAATTTTTTTCATTTTTTATAAAATGAGGAGGGTAAATTGGTAATTGCCCCCTCTTCAATCTAGATCCGCCCCTAGTCGTCATTGGAAAGAAAACTCTCAAGTTTGCTTGCATTGCACCCCAAATTATGACAAATTTTAATTTAGAGATGAAAGAGAATTTTATTAAATCAAAAGACATTTTCAATAAGTTACATCGTGAAGTTCTTCGTTTGTCGTAAATTAATGTAAATTATTACAGATTAGAAATATAGTAAAATACAAAATCAAATGTGAAGACCTTTATATCATAGATTCCGTGATCATTTAAGGTAACTTGAGAGTCTGACTATTTATTCATAATTTTTTTTTTTGAAATTGATGTGTTATGTATTGTATAACTTTTTTTTTAAGGTAACTTAGACCCAACTCAAAAAAAAAATCTAGGAATTTAACTTTGTATTATAAATTTCATATATATGAATTTGCTGATATCTTAGCCTAAAACTATAGAATATGATTTTAGCCTAAACAATGTTGACTCTGATAAAACAATACTGAAAAATTAGCTGCCATTGGCTAAATGAAATGCTGCTTTCTCTTAGACACATGGCAGTTAAGGTTTGAAATTGAAAGTGCAAAATGGAAGTTTTATTAACTTCTAGAGAGTTTGGTAAAGTGGTAGGTTGAGAGAGTTAAATAGCAAAATTTGACTTGTAATTTTAATCCCTCTCTTTCAAACCATCTGAGCTTCAACTTAAGCTTATCCAGGCATTAATCTATAATATCTTATATATATATTGATATTTGTCATATGAAAATAATATAAATAACTCTTGAAGATGCATTAGATTGAATCGAGAAATTTAAATTTTAGTAGATTTGATATTCACCGTCAATAATTTTTTTTTTTTTTTTTCGCTTATCATCTTTAAATTTCCTCAATATTATTAGAATTTAAAGAGATTAAGAATATGGAAAGGGCAGTTAAAAGACTAAATAATGCATATTAGAGAATAAAGTTGATTTTGAATTTGACATTGGATTGCTCATGGGACAGCTCAATCTGGATAATAGAAAATGACAGGATTGATGACTTCTGCGATGATGCATTTATCCATGACCATGATTATTTTCCTTTAGGATCTAAATTATTACAAACTTAAAATATATATATATATATTCCAATTTCAAATTTTTAATTGCTTGGATTAGGGTTTGATTAGTTATTGTCAGTTTGGACTCTTAATTAGACCAATAATAAAATACAAGATAATTAATCATTTTGATATCTTAGTTTCGGAGAATCTAAGTGGTTTACCATATGTACACACCATTACTCAGAAGAAGGAAAATTGCCCCCACATTTTTCAAAATTAAAACTATGTTCTTTTTGGGATTATTTTGCTGTTTTTTTTTCTTCCTTTTATCTATAAAATTAACATAATGCTTCTATTTAGAATTGATTTTTTTTCTCTTCCAATCAATCCATTTGAAACAACCTTTTTTTATTTGATTCATTTTTATTGGGGTAAACAAAGTCCTGTATTAATTAGATCAAGGAATTATAATCAAAGTAATACAAGGGAAGGACAACATATCCATTGGTATGAGCAACCAAAACCAAAGTGTCTAGGCCCAAAGTGGACAATATCATACTAATATGAAGATGTGGAGAACTGGTATCCCTTAAGATTTTTATTATATTTTGTTAATTATCATAATTGCTTATTGGAAAAGATATATCAGGTTGTGAATATATAGTAGATCTTCTAAAATTTGTTAAGACTCGTTTAATAATGATTCACAATTTTTTTTAAATGAAATTATTTACTAATAATGTTTTGTATCCTATTTTATTTGAGTGAGACCTAGTTCTTATTCAATTAGCTAGTCATCTTTATTTTATCAAAAGAAACAATTATACAATTTGAAGAAAAGAAAATTTGAAATTTCAAATGAAAAAGCCACACAAAATGAGTAAAAAGGAAAGGGAAAATAATAAAATTGAAGAAAAGCTACCTAATCCAATACTAATGGTGTAATTTCGTTTGCTAGTGTTTTATACTCTTTCAATGAGAAAAAGATGCCAAAGAATTGGGTTGCAAAGAGGTGACTTTCCTCCCCATTGCCGTGCATTTGGAAGCCAAAACAAAACCCCCTTACCATTTTTATTACACAACAAGAATTTAATTTCATGATGATCTCACCTTTTTGAAAATCCCCTTCTTCCTTTGTACCTATAAAACTTCAAAACCTTTCTCAATTCCCACCAATTATTTTTCCTAAGATAATTTGGATAATCTTTTCTCTCAATCCATTCCATTCTTATTGTTTGTTTGTTTGTTGTGTTTCCAAAATGGGGAGGTCTCCTTGTTGTGATGAAAATGGTGTGAAGAAAGGGCCGTGGACACCGGAGGAAGACGAGAAGCTGATTGATTACGTCGCTATGAACGGTCATGGAAGTTGGAGAGCTCTCCCAAAGCTTGCTGGGTTGAATAGGTGTGGAAAGAGTTGTAGATTGAGATGGACTAACTATCTTAGACCTGATATTAAGAGAGGAAAATTCTCCGAAGAAGAAGAAGCTACCATCATCAAACTTCATTCCGTAATTGGAAACAAGTATGTAGTTTTACATAATATCGATTACGAATATGTTAGATCATTATTAGACCTAAAAGTTTAAAACTATTAATCTCAACTTAGATTGTTATGAATTTTCATAATATCAATTGTGAATATCAGGTTAAATTATCATAAGACTCAAAAGTTTAAGTTGTTAGATGATGTAACTCTAACCGATTCTTGATTTTCATAACGTGCAGGTGGTCAAGAATTGCAAGCCATCTCCCGGGGAGAACAGATAACGAAATAAAAAACTTGTGGAACACCCATTTGAGAAAGAAGCTACTTCAAATGGGGATTGATCCAAACACTCACAAGCCAAGAACAGATCACTTGAATCACTTTCTCAACTTTTCTCAATTGTTCAATGGGATATCACAATTCAACAACATAGCAATGAGTCCTTTAAGCAATGATCATCTTAAGTTACAAGCTGAAATTGCCAACTTAGCCAAACTCCAATTGCTTCAAAACTTGTTTCAATTCTTAAACACACCCACAATTCCTCATATGGACACCAACAACAGTACTCTTCTTGCATCTCAAAACCCTAACCCGAGCCCGAACCAATTTCGACCAGGATTTTCCACTGATTTTATGTCCATTCCAGGATTTGGAGATGGGTTTGGGTTAGAAAATGGAAATAGTAAAAAAGGTGATATCAAATTCTCTGATTATGTTGAAGAATATGAGAATAACTATCCAAAGCTTCCTCCTTTGATTTCAGCCTCTCCTGGGTCAACATCAAATATTAACCAAATTGACAGTGAAACAAACCCAATAAGTTGTTCCACAAATTCAAACTCACCAGATTCTTTCTTTTTTGATAGTTTGGAGACTCTGATGAATGATGAAACAAGTGGGTCATACTGGAATGATATTCTACAGTAAGCCATCTCTCTCTTCTTTTTTTCCCGAGATATTTACATCAAATACGTGAAGGAGAGACTTGAACCTTTGAGCTCATAAGAAAGGAATACTGATGTCTAATCATTACATCTTTCTCGAAAAGTATATGTATATTATTTTTAACTACTAAATTTTAAAAATATATATTGTTATTTTTGTAGATCAACAATGTGATTATCATCCACACCTGTCATGGAGAACTTGAAGCACATCTCATGAAGGAATTATTGTTCTTATTCTTTCTAATACAATCCTTTATTTTTATTTTCTTAATTTCAGACAGCTTTGTTTCAATCTATATAGCTGTATCAAATATTGTAGTGATAAATATAATAGATATATCCAAATTCATGTTTAGCTTAAGGTTACAGGATTTGTTCATTGCATTAAATCCTTTTGTAATTTTTTTTTGTACAATATATAATAATATCAATAATAGTTGAAATATTTTATTTCTTGTATCAATTCTAGATTCTATGAATTTCCCTTCAACCAAACAGAAAATAAGCAGCAAAACATATTCATCAATTAGTATATGTTGGAGACTATAAAATATGTGAGAGAAAATTCCACTTAGATAACAAAAAGAGAGAAAAATAATTAATTGTGTTGACTTTTGACTTTAGGCTCAAAGTCAAACTTGTCACCACCATTTCCAAATAAATAATAAGACAGTTAAGGAAGCAGAAAATATAAAATAAAATAATTTAAAGAAAAGAAAAGGGTGATGGAAATTAAGAGAGATAATTTAATATAAATGATTTGGATGATAGTGTATGTGATTATTCACTAAAAGTCAAACAATTAGTTAGTAAATTGGTGTCTATTAGGTCAAAAAAGAAGACTAGTTACGTTTAAGACAAGTAATTTGACATCCTTGTACAATTCAGAAACCCCTCTTACCAACCTACAGCTAACTGTGGAAGGACTGTTTCGGTTCCCCTCTTTCTCCACATAAATATATATATATATAATTTCTTTTCTCTATATCCCGTGAAGGTTTGTAGCAGTTTGTGCACACCTCTATTAATTTTAAAGAACAATCAAACCATCCTATAATATTTTACATCAAGAAACCCTTTAGATAATATCTAAAGTAAATGGTAACGTATGTGTTGAACTCATAATCGACACTTCAAGATTTACAAAAATCTCTTAAACACACTAGATCAATTCATGATTGGTTTATACACATATATGATATATAACTACACTTGATTATGACTTGAGATTTCCTAAACTTTTATTTTAATTATTTGTTTGTCCTCATATTGTAAATATCTTATGTTTTAAACTTGAGAACTTTTTATAAAAAATCTATTTTTGATTCATGGATGTTAAATTTTCGTACCACTCTAAACATATATTTTAAGTCACATGTAAGCATAAAAGTTGGAGGAAAAAAGACACTCGATATTTATGCTATATGTAATACAAAAATTTAACAAGGATAAAAACAGATATGCAAAGTATATGAACTAATTAATCAGAAGACTAGTACAAGGAATAAAATAAATAATCGTAAAAAAAATTGAGGGATTAAAATAGTATTTGAATTTTGAGGTAATTACTGAAATAACATATTTTGACATACTAATTATTGAAATGCCAGAATTTTTTAAAAATTACTCAAATGACATAATTATAGTTCAATAATTTATTAAACTAAAAGAGTAAAAATTTTCATTGAAAATAATAATGAAAATTGAACTTAAAAAGTAAAAAACAAACAAATTCATTGAAAATAGGGGTTCCTGCAAAAATAGCAAAATTAGATCCAATATTTGTAAAAATAGCAGTAAAAAAATTTATTTATAAAAATAGCAAAAAAAACTCAAATTAGCCACTAATTTTGCATGTTTAATCAGTGATTTCCTTACAAGTAATCACTGGTTTTCACACAAGTAATCACTGATTTTATTGATATCCTGATATTTCATGCAGGATTCACTGATTACCTAATAGTTATCACTGATTTTTCTGATTTACATGAATGAGAGTTTTCAAAAACTACTATATTTGCAAATACTTTTTTTATAAATATCGCAAAAAATTCTGCTACCCAATGAAATTTCCCTTGAAAATACCCATGCAAAATAATAAAATATTAGTTCAATAATTTATTAACTATAATTAGGCTATTTGAGTAATTTTTATAAAGTTCGGATATTTTAATAATTAATATGCAGACTTATGTTATTTGAGACAAATTCTATTAAATTTTTATAAAATATCTTAATAAATAAAATTGTACGATTGTGTCTTAATTGTCACATCAATAAAAGATAGTTACATATATAATCTTAGTACAATGTGGTCTTCGTTCATAAATAATTATATAGAGGAGACTCTAACTTTCGAACTCAAAAGAATGAAATAGATGTCCAGTTAAGTTATTTTCATATTGATAATTAGATCTATATTTTTATTAGGAAAGAGAACCGTGGTTACATAGATTTGATAATTAATGCGTAGGGAAGGGACGACCACATCTCACTCTATATTATTTTAAACTATTTGAAAGAAAAAATCGTCGTCTCAAGGGAATAGATTGGGCCAACTCAAAACAATAGGGGTTGAAAGTTAGGCCCAACCTAACCCTACTGGGAATCCACAGTTTCACGCTGGCAAGTAAGTTTTTTTTTTTTTTTAAACAATCTGTAGTCAAGAATCGACAATTTAATTAACTCAATTTCTTTATTTATTTTTATTTTTTTTTAACATAAAATTCAAGTTTTCAATCTCATTAAGCCATCGCAAGGAAGATGGGAACTTCTTCCAAACAAAATCTGGCTGAATTGTTCAGCTTCTTTGGGAAGGAACTTTTTTTTTTTGAAGTAATCTCCCTTCCTTCGTCCAAGTTAAAATTACGGAATTTTGCATTCAGCATCTAGAAGATGCAAATTTCTTGATTACTTATTTTCAAAGCGTAATTACTGAAATAACATATTTTTACATAATAATTACTGAAATGTTAGAATTTCTCAAAAATTACTAAAATAGCATAATTATAATTCATTAATTATTGAACTAAAAAAAGTACAAAAAAAAACTAACAAATTCATTGAAAATAATAATGAAAGGTAATCAAATAGCTCGAAAAATTATTGAACTTAAACTTAAAAAGGTAAAAAAAAAACATACAAAATCATTCAATACCCGTGTAAAATAGTTCAATAATTTATTGAGCTATAGTTCAATAATTTAATGAATTATAATTATGTTATTTGAGTAATTTTTAAAAAGTTTTGACATTTTAGTAATTAATATGCACATGTATGTTATTTGAGACAAATTCTTTATTTTCAAGGCCGATTTAGTAACCTTCCCAATTTCTGTTTCTTGTTTCTATTTCTTTCTTTTTTTTTAAGAAATTGAGTTGTTTGGTAACTCTTTTTGTTTCTTGTTCCTCTTTTTTTTTAGAAACACTTCCCCAAAATTGTGCATAAATTTTAGTAACAACAAATTCTAGTTTCTTATTTATTTTTCTTGTTTCCAAAATTTTCAACACATTGATAAATTATTACGTTAGGTTTTACTTATAAAATATATTATAAATATCCAACAATTATATTGATATAATATTTTTAAATATGTCATTCAAAATTGTAATATTTTCATAATATTTTTTTTAAAATGAGAAACAGAAACAAGAAATAGTTATAAACACATTTATGTTTCTTCTTACTTCTAGAAACAAGAAATAAAAAACAGTTACTAAATATGTTTCTGTTTCTCTTTTAAAAAAAAACAGGAATAAGAAATAGAAATAAGAAATGGAAACGAGAAAAAACCAAATAGACTCTTATTTTCCTGACTTTTTTGTATGTTTATAGAACTTAGAAAACTATTTTGCCAAATGAGACCAATTAGTGTAATACCCTTGTTTAAAGTTCAATTACTGTAATATCCAAGTTTAGTTTTGAAGGGCGTGTTTTAGAAGTTGGGTTTATAAAAGGATAATGATAAATCATCACACCCTTTGTAATATGCATGTTTAACAAATCAAGTCCATATGGTTTAAAAATAATTTTAAACACTTTTGTAGTTTGTAAAATTATAAAACTTATCGAGTAGTTTTAATGAAATTGGGACATATGATACGTTTATTATAAACACACTACATCTCCAATTCCATCATGGGTGCCATATAACGTTGTGATCTATTATTACTCCTAAAAAAATTGAAAAATTAAAGTACTGTAATTTGTGTATTCATGATTTTCCAGAGGATAAAATCAGAAGTTCACAGCTCATTAGTCCTTGGCATCTTCAGAGGCCAGGATCAAAGTTCATCAGTCCTCAACACCGGTACAACTACAGCATTCAATGAAATACCAATTTATTGAAATGGGAGCTCAAAAATACAGTTTAGTTTTACCAATTTATTGAGTTTTACATAACTCAATCATCAAATTTGCAACCCTATCAGTGATCGATGAAGTTGTCATTTAAAAAAGCAGAATTTGCTTTCATAATCTGACTATAGGATTACAAAAAAAACTGAGCTAGGATACATTCTCTTTGTTTTATTCACGTAATCGAAGCGAGCCTGGTCGAACTAAGGCAGGCACATTGGCAGCCAAATCTGAAATATTGGTACTTGAGCTCTAAAGAAACGAAAAAAAAACTTTGAGAATTGTAAACTTCATTGCTGGAAACAGAAGCGTACTTACCATACTTTTATCACCTACACAGAACACAAAGTATTTAAGACGGTGGTGTAAAGCTCGCAAAAAAAATGGACGGACACTGATCTAACTCATGGAGTAGAAGGAAATGAAGATGCTACTTTATATTCTTACCTCTTTAGCTGCTTATGCCAGTAGCATAGCTGTATAGGTGAATCCCAACACCAGAACAAGCTGATGAAATATCTATGCATATCTGCAGAGACGAGTGCTGTCCATTCCGGCAGAGCTTATATAGTTTGAACTACTCGGTGTATCAAAATCCAAACCTGGGTGAAAAACATGCAAATTCAGGAATCCAGGGTCCACATTGACTGGTGAAATCATCTTCATAGAAACAATGCCTCCTAGAAATTAAGTATTTCATATATACTAGTAAAATTCTTCCAATTACCACTCAGCATGCAGCATCTGCAATGGAAATGCCATCTATGATACAAATTTTCCCCTCTCAATGTAGCCTCTATAGAGACCAATGTTATGAATGTAGCATTTTTACTTCAACCATGGCATCATGTGATTATAAGAATGTTCAGGTTTTTGTACACAAATATAACTTTTCAACCAAACAAATTACAATCGACAAGGTTTTCATATTACTAAACTTCACACAAATTTCTTCACAATAAAACAAATTATTCAAGAAATGTAACTAGATCCTTTTTTTTCTTAATTAAACTAACTAGATCTTTATTCAATGTTCTGATAGAATGCTAGAATGCAAAGGCACTATGATAAGACTTGAAGAAAAATGAAGAACTAAAAGGCAATTTCAGATGAAGACCCAATGTCGAAGGCTGTCTTCTCTGGCAGAAGGAACATACAAATTAATAAGGGTTCAAGAACTCCACAATTCAACTTGTCTGCAAGATAGATCACAGCAGGTAAAAGATAAAAGACATCCTCACCATTTCATCATTAAATTTTCAACTTCAATCTTTGTTCAGCTTCTTGCACTCGGTGCTAAGGAAAGCTCTAAAATTAAGAATGGCTCCAATTTAATTCTTTACAGTTTAAAGTAATTTATTTGACGAATTTACAGAAAAATAAACTTGGACAAGAGCATGAGAAACTAAATCAAACATACCATCCAAAATTGTACATTTCATTCAAGGAAAATTGAAACTTCAAATCTAACTTCGTAGAACTTTAGCACATTACTTCAAAATCCCATATCAGATAAACAATGAATAGAATTATTCATCATACCAGATATTAAAAGAATGAAATTTTGTTTCATATTTGGGTAAGCGAAGAAAAGAACCACATAGTGGCTAGTATGATCGTTTCCGTATTAAGAGTTGGAAACTACAACTCGTTATACACCACGAATCAAACTGAAAATCCTGCTTTAGCAAATTCAATTGGATAAATTTCCAAACCCAATGAACAATAATATGGACAAGCAGCCTTGAATACATTATACATGTACTTAGACATAAATTTACCTATCTTCTTCCTTCCTAGCTAATTTTTTAAACCAGTTCAACCTCCTTCATCCCCATTACTGAGGCAAGTAAAGTTCAAAACCTTTCTAATATCATTATCACAACTAAGCACTTGCCTTTGATCGAAACCAGTTGACGTCGTCTCCAAGCCATCATGCTCAACCCAAGCTTTCACCACCTCTCTGTTTTTTCTCTGCATTAGATCGCACAGGAAATCTGTCAAAACCTTCTCATACCCGGGCATTTTTGCGTACCCCGGAAAGTAATTGATATCAATTATAAGATACCGATTCACATTTCTAGAATCCCGAATCATATCAAAATTGAAAAGGTTAAGCTTCATTGCACGACGTAATCCTCTAGCAATATCAGTGACGAAACTCAACGGTGGCATCTCGGTATCGTCCAACTGCATCATCTGATAAAATTTCTCATCAACTCTCTCATGATTCGTCAAATTAGACACCTGGGAAAACGACTGCACACACTCAAGGCTCTCCAATTTCTCCTCAGAAACATCAGGAAGTGACTTTCTCCTAACACATTTTACATAATCTCCAGCCACATAAACTTTAAATATAACCCCACCATGATTTACAAACTCTTGCAATACAATAGGAGGCTTAAGCTTATTCAAACCATCATGATTAAACACGAGCGCCATTTTATGCGATTTAGCGCTTCCATCCGCAACCAAAGGTTTCGCAATGACCGGAAACTTCAAAGCTTCCCAAGCCTGACGATCAAACAAAGTCTCCTTATCATAAATCACAATCTGCTTTGGAATTCCAAAGGAATCGTCATGATTCTCAATCATTAGCTCTGATACCACCTGAAGCATAGAGATTCTATTATGAAGCCTCTCAATTGCATCAGGAGAATCCAAAATCACGACATTAGGGTTAACAGCTTGAAATTCATCAAGTTTCCCTTTCCAATCTTCACCATAGAGCTTGTGGAGTACGCAATCGAAGGAACCTTGATCGAGAAGCGATCGATCCGTATCGATACGAACAAGATCGATACCTCGTGATTCCGCGAGTTTAAGAAACGAGTCTCGTATGAAGCTGTGTCGTTTCTTAGGTAAAAGCGCATATCCTACACAGAATCTACGTTCTTCTTCCGCCATTGATAACCAGAAAAGCAACAGCAAAAATTGATGCGGGTACTTACGGATTATAAAATAAATAAATATATATATATATATATATATAATATTGACAATCTAGAAACCCTAATTCAGGATTTTTTATTTATTTTTTTTTTTTTTAGCGATTCATTTGGATTTGAAATAATGGAAAGGAAAGGAAAAGAGAGAAAAAAGGGAAAATTTTAATAATTTAGAGAAGTAAGGGAGAGAAGAATAGATATAAATAGAAAGAAAAAAAAAAGATGAGGGTTTTGATAAAGTAACCATAGTTAGAAAATGAAAAAAGACATGGTATACACGTGGCATATTCTTTTTTCAATATTCGGATTCTGGATAACAAAAACGGCGACGGCAATAGTCAAACGGATCTTTGAACGAGGAAAATTAATGGAGCAGCATCCCTTAGTTATACCCGGATTTTTTTTTTTTATGCCCTTTTCAGTTTCCTTAAATGTAAATAATCAAATTGAATCATAGTTTCTGAAGCAAATATTGATATCTAATTAGTTGAGTCGGTAAAATTATTTATTTAAAATTTAATGATATATTACTTTTAATCCACTAAATAATTTATTAGGTAATTACTTTTATTTTCTACTTCCAAAACAAATTAAAACTAAAAACTGTTTTCAAGTGTATGTTTTTTTTTTTTTGTCTTTTTAAACAATATGTATTAGATGTGTATTGTTTTTATTTTTTGAAAAATCAAAATGATTATTTAAGGAGCCTTTTAAATTGGTTTTCTGATTTGAAACGAAGAAATAATTGAGTTTCTATTTCCAAAAAATGATTATGGGAAGAAAAAAAACTATAATTTTTAATTAAGAAAAAAATACTATATTTGATGGGAAATTTGTTCAAACAACCTTTAAATTTCCCCTCTATGGTTTTTTGACCCACCCCTTATCCTTTTCATTTTCTTGATCTCATGACCATATGAAAATATACCCTTACTATATTTTCCCTCAAACTAAACTCTAATCTCTCTCATCTCCACCACAAACAGCAGTGTGCAACATGAAAAATTAACCAGAGCTTTTCATCCGGCAATTTTAGGTGCGATTTGAGTGATTTTCATAAATCTCATCTCAAAATTCCAATTCGGTCCAAAATTCCATTCGATTCTTCATCTAGGTCACAAATTCCAAATCTCGATTCAAAATTTTCATCTCAGTCCAAAAATCTATCTCAATCTCGGTCCAAAATTCCATCTTAGTCCCCTATCTTGATCCAACATTCCAAATCTTGGTTCAAAATTTCATCTCGATCCAAAAATCCATCTCAATCTTAGTCAAAATTCCATTTTTTTTTTCTGTTTTCGTGTACAAATATCACAAAAATCCAGATGAATTTATATATGATAAAACATTTATAAATGAAATAATATAATTTGTTTGGTGGTATAAAAAGTTAAAGTTTAAGAATAAATATGTACTTTCACTTTTTAATAAGGTCATGGTCAACAAACCTTTGAATGAATTTTTAGAGGTCATTGAAGAAATTTCCCATATTTATTGATTTAAGCTTTTTTTTTAGATTATCTTTATACTCTTTATTTCTTTCATTTCACTTTCGTTCTTTTTTTCCTTCCAATCTCTCTCTCTCACATTTTAATTAAGTCTTCTTCGGCGATGTGATTTGTCACCCAAATGAAATTGCAACGTGGAATCATGTCGGTCGTTGGCACACAACCAGACAAAACAATTTTGTTTTTAAAAACATAGTTTATATAATTTGATAATATTAGAAAAATATAATTGAAGTGATAATTGAATAAATTTAAAGGGCACTTACTTAAATATAATAAAAAATCTAAATATTATCAGTAACGTCTTATTGTAATATAAAACAGAAAACTAATTTATCTTATTATTAGATTTTTTATTATTATTAAATCGGTGTAAAAAAATAAATAGATTTGTATAAGTATTTTGAACTAATGGAAATAATTACTAATGTCTATTATATATTAATATGTTGTTCCTAATATAAATTATATTGTTTCTTTTATACCTCTAGGCTCTATGTCTTATCATCTAAATTAAGATCTTTAAGCTCATATATGTTTTTAGTTTCAAATTTATTAAAAGAAACCAAGATTTATTGGAAAAAAAACAAGAAATAAAATTTGTAATTTAAAAAAGGAGGGAGAGAGAGTTATCTTTTGTAGTTTGTGTATACTTTATTAAAATGGGTTGCTAAGTGTAATAAGTATCACTTTAAAGAAGTTAATATTTTAAAACAAAAAAAGTTAATAAAGCTTACTTGAGTCTTTTTTTTTTTTTTTTTTTGAGAATGTAAGAGTATAATTAAATGGAAATAATTTGATCCACACATCCAATACATTATTAAAAAAAAAAGTGACATAAAATTTTTCTTTTCACTAAAAAACTTTATGCGACTATTTTTTCAGATATTACATTAAATTGGAATAAGGGAGACTAGAACCTTTCGACTTCATAGAAAGAATAGATGTCTAACCAATTGAGCTGTGAACTATGCCCAAATTGATTAAATTATGTCACTTGAGTCGTGTTTAGTAATGTAAGAATTCAAATAAAGAGAAAAATAATCAATTGAGGTTTAATTAAACAAGGAGACTTCTATATTTTCTCTATCAAATTAGAGTTTTGAATTCCCCTCTCCTACATATTGTATCAAAATAGAGAGAAAATAATTGATATATGATTACAAATGTGAGATAAAATACAAAATGTGTATGATATAATGGTAAAGTCACTTCTTGATAACCCAAAAGATAGGAGTTCGAATCTCACTCTCCTTTATTTTATAAAAAATTATTTTGCTTTTTCAATTTTATATTAAAAAATAAATATTGATATGTATATTTTTTTTCTTTATGAAAATGATTTTTAGGTGATAGAATTCGGGACCATCAAAATTGAGTCGTTGTCTAATCACATATGATCTATAGTCTCGAAGCTGTCAAATATGGTATGTTATACGGTCAAAGACTGTCTATATAGTATATATAATTCATCCAAATATCGATAATTTCCCTCCTAGGTTTAATACCCCAAACCAATGTACCACTAGAAAAGTGTCGTTGTTACATACTTTTATAGGTTAAAAAGAAGAATATTTTATATACATTTTTAGATGCTTTCTTTATATCTAGATGGAATTATTCTCTTGCATGTATGATGTATGTTTCTTTCTACTTCTAGTTTATCCAAAATTTGGCTATATTTTTATTCCTTGAGTAAGAGAGGGGTTAAACAACTTTTGATCTTTACATCAATGTCTTATATATTATATTCAATATATTCCAATTATAGAACATAGTCAAAATAATTAGACATCTGTATACTCTTCGTTAACTTTAAAAGTTCGAGTTTTCTCCTCTAAATTAATGTGTGTTATAAAAAAAATACATAATAAATAACTAAAGAGTAGAGCTAAAAAAATATGTATCTTAGTAAAAAGGATATATAAATTTAATATGTGTTTTGAGCAAGTAAATGTCTTTCAAAATAGTACAACGTCTTCTTCAGTTTATAAATTAATTTATTTTAAACAAACACTTCCATTGGTTAAATAGAAGGGAAATGACCATATAAATAAAAATGATATAATTCAAATTCTATCATTTTATTCAATAATTAGATTATTGAACTCAATCGTAAATATCAAGGCTCGTTTAATTATTTTGTGTATTCTATTTTTCATAATAAGTGTAAGAAGAATAATATATTTTAAATTTACATTTAAGTTTTTATAAACCTTTTTTTTTCTACTTTCAAAAGTGATTATTAGTGTATCCATCACATACTATATCTAAGTTTTGGTGATGGTTATGTCTTCCTAATTTATTAGTTTTGTAAATAGAAAATATGAATAAAAATAATAAGAAATGATTGCATGGGTATTGGATAAGTATTATCTTTTTCTAATTTTTTTAATACAATAACTTGATGTAGAAGAACTAGGAACATTTTCTTCCTACTTTTTTTTTTTATTAATCTTGCTTTTAAGTAAGCTATTATCTACCGAACATAATTTTCTTCAATTACCAATGTGTTCTTTTTAAGTAAGCTATTAATATGTTTTTTTTTTCACTTGAGTCAGATTATCGATATTCATCTTAAATAATTTAAGTTTGACAATATTAATATAAAGATTAGATAAATTTATTTTTGAAATTTCTCGGTTGTTATATATATTTGTTAAATGATCTTGATTTGAAAATAATTAATTATTATTAGTAAAAATTAATCTTAACTAATATTTTACTTTAGTCTATAACCCTACCTTGTTTTTTCTGGGCTTTAATTTTTTTTTACTCTACTTTACCCAATAATAATTTAACACTTTATTTTTAGAAAACCATATAATGTTAAATCACTTCTTAAATAAGGACTTTAACATTTAAATCTCTCTCATATCCATTAATAACTACATTAGGGGAGGACTAAGAATGACAATGAAATAAGTTGACCTAATCTGTGACATAAATTACAGATGGGCCACCTGGCTTATATAGGCAAAGAAGATAATGATTTGTCAATTGGGACATATAATATATAAGATATAATATAATAAAATATAATATAATGAGAAAATCACTTTTATTATAACGAGAAGTGATTGATAAACGATTAGTGGAACTTTTGTCTTTTTGGATAAGATTAGTATTCTTGATTATATGGATTGGTTTTAATGGATCTTATATGTATGGATGAGAAAAAACCTATCTCAACTATCCAGAAGATTGATGAATGAAATTCATTTTTTTATGGCTTTTTTTTTTTTTTAATGTAAGCCTTTACATTATATCCAAGTGTCATTATTTTATTTTCTAAATAGTTGAGTGAGAAAGGAGGAAGGATCTTTTTGTTTTTTTAGATATTATATTAAATCGGAAAGGGTAGATCCGAATTTTTTTATTTTGAACAATAGAGTCTTGTTTACTGATGTTTGTTTTCTTTCTTTTTTTTCTCTTTAAACTTTAAAGTAATTAAAGAATCACATACTTTTAAGTTTTTCTTTCTGATTTTAAAGGCATTTCATTGAAGAATATTACTCTTTTTGTCCCCCTTCTTTTGAATGGAAGGTAAACTTTGAATGATGGAGGTCTTCCCACACCCACCACAATTTTAATGGATGTGTGTTTTTTTCTGGATAACAGACCTCCATAATTTCATATTCGTATGATATTGTTCACTTTGGGTTAGGCCGCACCGTTTGTCTGATAGAGCCCACCATGGATCGGGTCTCTGAGACTCTCACATTGTTCGACACATGCATCCACATGGTTAGGATCGGAACACGCCTCCACAACTCCACAACTCCACATTGACATTGGTATGATACTGTCCACTTTGGGCCAATGCCCGTTTTGGTTTCACCCAAAAAAACCTTATACCAATGGAGATATATTTTTCCCCTTATACACTCATGATCATCCTCTTCCTCTCGATGTGGGATTTGGTTCCCATCCCAACTACTAAATTGCGTTAAGAATCTTATATCAAATATTAATGATATAAACTTTTATCGAGCCCCTCCAATATGGAGTGGTGTCATTAAGCCCAATTAACGTGCGGTGGCTATGTAAAGCCCACTTAACTAGACCCATAAGATTTTGAGCTGGACATTGAGCTGGCCTTACCCATTGATTAATCCTAGAGCTTCATTTGGTTAAGATTTTATTGTTAAGATTTGTCTAGGGATATTTTTGGAAACTCGTAATGTGTAGATTTTTTAGGGTAAAATATCATTTTAGTTTTTTTAATTTTTACTCAGGTTTCATTTTTGTCCCTAAATTTTCAAAAGTAGCATTCTTCGTCTCTGAACTTTATGATTCGTTCCATTTTAGTCATTTCGTTTGTGTTTTTACGTCTAGGACATTAGCTTATGTTGCATATAATTGATGATGTGGCATTATATAAATATACAATGAGGTCAAATGATGTGGAAAAACGAATATATAGTGAGATTTAAGACTTTAATTAAAGAGAAAAAGATGAGATTAACCTTACTTTATATTCGTTTTTCTATGATATTTAACCTCACAGTATATTTCTATAATGTCACATTATAATTTACATGTCATATAAGCATTCCATTAGTGTCATAGACAGAAAAATAAAAACTGAAGGACCAACACGGAACAAATCGTAAAATTCATGGACGAAAAATTTAACTTTTGAAAATTTGTGGACGAAAATGAAACATAAGTAAAAGTTCATGGATCAAAATAGTATTTTACTCATTTTTTAACTAAATATTAAGGATAACATATATAAATTTAGGGATTAAAACATATTTTTTAAAAAAATTAAGAGACCGAAATAAATAAAATGTTAAAATTTAGGATCAAAATAGGTTTCAAACCTAATTAAAAAATTATATATATATATATATAAGTTATATCAATATCCACAATATAATTTGAGAATATTTTCGCTCCTTCTAATTTATAATTTTCAAGGTATCTCCTTTCTCAAGCCGTTTATTGCTATTATTTTTCAATTATTATATAACTATGAAATTTAAATGCTGAAACAGTAATAGTTGTGGGAGCTTGGTAGTTGGAGTCAACCTCACTCCACAATACCAAAATCTCAAAAAGATTTCTCACTGTGTCATTGTGAATTATAAATAACCACATGAATGCCAACTAATATTGTTAAAAGGCAATTGTTTTATGTGATTAGTTAGACATTTACTCTTTTTCTATGAGATTGAAGGTTTGAGTCTTACTTTCACTAATTTGATGTAATATCTAAAAAAAACACAGTTATTTTATTTCTATATTATAATCTGACATTTCAATAATTCTCTTCATCGCATTCCCTACTTCATGTTTGATTAGAGTAAAGAAATAACATGAAAAAGCGTATATATATTTATATAATCCCTATGGAAAGGGTGTTAAAATAATGATATTCAAAAATCATGTTTTTTAATTGGAAAATTATTCTTAATTTTTCTTTCGCCACTTGAGTTGTCCATTACATTAAAAACACTTTTGGTAATTTCTCTTTTACTTTTCCTTACGAAATTAGGATTTGATACTTATGGTATTGTTTTTCTTTTTCTTTTTTAACAAGCAGCAAATAACAGGACAAAACGAACCAAAAGGAAAAGCTGCATGACTCTAAATTTCAATTGTTTATTACATTAAATAAATCTTATATAGTTTTTAGATTTTTTAATCTAAAAGTGCATCTTTCTCCAATGAATAAAAAATATATAAAAGTGCCTCTTTTTCTAAGCGAAATATTTTAAGAGTTTATTAAAAAAAAACACCATTCAAAGATTAAATAAGAGTGAACATAGTTATTATTATTATGTTTCCATTAAAAAATTCCACAAAGACATTCCAGCCCATCGTCTTGGAGAAAAGTAGAATGAGGGCCAGAAAGAAACAAAGGGTGAATGAGACATTTCGAAATTCATAAATATTTTAAGACACACCACGTGAAAATTACAAATGGGTGAACCAACGTCAAGGGGAATTATTCGAGAGCGGGTATTTTGGACATTTCACGAGTCCCTGCGCCGACTCGATCACGTGTTCATCGTGGCATATGTGGCTGTCTCTCTCCCTCAAATTCCATTCAAATAAATGATTTTATATATTAAGCTAATTACTATGTTCCTGATAATACTTTTTATTTTTTATTTTTTATTTTTTTTACCAATACAGTATTTTTAATTCACATAGCCTGTAATTTGGGTCATTTTAAAAAAAACAATGTTTCTATCAAAGGGGCATATAACACGTTGATTAATTAATATGTCAAATACCCAAAATTTCGAGAAATTATTAGGAATGCCGGGCATAATATGCCTAGTGGCTAAAAAGTTGACACGTGTCCAATTTTTAGAACCAAATAAAATCAATGCGTTGCGCCTACCCATTGACGAACCGGTTTTTTTTTTAAAAATAATTTCTCCTGCTCTTTCATATTGACGAACAGTTTTTTTTCCAATCAAACTCACGGAACGAATTTGAAGTACTTAAAAAAATAAAAATTGCAGTTCAATATATTAAAGATGATACAAGTATTTTTTTTATCTTTCATGTGCAGATATTTGTAATAATTTAAAAGTATAGAAAAAATAATTTATACTTTCGAATTTAAAAATGTGTTAGTATAAATTATAAAATAAACTTTTAATTTTGCTCAATTTAAAATTTAATAAATTATTTTATTAATATCACATGTTATTTAAATCAATATTATTTTTGAAGATTTGTAATTAGGCATAGGTATTTTCTTTTTATAGATTTATACCCTTTTTTTTGTTATATTTGACATTTTCCAGAATCAAATTGAACTATATTTTGTTGCAGATTGAACTTTCTTTTTTTTACAATTTGATTTTATGCATTTTCCTGTAATAATTATGATTTAGAAAAAACATTCAATTTATACCTGAGAATTTAATAATATATAAAGATTTTTTTGAAGTTGTCAATATCAGTTGTAGAATCGTATTTATTTTAAAGTTTACATATAAAAAATAATTAGCATAAATCGTTTTATCAATTAAAAAAGGGACAATTACTGAAATAATATATTTTTACATACTAATTAACTGAAATATTATAACTTTTTAAAAATTACTAAAATACTATAATTATAGTTCAATAATTTAATGAATTATAATTCAATAGTTTATTGAACTAAAAAAAGTAAAAAAACTAATAAAATTATTGAAAATAATAATGAAAGATAATCAAATAGCTCGATAATTTATTGAACTTGCACTTAAAAAAGTAAAAAAAACATACACATTAATTAAATACTCATGAAAAATAGTCCAATAATTTAATTAATTATAATTATACTATTTGAGTAATTTTTTAAAAATAAGATATTTTAATAATTAGTATTCAGAATTATACTATTCGAGACAAATTCTAATTAAAAAAATTGGTTCCATTCAATTCCATGAATTTTATTTCCATACAATCATTCATTATGTTAATGGAAAAAATGGTTTGTCAATTGGAAAAAAGCTGGTTGGTCAATTGGTAAGGGGCAACTCAACGATTATATTTGGTTTTAAAAAAATGGAACACGTGTCAACTTTTTAGCCACTAGGCATTTTATGCCCGGCATTCCATTTCTCCAAAATTTCTTAGTATTTGATCCTTTGCTTATTCCACCAAAGTTTTTTTTTTTAATATAAAATGTACATAAAAATGTTTGATTTAGATAAATGAAAGCTCATCCAGTAATGTTTATATTTTTTTAAAAAAAAGAAAATAAAAATTTAACGTGTTTAGTGTTTAGTTCTTGTCTTTGTTCTCCCTTTTTAATTAAAATTAATAGAAATGGATTTAATAACTATTTTTTTTATTTATTATTCACTACATTTTAAATTTAAAAATAAAATTATTGCTTTCTTTCAAATGTAATCTTCAAATTATTATTTGTCTTTAGAATTTATTATGGATTTTATAAGTGAAAAAATTACAAAGCCCTTTTACTGATGTTTTTAAAAATTAAAACAAAGACCCACACCATTTTTGTTTCCTAATTATTATTTTTGTACACATTTTAGAGAATATTTTAAAAAATAAATAAATCTTCATAAAATAGAAATAAATAAATAATAAATAAAGTCAAACACATTTATTTCTTAAAAATTAGAGAACAAAAATAGGAAAGAAAAAACGTTATTAAACCCACCCTTGAGAGAGTATTGAATGAGCATTAAATATTGATTTATTATTTAAAGCCTTCTTGGTTGTAAAAGGCAATCGAGAGAAATTCTATTTTTCTCATCTCGTATTGAATAATCAATCAAGATTGATCAGCCCTATAAAATAAGATATTCTGATATTAAAATGACAATAGCCTTCTTTGATGTTGATTTTTTTATATTTTTTTTATATTACACCAATTTGAGGATGAGAAACTCAACTTTGGTTAAGTATCTGCTCTCGATTTTGAACCATAAAATGTATAAAGAGAAGGATATGAAACAAAATTTTTTTATTTATAAAAATACTCTATTTTGAACCCCGAAATTTATACAAAAAAAAATATATATTTTCCTCATTGATTTTTTTCCAGTGCATTTTTAATAGAAATGCTGCATAATATCGCCTAAATCTGTATTATAAACTTGTATTAATTATGGTTCAAGTTTGGAAACAAGCCACTGAGTTTTTTTATTAAATATATAAAACAAAAATTTAATGGCGTATTGTAAGGAGTTTTTTTTTTTTTTTTTTTTTTTTTTTTTTTTTTGAAGTTTAAGGAAACTAAACAAAATTTTGAAATATAGGGATAAAAACAGAATAAATTCAAAAGTTTTTAGATCAAATCAAGAATGAGACCAATCATAAATATCATTTCATTTGTTATAATAAAATGATTTATTATTTATATTTAAAAATGATTGAATCGTTGTTAAATAATTTCCTAAAAAATATTGAATAACTATTGAATTTCACATATATGTGAAAAAACAAAAACTTCTGGCATTTTTATAATTATGATATTAAACTAAACTCTATTTATTTTATATATGTATATAGAAAAGTTAACATTTCATTTTCACCTATAGTCTCCATCATATGCATAAACCGTGTTAATTTCATTATCAATATTCTTTTTACGAATTTTTTTTTAAAAAAGGAGAAAAAAAGGTGACTTAAAATACAATTGGTGGAGAATAACCTCTGAAAATGATAAGACAAAAGAAAAACGAACCTCACAGAACAAACACCAAGATACAGACTTTTGTTGGATTCATAATTGATGATTAAAAATATATATTACAATACTAATATTTTTTTAAAATAATTTTTTTTTATTATTTAGTGAATTATTTTCTTAATTCATTTTCATTAATTTTTTTCTCTTATATTATTTATTCTAGGATCAATATTATTGTTTTTTTATATGATTGTGATATTCTAAATTTAAATTCAATAACTTTTTTTAGTTTTTATAATTTTGATAAATTTAATATTTGACTTTCGTGTAATTTTCACTTAAATAAGACTTCCAAAACATGCCACTGTTTTTGTGATGCGTTTTAGAATTGAATCCAAAAACCAAAGAATATCCTCTTTCTCTCTCCTCTTTCTCTCTCTTCTCATAAGCACCAGAAACAAGAGAGGTGAGGAAGGAGAAGGAGTGATTCTTAAGGAAAGAAGATAATTGGGTGGTAATGGGTTTCTAAATAAATTTCCAAATTTTCAATCTTTTTCTCTTTCTTTCTCTCTCTCTCTTTCTGGGTTTTCCTAGAAAAATTAAAACAAAAAGGAAATTGAAGGAAAATTTGAATTTTTATTTTTTGAACACTGAAAGATGGAGAAGAAAGAAGGGGTTAATGTGATTGAGAAAATGGAAGGATCTAAAAAGTTTTCATTGACCTTTTGGGAAATGGCTATGGCTTCCATTGTTGTTATTGGGTTTGTTTTGGGACTTCTCTGTGTTTACCTAACCATGCCCTCTTCTGATTATAGCTTCCTTAAGCTCCCTCGTAATCTTGAAGATCTTCAAATCCTCAGGTATTTCTTTAATAAACCATAAAAATCTGATTATGGTGATGGAAAATTTTGGCTTGGCTTTGAATGGGTGTAAATATTTTTCAAATTTGTTTCTGATTTACTTTGGGATTTGATTTTTTTGTACTTAAACTTGATGGGGAATGTGGGATGTTCGTGTTGTGGTCTTGAGAAAATGGCTTAATTTTTTGTGGACATTATGCAATGAATTGAGATTTTTTTTTTTTTTTGGCCACATTACATTACAATTAATTTGAGGTGTGGATTTAATTTCTGATTTTGCCTGGATGCTATGGATCTTCTTGTATGTGTTATTAGAAATTTGATATCTTTTTTATATTGTTTAAATGGATATATAGTTGGAGGCTAAACCATTATCTTTCTTCCCCGTTTCCCTGGAGTTTGTGTAAGTTTCTTGCATATAGGTAGAAGAATTTTTCCCTCTTTTTTGCACTAAATGCACGCGGGACTTAGACCAGAGTCGTGCAATGGGGATATAAGACTCTTCCATGATTGAAGCCCATTTTTTTTACAACCTTCATAAATTTTCTCTCCAATATAATTAGGAGTGTTCAGTGTTCTCCCTATAGGAAGCAATGATTTTTTTTTCGTTCACATATCCATGGCATCACGGTAATGCTAGTACTTGTGAATGCAAAACATGAGGACAATTCTCCTTAAACGATTATTTTGAGTCCTCTGATAAATATGACATCCTATGCTGTACCTAAAACGCTAGCTTATGTGGGTGCACAATGCAGATTGATAGATGCCTTTTTTCGTGATAAACACAGCCTTCTTGCATAAATTTAGGAAAACATTGCGACATTGGGAAAAAATGAAAACTTGTCTTTATCTTATTGTGATTTTGGATGTTAGAAATCTAGATAGAACTTTGGTAATATGAAGAGTGATTAATCATTAATTTAAGAACTAAATACTCCTGCTGGACCTGTAATTAACCAAATTTCAATTGTTAATTTCTTCGCCTGATATGTATATTTTATCATTGTTAGCACTTGATGGAATTTGGTTTAAACCTCTCCCTGTCTGTCTCTATTTGTCTTTCTTTCTCTTAGAGATCACCTTGAGGAATATACAAGTGACTACACTGCACAGGTCTTGATTGGATACTGCGTGGTGTATATCTTTATGCAGACCTTCATGATTCCCGGAACGGTTTTCATGTCATTGCTTGCTGGAGCCCTTTTTGGTGTCTTCAAGGGTGTGGCTCTAGTCGTATTCACTGCTACTGCTGGAGCTTCCTCTTGCTATTTCCTGTCAAAGATGATCGGAAAACCCCTTGTTTTTTCCCTTTGGCCTGACAAGGTGAAATTCTTTCAAGATCAGGTAAATTTCAAATCCACCTATCTATTGCAGTTAATTCTATAAATTATGGATATTGACTAGCTTGTCTTTTCATTCACTATCTCAGGTCTCTAAAAGGAGAAAAAGGCTGTTGAACTATATGCTTTTTCTGAGATTGACTCCGACTTTGCCAAATACGTTTATCAATGTTGCTTCTCCAATTGTCGACGTGCCGTACCATACCTTCTTCCTTGCCACTGTTGTTGGTCTCATACCAGCTGCCTACGTTACTGTCAGGGTATTTCCTTCTGAACAACAGTCCCCATTTAATGTCTGTAATTTTTTTCATTACATTTTTTATTGCGAATATAATTCCTCATCTTAGATGACCGTTGATTTGATGAATGTATTTGGAAGGCGTAAATGACTAGGAAAGTTCAGAGTTCAGCATGAAAAGGGCTAGCTTGAAATTGCATATTGTTGTATAGAGTAATGGGCTTGTTCGATAACCTAAGATTATAGGAAGTCTATTACAATTTGAGGAGCAACATGTATCTGAGTCTTAATATGATTATGTAATATGTATAGTGAGAACCTCACAGATTTTTATCAATTATTTCAGGAGTTTTGTACCATTGTTTTCATCTAATTATAATGGTAGATGGTCTTGAACGACGCTAATACCCTGAATTTTTATGCAGGCTGGATTAGCTCTGGGAGAATTGCAATCCCTCGGTGATCTTTATGACTTCAACTCAATTGCCACTTTGTTTCTCATCGGAGTTGTCTCAGTTACTCCCACGCTGGTTGGAAAGAATAAATTATAGCATTCTTTGGCTTTACTCTTGAACTGGGAGCCAAAGTTGCAACCTCATTCCCTGTACATAGCATAATCTTCTCGTCTTGAATTCAAACGAAGCAGCCACCGAAGCCGATACATTGTTTTCTATTGGATATCTCGAAGTTTCGAATTATCAGACATAGGGGTAATATGATTTTAACTTTGATTTGATCATCAAGAATTAGTATTCAATCTTTATTGAGATGTATATGATTGATCAGAAAACATAATACTAAGATCATATTCATTTGTGAACAATATTTGACAATGTTTCACTGTATATCCATTATTCTGGATGATTCAATTCAGTCAATCAGATTTGCTTTGATTAGTTGAGATGATTCTAATATCTGCCAATGAACTACTGCAGGATTTCTTTCTTTCTTTCTTTATCTATTCCAGCTTTTGTTGAAAAGTTTAAAAAAGAAAATAATGAGGATGAAGATGAAAATATTAAATTGGCTTGCTACCTTTTGGAACGAAAGTTAGCTAAAACATATTTGGATCGTTCATTTTTTAAAGTTGTTTCATCTCGTTTTCTTTTAGCTTGTTTGTTTGTGACTGATTTTTTTTTTTTGTTTCTAAAAACAATTTAAGTTTTTTTTTTTTTCAATTAATAACACTTTTTACTTTCATTAAATTAATATATATATATATATATATATATATATATATATATATATATATATATATATATATATTTATATTGTAAAATGATGAATCTCATTATGTTTTTTTATATTGTTTATTTGGATATAAAGTTCAGTGATTTTTTGAATTTTTTTTATTAGTATTACTGATAATTTTATGATTTGATCATCATATTTAAAATATTTTTGAAATATAATTTGAAAGCTATTTATTAAAATAAATGGAATTCAAAATCTTATATAAACCGTACTACTAAACAAAATAATCATATCCTAACTTTTTTTTTAAAAAGAAAAAATAGAAGAAGCTCGAATCTTTGACCTAACCCAAGGTCCACCCTTCTACAAATTGAGAATTTTAATATATTCATGTAAAGGCATTATTAGTTGAGAATTATTTTAAAAAAAATGGTGGTTAGATTTGGAATGGATATACCAAACTAAATTATTTTAATAGTTGAACTATGAATTTGAGAGATCCCTTTCTATATCACATCACATGATTAATAAAACTGAAAACTCAATGCCAACTGTAATACAACAACTTCATTAAAGTTAAGTCAAATCATCCAATTAAAGTTAAACATTGATTAGATTATCTTCTAATTCGATTTACACTTTCAAAAGGGAAATAAAAAAAGCACATACTATGAGGCCAAGCTTGATCTTATCCCTCTTTAACCAATTCTCTAATGCCCATGCAAGAATAACATTCCATTTCTTTGATTCTTTCTTTCTTAAACTGGCATATACTTCAATCTTGAGATAGATATTTTTCTAGTGATGATTTGATTTTTTTTCCTGCACATGGAGATGATTGTAGAGATTTTGCTAAGGATTTTCAGCTAAAAGGCGGTTACCAAAGCCGGTGAAATTTGATCTTTCTCTTCTTCTTCATCCTCCGTATCTACTTCCCATAAAAAATGGGCGTATGATCCCAACACCGAACTACATGAAGAAATTTACAAATATGAAACAACATTGAATTAATGCTAAACTATATATTTAGTCTTTAATATTTATAAAAGTTTTTAATTTAATCGAAAATTTATAATTTAGTCCAAGTATAATATAATCTTTAGAATTAAATTCTTAAAAAATAAATATCTAAGAGCATGCTTTTTAGCATTGAACAATTGGTAGTAGCAAGAGATATTATATATAACAAATTATTAAATGGAGCTCGCCACAATTGAAAATCCACTAATTATCATTAGATCAATACAAGAAATTATTGTAATATGGTTCTTCCATTGCCATTGGATGAGTGGCTTTAATAATTTTAGAATAACAAAACAGAATTTAATTATCATGAGTGGAGCCATATTTAATAATTTCATAGATTATTCATTCGAAGAGGAAAAAAAAAAATATTTTACTTCTTAAATGAAAATATGATATTTTATTCTTCCCTGTCTTGATATTATAGGGTTTAATCTCAACACCAATTGACAGTGAGAAAAGTAGCCCATGTATCTATCTATCGTGAATTCCTTTTTTGGTCCCTGAGTTTTGGAGGTCATGTCTATTTGGTCCCTACGTTTCCAATTTGTGTCTAAGTGGTCCCTGAGTTTTGGATATTGTGTCTAATTTGGTCAATGAGTTTTCATTTTATGTCTAAATGGTCTCTGGATTATTAGAAATAAGTTTAATTGTTTCTTAATTTGTTAACTCATTGACATAATATCGACTTAACAGTGACATAAAATGTTTAATTGACAAAAATACTGACATGAGATTAATTATTATATCAAAATTTAGGCCTAGATTGATAAAAGGATTTGAAATAATTTAATCATATATTCGTATTTTGACCAATTGAACATAATATGTCAGCGTTAAGTCAATAATCTTGTAAGAAGTTAACGAATATGTTAAATTAAGGACCAATTAAACCTATTTATAATAGTTCTTGAAAATCTAGGGACTAAATAAACATAATATTTAAAATTCATGGACCACTTAGACACAAATTGAAAACGCATGGACCAAATAGACACAACATCCAAAACTCAAGGACCATTTAGACACAAATTGAAAACGCAGGGACTAAATAGACACGACCTCTAAAACTCAGGGACTAAAGAGGAAGTTTACCCTAAAATTAATCAAACTATGATAAATAACTCAAAAAAAAAAGTTTAAATTAGAATTTGAATTAAATTGATAGGCAGAAAAGAAAATTACCAATCATGAGGAGAGGCATTAACAGCACGATGAAAGTAAGAGTGAGCTCTATCTTCATCTCTTTCACTTTCCCAAACCAATTTTCCATACAAAGATAACAATTCTCCATCGCCTGGATTCGCCAATATCGCTCTTCCATAACATTCCTCTGCTCCATTTCTATCATTCTCCACCTTCAGTTCATCACAATCAAATCATTTAATCACAAATTCAACCATCAAATTCATAGAAATCTTGTTTCTAAATAATAATCTATTCTACCTCGTGTAAGAATTTTCCGTAGTTTCTCAGTAGAAGCGAATCGCTAGGGTTTAATTTCAACATCTCTCGATAATACGCTCCGATTTTACTACGATCGTTTCCTCCGCCGGAAAATGTTTTAGTGACAATATCGCCGCCGCCAATTCCGATTCCTGAACCGGAAATTCCGATTTCCTGTTCTTCTGGTGTCATCGAAGAAAAGAATCGAGATCCGGAGCCGTTTGAAATCGAACGTAATGATCTAGAGATATCCGTTTCGGAAAATGATCTTCGGATTATATTACTTGAATTCGTTCCTTTATGATGATTGATATCAGAATGCAGAGAGATTGATCTCGGAGATGAAACGGAGCTTTTTTGGCCAGGGAATACGCCGGAAAACGGTTTGAAATTGGAAAAGGAATAAGACGAACCGGCCGGAGGAGAGAGGACCGGGACTGAACCGGTTCTAACGAGAGCGGTTTTCATGGTCTTCGTTTTCGTTAAGGGGATTTTGAAAGAGTTGTGGAAGGTATATAAAGGAGATGGGTGACCGTCGGATTGAAAAAGAGGGTTGACTTATGAGCGTATGAGATTGAAACACGTGTCTGTATGCCCGTGAATGGCTAACGAGTAAGCAATTTCATTGCAATTACGCGGAAGTCGCCTCTTCTGTATTTTTTAATTATTTATTTTTACTCTTTTTGTGGGATTGATAGGAGGAGTTAGCTTAAGACATTTTTCCACGTGTCACGGGTAGAGTGTGATTAGGAGATGCCACGTGGGTCGGTTTCGAGGAAGTGATGGGGAGTATGGGCAATATATATATATATATATTTACTATCCAATTTAATTAGATTTTATTAGGCTCAATTATAAATATAATCTTACAAATTTGAGCGATAGTTGATCTGAGATCTAGTTTAATTTAGTTTTGAAAAGTTTCAGTTTAATTCTATAGTTTGGTAAAAGCATATAAAATATCTCTTATCCTTACAAAAAGTTAATAAATTATTTACGTATATGTTCAATGAATGTGATAGTCATGTAAAAAAGACAAATTACCCGATAATGTTAACTAATATTCGTAGATGTGGTGATAGTTAATCTGTGTATTTTCTATAAGAAATAATATTTTTGGTGATGATAAATAAATCGCTCTTAAAAAATGAAATTTATCATTGAAACTCTAAAATGATAAAAATAATGACGTTGACGTTTGTTTCACTAAGGGGGCGTTTGGTTTGCGGGAATTGGCCATGGGAATAGGTATTTAATACTCATTTCAATGTTTGGTTCAACCTCAATTTGTTTTGGCATTGACATTCAATTCCCATCCAAAATATCTCATATATTTATTATTGATTTTGGCATTTGCATCATATTCCCAGGCATAATATTTCTTCTTACAAAGACAATAATAATATTCCCATAAATCTAAATTCCAACACACTCCAAACACAGACATCATATTCCCATGCATTTGATTCCTATTCCAGCACACTTCAACACAGGCATCAAATTCCCATCTATTTTATTCCATACTACTTATTCCCAGACATCTAATTCCCAGGCATTCAATTCCGATTCCCGCACTCCAAACGCCCCCTAAAAGTGTGTTAGTGAGGGTTAATCGGGACAAAAAATGACAAATCTTTTGTCATTTAAAATATTTTTCATCGATAACAGTTAACATATAATGGCGAAAATTTTTGTAAGTAAAAGTGAATTATTTTGTAGTGATTAACAAGCATATCCACTTCATATTTGGAACGAGTTTAGTAGATATATAGGGGTGTAAATGGGTCGGAGCGGGGTGTAAACAGGGATATTTGGAACGAGTTTAGTAGATATATAGGGGTGTAAATGGTTCGGGGCGGGGTGTAAACGGGGTACCCGTTTATACCCCGCCCCGTTTAAGGTTTTTTTCCTCACCCGCCCCAATTATCTCTATCCCCCTCCCCGGACCCCACCCCATTTATTAAACGGGGGCTAAATGTGGTGGGAGAAATTGTTAAAAATACATGATTTTCTATATTTTTTTATATTCAAAATTCAATTTTTCAATTATAATAATGGATAATAGAGCATAAATTAACACAAATACAACTTTTCATCATAACCCGTATCAAAATAAACCTAGAAAATTTAAATTACAAAAAAAAAAATTAAAGTAGATAAACGGAGTGAGATGTAAACGCGCCGGTGGGAGGGGGGGGGTATCTGCGGGTCAGGGTTTTATCTTTCACCCCTAGATATATGTTCTCTTATGCGGGATGATTGAAATGAGTATTTATTGACTCAAAATAGTATTCATAAGAATGAGAAATTAGGCTTTAAGTGCACTTATAAAGTTGAAAAGGAGAAGGAAAAAAAGTAGTGTAGTTGAAACTGATATCAAGTTTGAAAGTGGTTTATGTACCGTGTAGGTATAGCTCATTTGCAATACTATATTAAAAAAATAAAGTACTATTGTTTTTTCTTTTAAAATATTAAATAAAATCGCGAAAATAAATAAAAGATTTGAACATTTAATTTTATAGAGTAAAATAAAGTCTATTTTATATGTATTAATTTATGTGAATAATTCATAGTAGCTAACTGACTCCAATATATATTTTAATTTTGACTCAATCAGTCCATCTCATTACCATGGAAGAGAAAAGAAAAGGGGAGGAAGAAAAATTGATAAAAGTAAATAGAGATGAGGGAATTTTTAGATATTTAATACCAATTGTTTTGTACTTTTGAGTTGTCCCTTTAAGGAGGGAGGGAGAGTTCTATGGAATGGGATTTGATTTTGTGGAGGGAGTGAGAGAGTTTCATTTGAGTTTGGTTTATATTTTATTTGATTTTTTGAGATAAAGTTGGTTTAATTTTGTGGAGATAGAAAAAGAGAAAAATAATTGGGATTTGGTAACTTGGTAATTTGCCTACTATGGATTGGGAAGCATGTGATTCTCACGGGTGAATATGTGTGTAGATCCACTCCCACGTGTATGAAGCTCACATGACAATTTTTCACCACTTCCTTATTTTCCTCTTTATCTAGATTATTCTAAAATCAATGTGGCACTATTTCTATTCTTCCATGGTTTGAGATATATTTCAATTTGATGTTAATAATTTAAAAGAAAAATCAATTTAATCTCTTGGGTAGGATTTGAAGTGTGTTAGTTTAATTTCTATATTTTTTATAGTTTTAAATTAATCCCTAAAATTTGATACAAACTCATAATAAATTCTTATTGATATCAAATTTATACATAAAAAACCTAAGATTTACGTGTTAATTAACATCACATCATAGTATATATTTGTCAAGTAACTGTTATGCTTACAAACACAAGACAAATATTTGTTCATCTGTTTTTTATGTGACAATTTTATTTTATTTTTTTTGCAAGAATATGTGAGAATACTGGGTGACTAATATTACTAACTCTATATTTCATATTTGTATTCATGTTGAGGTGTTATTAATAAATTCAATTGATTTGTAGTTTTAATTTTAAGGGTAAATCTCTTTACTTCTCAACATAAATTTTTTTATCGGAACATTAACTTGAATTCATCTTAGGTTATGTTATGGAACATTTTAAAGAAAAATAATTTATTGAAAATTTGTTTGAAGATTATTTTTTAAGAAAGGTTGCCTTTTTCCTTTTTAAAATCATAAATTTGTGGAAAAAAATTAGTCCAAGTGTACAGCAAATTTATATTTAAAGTCACTCCAAAATTGTGGTTGAAATTCATTTTCAATCCAAAAACTACTTTAGAAAACAGTTCCAAATAAAAGCTTAAATTTGATCCACGTTATGAATTCGTAACAGAATTTTAACATTGTTATTAATTAGGCAATAAAAACATAAGAACTAAATTAAAAATCGATATAAAGTACAAGACCAAATGATATAGTTAACCTATAAAAAAATGAAAAGTCTAAGAAAGTCTTTAAATAGGAAAGAAGAGAAACACATTTTTTTAATTAAAAAAAGTTATAATTTAGTACTATAATTGTAGATTCATGAATAATTTTAAAAGAATAAAATAAAAAAAATTACATCCATGACATCGTATAGGAGAAATGGAATAAATTATTTTTCTTTGTAAATATATATTTTTTAAATAGAAGTCGTGTCATTTACGCAAAGCCAGCCAGCGTCTTTGTTTCAAAACTATGTTGACTTTATGAATCGAGTCTTCTCCAAATTTCACAACTACGTTATCCATTGAGTTATTTATTCCAAGTTTTAGCCAAACATTAATTAGTCTTTTCATAACTTGATAAAGAGATTATTTAAGGATAAATTATGAATTAAACATTTGAACTTTCATATAAATGGCTGACTTTAGAGATAACGAAGTAATTTATAAAGAAGAAATAGAATGATTGCAAATGAAGAAATGCCATGTTACAATTAATGGTTAATTTGATTAATAGAACAAAATTTTAAATTTAAAAAGAAAAAGTTAGAAACTGTATTGCAAAATATTTTTATTAACCATGTGACTAACTGATCATAAGAAAGACAAAATCATTATTTGCCCAAATTTCTAAACCTGATGATAATTATAAGATTTGATATAAAACAAACAAATTTGCAGTTTTCAAATACAGGGCAAAAATTAAGAGGGTTATTTTCTCATTTTGCTGTAGTTTTTCTTTTCATGAATAGATAAGAAAAACAATGCGGAAAGAATGTCAAAGATCCAACTTATTCTGGAATAACATAATCGATTAAGTATTCACTGTTGCGATCATTGAAATCAATATTGTACAATATATCATTTCGTACCTCAAGAGAATTAACTCTATTATTGATTCTTCTTTAGTTTGGAGCGGGAAGATGAAGATCGAGCATCATAGTTGGACGTTCTAATAATGAAGAGAAGTGTTTCTACAAGCATACCAAAAACTAATCCAAGGATACCTCCAGCAGTACTCTGTTAAATAAAGTTGATACCAAATTAACAACAGTACTATGAGTCAGAAATTAAAGATGGAAGATTCACGAGTAAATAAATACCATGACTGTATTATGGCTGAACAATGCTCGGAATAAAGCGTATCCGACCAGATAGCCCGTAAACATTATCAACAGGACATGAATACCTGCAACAACCTCATGACTGGTTAAACATTGTTAACAGAAAGCAATGAACAACAAGAAGGAACAATATGATGTGGCAGATTTGAAAGTTCCAAAAAGAAGTACGAGTTCATGAGGCACATCTAATGTCTAATGATCAAAAAATCTTTTGAAAATTCAACTCATATAAATGCAGCAACATTTTAATAAATATCAGAACTAAAGCAATATACTACAGCAAAAACATATACACAGCTGATAGTCTCTAGTTAAATACGAAAACGCATCCTGATTTTCAGATCCTTTCATCATATACTTTTTCATTGAGCATGTTATAAAATATAATTTATAGGTTGCATCAAATATTCATCACCAGAAAGATTAAGCTAGTAAAAAAAGCAAAAAGAAGCGATGCAAAGAAATCTTCTTTTGAAGATTTATTCGATGTATGATATCCAAAAAAGATTTAGTTTTTAGACTAGAACATTATATTGAAGGAACTGCATACAACTTTTACAAATTTTCGGAATCAGAGAAAAACCAACATAAATTTAACATTTATCAGAATAAAAATCTTAGACAGTGAAGATCATTTGGAAAATCAGGATGGCATGTTTCCAAATACCATAAAGAGTAAAGCTTTCTACCCATCCAAAAGTTTAGAGGAAAAAGCATACATTCATAATATACAGCAGGACCAGAATTGAACCATTAATTCAGCTGACCATATATACATGGATCATCCAAAACATCATCTAGAAGCATAAAGGAAAATGTCACATCCATACCAAATCCCATCTGATCCTTGTAGGAAGAGAAAGGTTCATCAACCGGTTTCCTGGGCGTGATATCCTTTACGAGCTCCTGATACGCATTCCTCTCTGCTCTGTCTGCAAGCTTCTTCAGTCTAGCCTTTAACTCCTCACTCTGAATACACAGATATCAATAAGTTACTAGCTCCTCGACAAAAAATTTAGTCTATCCCAAAAGTCTTAATCACGTAAAAGTCATTCAGGCTTCACAAAAACACGGTTTAAAGACTTAGCCAAGACAATATAATCCCATCCAAGAACGAAATGTAGTACATCGAAACACTGATTACACCAAACCTCATTCTCAATTTTGTAAAACAAACTAATGAAACAATGTTACATAATTTTCTAAATCTTTTATTATCTAGATCCTTTCTTCCATATGCCGGATACCAGTTCCGAGTTCAATTCATATCCATCTCAAAACTCTCAAGCTAAGACATTTTTTTTGCTCATTGAACAAACATACCCCAATTCTCTTAAATTTCCTAAACACATCATTGATTCCATAAGCAAGAAGAGACAATTTTAGAACCATTCAAAAACCCCCTTAATTGATTTAATTTCTCTCTCTCTCAGTAGCCAGTATTATCATCAAATATTTACCCTATCTGCTAAAAAAGACAATAAATTTAATGTAATTACGACAATACAGCCAAAATTAAATTAACCATACGAACCTTCTCTCTAGGTTTAGGGCTTGTAAAGACGAAATCTGATCCAGCTAAAAGAGAGAGAAGATTCGGCCGTGATGACGATTCCGTAGCAAACCATATAGATCTTAGCGATTTGTAGCGAACGTTATCTTGAGAAGAGAGATCGGAAGCAATTTGTCGGAGTTCATCGGAAAGATGAAAGTCGTCGGAAGCCGAGGTTAGAAACAACCGAATTGCTTCTGTGTTGGAAATTATGAGACCGGATGAATTCGACTGGTTGTTATTCATTGTCGGAAAAAGGTTTGGAGATTGAATAAAGAAAACGATGGGTTTCCGCCGTCAAGTTTTTCTTCACCGGAGCTAAGTGGGATTCCGATTTACTGTTCTACCGATTTGGTTTCGGGTCGGGACTGTGAATTGGATCATTCGAATTGTTCGACTGGAGAGGGGATGCTGGAATTTATTTTTATTTTTTTAAATTTTTTTTTATATTGAAACAAAAGTGTAAATTTAAACCAGGGAAAAATTCTGGAGAATTTCATTTTCTCTAATATTTATAAATATATTATTTATTATAAAAAAAAAAAGTATAGGTAGATAAATCATGACAAAATAAAAATAGTAACAATCATGTCATTTTTTCAAAAACAAATCAAATTATTGAGTAATTGTGATAATTGACTCTAATATATGATAATCTAGTTAGTGTTTTAGATATTGATTTGATGCGTTTAATAAAATGGTATGTTTGTAGACATTACATTTTTTTTAAATCAAATTTGTAATATGTTTTAAAAATACTATGAAAATTATTAAATTTACAATCACCTAAAAAAATAGTAATCTCATGAATTATTACTAGAATTATGTAAAAGTAGTTGAGTGATTAATACAATAGGAAAACAGAAAATAATCTCAAATTAGTGCCATATTTCGAATAATTTTTATCGGTGTTTAAAAGTGGGGTAAAATTTTAAGCTTTTTAAGCCTTAAAAACACGTCAATTTGTTTTTGTTTTTCCCTTTTTTTTTCTCCCAAAAACGTGATTAGACAGTAAAAATTATTTCAAATGGATTCTTAGTGTTTGAAAAAGATAGAATTTGAATGTTACATCATACAATCGATAGGGAGTGGTAAAAAAAATATTAAAATTTCGTATAAACAATCAAATTTTATCCCTAAAACTATCACTTTATTTTTAGTGTGATAGGATTTGAACCGACCCCAAAACGCCTCTTAGTTTCACGTTGGTGAAAAGAAAAAAACTAACTAAATTGAAGAGTAGAAAATTGAACAGTTTACGTTGGGATTAAATAGAATTGAAAAATTTTCACAGTCGTTATCTAATTAATTGGGTAAAATATCATTTTGTTTAATAAATTAAACCTATGTCACTTTACTATACACATCTATTACAAATAAAGCAAAGTTGAAAAAAAATTATAATACAACAAATTCGTGAGTTTGAAAAAGTAATTTGATATGCTGTTGAGATTTATAAATCAAATTGGTAGGAGAATATTTCAGACAGATTCTTATCTATATATATATATATATAATTGACTCCTAATTGGTAGGAAAAAATCCTTTTACATGTGCCTTATTTATTTAAGATAATTACTGAAATAACATATTTTTATATATTAATTATTGAAATATTAGACTTTTTAAAAAATTACTCAAATAGCACAATTATAGTTCAATAGTTTATTCAATTGGGAAAAAAAATGAACAAATTCGTTGAAAATAATAATGAAAACAATCAAATAGTTCAATATATTATTGAATTTGAACTTAAAAAACAAAAAAGAAACAAATCCATTGAAAATAACAAGGTATTAGTTCAATAATTATTGAACTATAATTATACTATTTGAGTCATTTTAAAAAGTTTAGGTATTTTAATAATTAGTATGTAAATGTATACTATTTAAGACAAATTCTATATTTTATATTTAATAATGAATCAAAACATATTAGTGTGACTTATATATTATGGAAAATACTTGCCTCCTGATTAATCAGGAGGATCTCCTCCTATATTCAATTTCTATTGCTTAAAAGTAAAGTGGTGGACCCTATATAATTAATAAAAATATATATTAATTATCTTTTATTAATTTTCAACCAATAGGAATAGAGATCCTCCTGATTTATCAGGAGGTAAGTATTCTCCATATATTATTATCTGAGGTATATAAATTATTCAATAGAAGTAAGAAGTAATTTGGTCGAGCGAGATGATCCATTTGGAAGAGAAAAGGTATAGTACTCTTGTAGGCACTTTTTAACTAATATTTATTTAGTCATGTGGAATTAGTAAGATGTCCATCCCATTATTTTTATGCTATTGTTAATAAATACACACATGGCATACAATGAAACAGAGAAGTATGGGAAAACTTTTAGTATCTTATTGAAGTACTTTTTTCTTTCATATGTAATCATGGGGGAGTAATTGTATTGCTGTTTTTTTTATTATTGATAATAAATACACATGACAAAAGATATTAAAAAAATGTAAAAAAAAAATTATGCAACCATCGAAGACGGTACTAGAGAGATAATCGTGAAATTTTTTTCTAATAGATAACTTTTGGTACTCCCTTGATCAAAATCTCATTGATAATATGTCTGATATATTTATTACTAATAAAAAAAGTAATAGGAACCACTATTTCCAACCATCATAAAAAAACTTATTATTATTTAAAATTCCCGTAACGAAAATACTAGAAATTTTCCGGGAACTCTAGTAAGACCACGTCCTTGAGGTGGAAGATGTTGAACAAGAAACCTTCCATAAAAGGGTACATTAGATATAGGAGATTGTTGAACAAGAAACCAATTTTCCAATTGTATAAAACAAATAAATTAACAAAAGCAAGCTAACGTGAATTGAATTACTAATGCTCTCGTGGCTTTGAAAATCAACACCCAAATAACCTAACCCATTTTTCTGCCCTTTATTTCTCTGAAAAAAAAATAAAAATAAATCTCTCTCTATCTAACAACCACCTACCTCTCAACCAGCTACTAACCAATGCCATGCCATTTGAATGCTATCCAAATCCATCTCTCTCTCTCTCTCTTGATAGTGTTTTAATTTTTGTGTATATATATAAATATGCTATCTTTGTTGGTTTTGTCATCTAAATAGGAAACAAATTACGGTGTAAAAAATCTTTAAGAAAATGGCAATTGCTGCTTCATTCGATCACTCAGACACCAACAAGAACAAGACTGTTTGTGTCATGGATGCCTCTGGCCCTCTCGGTTCGGCTCTAGTCGATCGTCTTCTCCGTATCGGCTTTATCGTCCATGCTGCTGTTCATGGAAATGGTTCGCGCTCTCTCTCTCTTTTTTCTTTTAAGAATTATGTTCGGGTGCTGATTGAAAATAGAAGAAAATTATGAATTTATAAGAGAGGACAACGTATATTTTTATTGATATAAAGTTTGAAAAACATATTAATAAAACAAATTTAAGTTTAAAATAGATAATATTATAGTGATCGTCGGTGTTTCTTGTTTTGGGCAGGAGAATTAATGTTGAATGGATATGACAAGAAGAAAGTGAAGATATTTAATTCAGACCCATTAGATTACCAAAGCATAATATATGCATTAAGAGGATGTTGTGGTTTGTTTTACACATTTGAGCCTCCACATGACCAACCCGCTTTCGATGTAAGTTTGATAATTTCCCTTTTAAATTTTAAATTAATAATATATTAGTTGTTCAAAATTTTGATATTGTTTAAAATTGTTTATATGATAGGAAATGAGGGGAGAAGTGGAGATAAGAGGAGCACACAATGTGATGGAGGCATGTGCCCAAACAGAGACCATTGAGAAAGTTGTATTCACATCTTCTGTCACAGCTGTTATTTGGAGAGAAGATCGTTATTCCTCTACCCTCTCTGATTTCGACGAGAAATATTGGACCGATCCCTTTTTTGCCGCAAATTTCAAGTACGTTTTTTTTCCTTCTTAAAAAAAAAGTTCATATATACATACATATACATACCCTTTACTTAATTATTAGCATATTTTATTTTCATCTATTTAAATCCTAAATTTGAATAGTGATTATTGATAATATTGTAATAGTTAAAATATTTTACTATGCGTTTCGATTGTATACAGATAGAGAGTTATAGATTTGTGTAGTATAGTATTGTGCAGAATTTATGTAGACTCGAGCTTTCGACCTCATATGAAAAAAACTAGACGTCTAACTAGGTGAAAATTGATTTTTTTTACAATTATACCCCTTGGATGTTTTGGGCAGCTGTGGCATGGCCTATCAAAGACGTTATCAGAAAAGACGGCATGGGCGATGGCTATGGACAGAGGAGTGAATATGGTATCTATCAACGCGGGAATCTTGGTGACTCCTGATTTGGCCGTTGATCATCCGTATTTAAAAGGAGCGGCTGAGATGTACCGACGTGGATTGTTCGTAACCGTTGATTTGAATTTCTTGGTGGAGGCCCACATTAGTGTTTTCCAAGATGTCTCATCGTACGGTCGTTATATATGTTTTAATCATATTATCAATAGACATGAAGATGCAGCGGATCTTGCCCGCAAATTGACGTCTTCTTCTCCCCAAAGGTTAGTTTTGTCTTCTGGGTGATCAATTTTTTTATTTTTTGATTATTTGATTAATTTGTTTCAATCATCCTTTTTTTTAAATTATTTATATAAAACGTTGGAGGTGGAAGTTGAATCACTCTTTAAAAGGTAAAACTACATACCCTAACTTGATTAGACTCTGATGGATATTATATTTTATATATAGTTTAAGATATGATAACAATTAAAAATAAAATAAAATAATCTCATTTTTCAAATTTAATACCTCAAACATTTGAAGGTAGAGAGGAGTAAGAGAATGAGAGAAAGACTACCATAGTGCAAGAAAGATTCAATTTATGAAAATTCAGTGGTTTCAAACTTTTAAACTAAATTTGAGGGTTAGATTGGTAAAATTAGAAATTTTTGGATGTGGTTTTTTCTTTAGCAATTTTTTTTTTTGGATGTAGTTGTATTTAGTTCTTTAGTTTATGGGTGATTTATGCACCTCAATCTAAAATTCATTGTCTTGTCTTGGATATTGTGACAGATAATTTATCTACCTAATTACTTTTTTACCCTTACCTAATTTTTTTTTTAATTTATGTGGTGATTTTCAGTGAAGATCATTCTATGATGGGGATGGTTCCACAGAGAATAAGCAACAATAAACTGAACAAACTGATGGGGAATTTCAAAGGTTCAGAAGATCTATTAGATTGATTGGGCAGTTGTTCGAAACTCATAGGCCAAAAAAATTGGCTTTTTATTTTCTTCTTCTTTTAACCAATTATTTATTTATTAAATTATTAAAAGAAAAAAAATCTCAATTGTACTTGAAGTAAATATACTGTCGCACCATGTTAATTGTATATTTCCGGGATTTTTTCATTAGTCAGCTAAAATAGGAAGAAAATAAGGCAATGAACCCACTTTTTTTTTGTAGTAGATTAATAACCTTTTATAAATTGGGTTAATTTCATATTAGACCATAATAAATAGGTATAATAGCATTAATACTTATATGTTTTATAAATTAGCAAACTTACCCACTTTAACTTCACGCGCCGTTTAAGGGAACAATGAAAAGACGTTTTCTGCCCTCTATTTATTATGGTATACAACATTTAAGGAAAGGGCATGATGGTAATTGTTCAAAACGGAAAACATGGGATCATCGCCATTTATGGTGTTTTTTGGGCAAAATTGATATTAAAAAAACACAACTGGTATTAGTGAATAAATGTGGATATTCTTGATAATATTTCTTATAAATTTACCCTATGTTAATAGAGCATGATCATAACACATGAATCATCTTAGTTAATCTTACCGGACGGGTTCAAACTATAGGTAAAATATACGATCGTCTAAAGTCTCGAATTTTAAAAGGGCTTTTTTTGTATATATATAATACATATATAAAATATTTTATGATAATTCTAAATTATTATACTTATGTTATAATTTCATAATATAAAATAATAATTTTTTTACATGATATAAAATAATCTAAATAGTATCAAACTCTTTCTATTAATAACATTAAAGGTCTCTTGGAGAAAAAAACATTAAAAACACCTTTTAATTAAATGATTTAAATATAAATAGGCCCACTATTTCTTGACCATACGATAATTCACAAGACAAACTTCAAATTGTCAATTCTCATCGTAAATTACTCACATAAATAACTACTCATTTAGAAAATTGAAACCTTATTTATCAAGGCTTCACCTTCTCATTCATTTTGATTTCTCTATCTTTTGCCCTTGCCATGAGTTCTATCATTTTACAATTCACAATATTAAATCGGAAAATACTTGCATACTTACTAGAAATTATGAATAGAGATATGAAAATTTTAAGAAAAAACAAATAGAGAAATTGATTCAATCTAAAAAATGTTCTCTCGATAAATTTGTTATAAGTATTAAAAGTAATAAATATGATGATATAATAGAACCAAGAGATGAGATGAAAGCAAAAAAAAAAAAGAATAAATAGATGATAATAAAGTTGAAATTGGGGAAGAATTACAAGAAAATGATGAAGAAATCGAAAAAAAATGAAAACAACAATCATATTGATAGTGATACTAATATATATATATATATATATATATATATACGTTCTATGCATTATGATTATAGTATATATGATTCAGGTAGATGAAAAAATATTGATTCTAAATTAAGAGATTTATTAATAAAAAAGGATTCAAATAAAGAAAGTAACATAATTTTTCCTAATGATGAAAGTTCTAGACATTTTATTAGTACCCATGCATTATACTAAAATCTTATCAATGGAGAAAAACAAGAAAGGAATTGACTAGTCTATTCTTGTCAAAAATAAAAATAAAAATTGACTAGTCTATTCAAAAGGCAAGAAAAATAAGATCTGTATAAGATATTAATTCTATTTTAAATTTATTTAAATGACAAAAAAGTCTCATTTTAAAGTTTGTCTAAGGCCTCCAATAACCTTGAGCCGCCCCCGTTCACTTGGATCTATCGTACACAATCTTAAATAATTTTGAAAGTACGTAATCTCAAAATAAAAACTTTTTGATCTAATTCTATCTTTGATTGGCAACGATATAATGTGATGATGTGGCACAAAGCTACTCAAGTCAAATCCATGGTTAAAAATGAGAATTCCATCCATCAACAAACAATTCTCAATATTATATTTAATATGATAAGGAAAAAGATGGTAAATGAAACTTAGATGAGGCTTTATATAACCTTATATAAACCAATTAACAATTAATTAAACTAATTTAATTATCTAATCTATCCTACATCAGAATGTCATTTGATCTCTTAAAATCAAGACTCATCTCATAAAGTAGTTTTAAACAATGATACTACTATAAAATTTCCCATATTTTAACTTTTAAAGAGAAATTAAAATGAGAAATTTTAACCGATGAGACCTTTTTATGGATAATTTTAAAAATAAAAAAGGTTTGAAATATTTAAAAATCAGTATTTCTCATACCGAGATTCTAACCATCTTAATCTTAGGTTAGACCGTGAATCTTAGTATGAAAAATACTATTTTTGAAATACAATTCTTAAAATGTCAAAGCCAAAGTTGATGGTGTATTGAAGTAGATATAATATGAATACATTTTATAATCCGGCCCCGACCCGAGAGATCAATTCGGGTCACCTTCTCAATTACGCCTCTTTCAGTCATCTCTTCCCCCAAAGCAACTCCTCCCCTGCACGACGCTCTCACAGGTCCTTCTCTTTCTCTTTCTCTTCCTCATTCTGTTTTTCTCAGTAAGATCCTCGTTCTAAATTTCATGAATTTTCATTCATTGCATAGTTTTGTTCATATTATCCAGATCTACTAATCTTGACCTTATAATTCCCTCTTTTCTGATTATTTTCCCGAGTTTCTCGTCGTTACTTGTTGACTGTTTAGCAAAGATTGGATTTTTATCATTCAATTATTTATTTTTAGTTTTGCCCATTTGGATCATATATGTGTTAGTCTTGAATTTATTTCCTTATGCCTCTTGATGATCTAGATTGATTTCTAGTCATGTAATTTGTGACATTGTAATTTCTTGTACCTTTTCAAGTATTTGATTCTGCTAATGATATGGTAAAGATTGTGAATTTTTTACTTTGATAACGACAAAGAGATTCGAAACATTATTCAGCATAAAGTGTTCTCTTTTGCTTCTTATCATAACGTTTTTGTAATTATGATTATGTGTTGATCAATATCAATTGGAAGTTATTTTCATAATCCTTTTGGTCCCGGGTCGAATTTCTCACCCTCCAATAGGTACTTAGATCACCTCATGTATTATCTTGTTGATATTTTAAGTTTTTAACTACTACCCAAATATGAATGCTGTGTTCTTTTGCAATTAATTCTTATCTTATTATCTCTTCGTTTCAGAGATCAGTCTCGTCCTTTTTTTCTTTCATGATGTGAAACCAGTTTTCAGTTAAATTATAACGTAAAATGAGTTTGGTGCAGGATTTACTGCATTTGGTGGACTTATTTTCCTTGAAGTTATCTTCATTTTTTGGACTTGGGGACTCTGCAATCTACTATTGAAAAAGTGAGTGATTATAAGAATCTTCATCATGGAATTTATGGTTTTACATCTCTCTGTGACATCTTTCATCACGAAGTTTTGTGTGTTTTTGGTTAATAACATTACCCGGTGTGTCATTTATATGTGGATACTTTCATGGTGCACACGTTTTCACTACAGTGCGAACTTTGGAATTGCGTTAAAGATACTTTGATTTGGTTTTCCTTGTCTAGTTCCTCGGTATACCTTGAGAGATGAGGGTGCCAAGGAAGATACTAAGAGCTTGTTTGGATAGCTTTTGAAACTGTTTAAAAGTGTTTTTAATGGTTATCAAAATCACTTTTTAAAAGTTCTAAAATTTATCCCAAACGGGCACTAAGTGAGGGAAGGGAACGGTGAGGAAATTTTAAGGACAGTTGATATGAAAGGAGGTTGTTCACTTCATATCTTCTTTACGAGATCTATGGCGTTGTTTAATAAGTAAAAGCAATAGATTTTTTTTTTAATGATTTATATACCTGGTTCGTGAGCCGTTTGGCAATTCGGGTTAAGACGAGAAACTTGGTTTTTTAGTGTTTAGAGTCTTAATTACTTATAGGAGGCTTGTAGAAGTACAAGAGAAAGAAAAAAAAAGATATAATGAGTCAACTCTAACAGAGAAAAAGAAGATAATCCAGTGAGATATTTGATGGAAATTATTGCTGCAGATATTAAGTTATTGTTCAAGTTTCCGAGAGACTGAGCATATGCCATTTCTTTATTAGTTTGTTTTGTGGGGTTGGTGTAAATGTAATGTCTACACAATTGTATGATGTGAGATAGGTTAGAAATTTTGCAACTTTCGCTCATGTTTTTTGTTTTTATTGTATTTTGCAATGTGACATTTTCTTTTTTCGGTAACATTGCTTTTCTTTGCTGATAATGACATTCTCAATTTGAATTCATCTTTTGATCTTAGCTTTATTTCGATTTAATATTCTTTGTTTTTACTTATTTGTGTTTGAAGATGAATTGTTCTTACACCTAGCCTAATGTTGTAACAGATGTTTGACGATCAAGATCTCGGCTTCTTTGCGAATTTTCTCGGCATCTTTATTTTTGTATTGGTAATAGCATATCATTATGTAGTGGCTGATCCAAAATATGAGGGCAACTAACTTATCTCCCATTTTCTACACCATGGAGATAAAACTTGGATGTAGTTTAAACTTTTAATGTTGGACCATTTAGGTGATGCTGTGATTGGTTTAGATTATTTTTGCTATATTCTTAAGATTGTTATGTTCTGTGTTACAAGTTATAACAATTATGTGAGAATGCTGATCGATTTTTGTACCGATGTGCCTTGGAAATATTGATCATCGTGGGCTGAAAATGTAGTTAATTTTGCAACACAATGTGGAGGCAATATTCATGTTCTGTGTGATATATTGGCCTAGATATCTGTTCATTACTGGAATGAACTATTACTATTCCAAGTATGTGGATGAATATTTGATATACATTAATAGCATTTGGATGGTGAAAGATCTGCTCCCTTCATTTACGTAGCTTGATTTCACACATGTTAGATTTACAATAGGGATATTTAAAGTGAAGGACTTGAACATTAAATTTATGAATTTGCAGGGTTAAATTATTATATAGAAAGTATAGGTAAAAATAGGTAAATGATTGAGACTTGTAAGTATTTTTTAGGGAAATTTTAATGGATATTAGAATTTTATGCACTATTTGTAAATGCAGTATTTTTTTTTCATTGCTTTAAATTATTTGTTAGTATAACTATTTTTTTACGGTATTAATCAATGATTAACTTAATTATTGTTAATATTGTAAATGTAGTTATTATTTCAGTGATTAGTATTGGTTAAGATTTTTTATTGTGTTAATTAGTGATTAGTATTGATAATTGTTAATAGTGATGGTTGTAATATATATATATATATATATATATATATATATATATATTCCTATCAAAAAAAAAAAAAAAATCTATATATATATATGATTATATTTAATTATTTATATTGTATTTCTTAATATCATTCAGAATCAATTTCAAATGTTTAGAGATGAATTGTCAGATTTTGAACTTTAAAGACCAAATAGAATCTTAATCTAAATTTAAATTTAAAAATGTAATGTAATTTAATTCAACTTTAATATTTATATTTTATGATAATGTGACCTAATTATAATGTTAATTTTACTAATACGGGCATAACTCAAGTGATTAGATATCTGTTTCATTTTCATGAGATTGAAAATGAAGGTTATGAGTCCCACTTCCTAATTAATTTGGTGTAATATCTTAAAAAAAAGTTATAATGTTAATTTTAATTTTAAGAGTTAATAATTTTGAAAAAATCCAAAAGTATAAAGTTTGAAAACTAAAACGTTACCCACTTTAAAGTTTAAATTACAAGGACTCAAAATGTATCTTTGACATTTTTCTTTGAAAAATTAAAAGGGTCAATTAATTTACTGTAAAATCTGGAAAAGGAAAAAAGTTCATAAAAACAGGAAGAAGAGACAAGACAACTAAAGTACACTTATTTACCAATTTACCCCTCTCATTCCATTCTGGAATTCGACATGAGAAAAAAATCCCACTTCCATGTTTTATCATCGCGAACCAACCAAACCAAATCTACCTTCAATTTTCTCTCGATTTTTAAATCTAAAAACCCCTTTTTTCCGCTCTTTGTTCTTTAAATTTCCCTATTTCCCCTCCTCTTGAGTGTCATAGAATCATAGATCTATTCAATATTTATTCTTACATTATCCTTTCATTTTCCTCTGCGATCTATTCCACCTTCCATTTCAGACAAAATTTCATCCCTTTTTTAATGGGTTGTTTTTTTGGCTCAAAATTTGTAAAACCCATAAGAGAAATTCCATTTTTATAGTCTCCCAAGTTTCTAGAGCTGAAAAAGTTTCAATCTTTTATAGCAATTAGGGTTTTTTTTTTTAGGGTAGAGAATTTGATGATTATATAGCTTTTTTTGGGAAAATTCTGGAATGGATTATAGTGGGGGAAATGTAGTTCATGTAATCTCTGGAAGTAACAGTGAGAATTGGCCTGGAGAAGTTTGGGCCACAGAAGATGAATATAGAGCTTGGAATAATATGTTTGATGGTTCAAATGATACACCTTCAAATTCAAGTTATGATCAAAGACAATCCCAAAGTAGGTCTGGAAGTGAACCCCCAAATAAGAAATCTAGAAACTCACAGGAAATTACATCCTCAAATCGATCGAAAGCTATAGGGAAAATGTTTTTCAAGACCAAACTTTGCTGCAAATTCCGTGCTGGGACTTGCCCTTATATCACGAATTGTAATTTTGCTCATAGTATTGAGGAGCTTCGGCGGCCGCCATCAAATTGGCAGGAGATTGTGGCTGCTCATGAGGATGATAAGTCGGAACCGAGGGGGAATTTCAGATTCCCTCCCTCGGGACTTCGAATTTCGGTTCGGAGTCGCAGAGGTCGTATAAAGGTCGACATTGTAAGAAGTTTTACACTGAGGAAGGGTGTCCATATGGGGATAGTTGTACTTTTCTTCATGATGAGCAGTCTAAGAATAGAGAGAGTGTGGCAATAAGTTTGGGTCCTGGTGGTTATAGTGGCGGTGGAAGTGGCGGCGGCGGTAGCGGCAGCGGCAGTGTTTCGGGAAATGGATCAAACACTAAGCCTTCAAACTGGAAAACGAGGATTTGTAACAAGTGGGAATTGACAGGATATTGCCCATTTGGAAACAAATGCCATTTTGCTCATGGCGCTGCTGGTATGGTTACCTTTATAGTTTCCATCTTTTCTTCTATTGATCAAATTTTATGCAATTATCGGCGATCCATTAATCCATTAGCTTTTATGCAATTTTAGTAGTCTGGGACAAGGTTGTATATGGGAATGTGCTTCAATAAAGAAAGATTATAACTATCTAATCTCTCAAAGATTGTTTATTTGCTTGGGCAAAATCTGCATTTCTCACCCTTTGAATTATTTTTTGAAGGAACCACCATTTCTTGGGCTATTATTTTAGCATTTATTTACTGTTATAGATACATGAGCACTTTAAGGCCCAAGAGCCTTTCTTTTATATATAATTATTATAAGAAACAGTTTCATTGATAAGATAGAATGAAGAGTAAAGTGTGACTAATTTCTTACCCTGGCCTGGGCGATACCTCTGCTTTTACTTGCTTGACCATAATGGTGTTTTTATAGAAAAATGGTTCTGTAAATAGCTTTGATTTGTGCTTTTGCTTCACATTTGTTTCTTAGATTTTAAATCTATTCAATTTATACTGCATAGCTGTGTGTGTATCATATTGTGCTGTCCAATGTGGTGTTATATTTTTACTTTCAAAACTCATAAAGAAAGGAGCTGTATAGATTCATTACACTGAGTTACTATTTCTCATTCATTGCTTTGGTTAAGGGACAGGGCTCTTGCATCGCCAATGTTAATCAACTGAGGTGGATATGTTTGTGTATGCATTGTTTAGTTTTACTACTACTATGTTGTTGATTTTGAGTAAAGTAGGGCCCTGATATGTTTGAGTAAACTCTGCTAAAAATTTTGCTTGTTTTAAATTGACATGCAAGAAACTATTAAAAATGGAATTTAAACGGCATGGAGCAATTTGAGGAAAGTTTTTAAGACATTATATAAATTCAATTTTATTAATTGATCACGCTTTGTCCATCAAATTGATTTTTTTGTTCTTAGTTTTCTCTCGGAACTTTGAGAAGGTAGCAAGGTCCTGATGTTTGATCCTTTTGAAATCTTGTAACTTGTAAGGCGGGTGAGTGAAAATCATTTGGCTATGAGTGCAAAGTTCAGGATTAGCTCATCTTTTTTACTATATAATTACTCTTTTAATAATAAATTTAGTACATGCTATTAAAAATGTTGTATCATTGGCATTTGCTTTTATGTGATTATAATATCTTACAATTGTTACTTTTAAAAGAATAAAGTGATTTTCTATACGTGAATTAAGGAATCTCTCTATATCTTATTTCTGTAATCGTAGGAGCTTGTTGCACCCATAAGTTATAATTAATCATACCTTGTTAATATTTTATCACAGTTATGTTTTTGTTCTTGATTGTCATGCTTGTTTGACCGAAGTCGCCAATAATATCTGAACTTTGCTTTAGGTTGAATGGTTAGTTAATGAGACCATCAAGCATAATGAACCTTCTTTCTTATTGTTGAGCAAAAAAATGTTAACTGAAGGAGTGAATTGTTCTTCAGTGAATTAATGGAGGATGATTTTACTGGTGTTAGATATAATACTTTATAACCGCAGAATTGCACCGTTATGGTGGTGGACTTATGGAGTCAGAAGCTAGAGATTCTCCATCCACTCCTCCTGACTCAAAGCAGGGAGTATTGCCGAAAGTTCCTGGAGATACTGTCGTTGCATCAGTTCCTTCAATTCCTCATCCTGATGTATATCATGTTGGGGTTCCATCACAGAGGTCAACTATTGTAATTCAGAGGACAGGGCAGAGAGCTCACCAGAAATGGAAGGGCCCTGATAAAATCAGTAGGATATATGGCGACTGGATCGATGACATCGAATAATTTGGTATTCATGCAATTACCGAACATGAATAATGAGAACTTACAGTTCCACAGTTAACAGGCGTTTTGATGGACTTTTGTTTCATAAGATCATTTGGCAGATGAAGTTTTGTTTGTTTGCTACAAGTTTCAGTTGGTTTGTTTTTGGCGTCGGTGTTCTCACGCTCCTCCTCAGTTTCGACTTTGAAATTTGAAGCACATGGTCTTTATCTGTTACTGTAGTGTCTTTGTTATTTTTGTAGTGTTACTATATGTAATCCTTTTCATCGAGAGAAAAGAGAAAAAAAAAATGTAACTTCATCACTTTCCCAGATTATAAATTAAGAAATCACATGTCTTCTGGGAAAGTTTTACCTTATTGTAATCAGAATGTGACGGTCCTTAAAAGGAGGCAGCATTTTTTTGGGTACATTTTGTATAATGTGTTTTAGTTGTAGTTTGTTATATTCATAATGAAATGATTATGCATCTTTTTCCACTTCATTTTGGCTCAAAACTGTCCTTTTTATTACATGAAACTGTTCAGAGAGAATAAACTTTTAGCTTTTCACATATGATTCCTGCCATTACCAATCATGCTTCTTAATATACTCAAGTAAGGTAAGAAGCTGAGATGAAAACAATTGATTTGTGATGCACTTGCACATGGACTACTACTTGATCTATTAATTTGATTCTTTGTATAATGTTTCGATGATTTCTTCTTCTTTTTTTTTCCCTTGAAAAAATTCTATTCATTTTTTAAAATATTCATTGGAAAAGGGCCGGAAATTTGAAATTATAAATTTCATATGTAAATATTATAAAATATTTGAATATGATGAGAAAATCATACTTATCCGAAACACATGAATTAAAATAATAATGAAAAAGGGACAAATTCAATCTACGTGGCTGAAATTATACCACAACAAACTAATCGCGCATTAAAGTTATTCCCTATAAAATTTCATTAAATAGTAAATTCAACCTACATGCCTGAATTTACGCTACACTAAACCAGGCTCGTGTAGTCAAGTTTTATCCTTTTCAAGATTTCACGATTGAGATATAGGAAAAAAAGAAGTTGTCTTAATTTGGGATGATGATGTGGAAATGTTGGTTTTGTGTCCATAAGCATTAACCAAAGGAAAATTAGTATTGAGCGAGTCCTTGTGAGAAGGAAGAGGAATTTCTCTCAATTCTCAGTAAAACTTGGAAATTCAACACATAATTTAATCATATAAATTAACTCTCTCTCTCTTTCTCCCTCTCTTTTAAATCCCTTTTTAATCACAATTCCAAATTTCCTTCCATTGATTAATTAAATAACTAATTAATTTCGTTAATGCACATTATCTAGTGGCCGGAATCCACTTTCTTCTCCGGCCACCGGCAATGCCTTCTGATTTTAACCAATCTTTCTCAAATGATGATTCTTCTTCTTCTATCACCATTGCTTTAACTGTTATTCTTCTTGTTTTTCTCTTCATCGGTTTCTTTTCTATCTATGTTTGTAAATGTTTGATGGAAAGTTTCTTACATTCTCGTAATCTTCGACGTACTCCCTCCGGCAATATCGCGGGAAATTCATCTTCTCCGACAAAAACCGGACTCGACCCTTTACTCATAAACTCATTTCCTACATTCCCATATTCAAGCATTAAAGATTTTCGTAAAGATAAGTATGGTTTAGAATGTGCTATTTGTTTGGTTGAGTTTGAAGATGATAGTTTTCTTCGTCTTTTAACCCTTTGTTGTCATGTTTTTCATCAAGAATGTATTGATCTCTGGCTTGAATCTCATAAAACATGTCCGGTTTGTCGCGGTAATCTAGATTCTTCTCACAATTCTCCTGAAAAATCTCAAGAGAGTGAGCATGATCATCGCTCCTTAGAAGAGGCTATTAGCATTGAAATACGAGACGACGACGACGACGAAACCCGAGAAATAAACATAGCTGGGAATTCAGATGATGATGATGAAAATGAAAGCAAGAAAGTAGAGATTGGAGTGAATAAATTTACAAGGTCACATTCAACAGGACATTCCATGATAAAATCAAAAAAAGAAGAAGAAGAAGAAGAAATAGAAATAGAAGATAGATATAGATTGAGATTACCAGAAGATATAAAGATAAAGATAATAAGAGGGCATAATTGGACAGGAAGTTGTGTTAGTTTTGAGGAATTATCAAGACATCAACCAGGAAATGGAGGTCCATTTGTCGAGGTTTCTGGATCTGATTTTCAAACCAAAGATTAATTTAGTTCTTCATAATTACAAATTTTATATTCTTCTTCTTCTTTTCTCTCTCCTTTTGTTTTGTTTTGATCTTCTATTAAATTTTGTATGTCTAAAAAATAGTTTAGGATTGTAGTTTAATTATTTTACTTAATAATGAGTTTTACTTCTTTTCGTTCTAATGTTTGTTTGATTTCTTCTTTGTTTTGACATGCATCCGTTATATTTTCAGACATCAACTTATGTTTTTTATTTTATTTCAATTAAGGTTTAAGATCTATTTTGGTTCAAATTCGGAAACTTTTAACATTTTGGTCTATCAAATTTTAAAACTGACAAACTTTACATTACTAACATTTTATTTGAGCTTTTCCCCGATATTTCTACTATTTTTAATATATAATGATGAGGAGAAAAATCTGGTTTGTAATTAGATAGCATAATATGATCTATATTTAAATCAAAAAGGGATATCAGATTAAAATGTGAGTATAAATTTGCCCATTTGACCAAAAGGACTAGAAAAGGGAAAATTGTTGGATAAGATTGGGTGATTTGATTAAAATCAAATTTACCTCAAAACTCAGAATTAAAGGGCTGTTTTTTTTTTCCCGATTTTTTAAATTTCATTGATGCTTGGTTAGAATGAAATAAAATAACTCATGTTCTTGAAAATTCATCCATGATATCTATTTATAGAGCATTAATGACAAATTATTTTTTTAATGTGATTTTTAATGGGGAATCAAATCACTCATTTGAGAGTGAGAAATACATGCTTTCTATCCTATGAAAGTTAGATAAAGTAAATATTTGATGGGAAAACTAGTTGATTTCAAATTCCAACCAAATAGAAATAATTGAGCTAATTCCCAATGTTAAAAGCAAAATATTATTATTTTTATCGATTAAAAGATATCGGATTTGATTTCAAAAGAAAGACCAACTTTAGGGATTTAATATATAAAGCACTATTATCACATATACCCAATATCGAGTCTCGCTTTTTAAAAAAAACCATAAACATTGAAAAATATCAAAATTACCCAACACATAATTAATCCATAATTTTTTTATGAAAATTTGATTATAATTGATATATTATTTTTGTAAATTTATATTATTGATATAAATTTAATACTAGAATTTACATTCTTGATAAATTATTGTTGTAAAATTACATCAATGATATATCATTAAATTAATAGAATATATAAAAATGAGTAAATCTGATTTAAACATGAAAGTGTGGCATATGTGAAAACAAAACTCAAAAGTTAGCTACCAGGCATAATTTTTCATATATAAAGGGCTACCTTGATGGAATTTCTTCTCCCTATTAATAAATTATTGGGGGCCCATTAATTAAACCAAAGGCCCAATCTGGATGCTGTTACTAATCCAATTAATACAATGATAAGATATAAATGGGACATCGGGAAAGAATATAATATGGTTAGAATATAGACATGATATTATGAAAAATAGTATCCAAAGATACTTATAAATATGATAAAATAGACACGTGTAATAAATTATTCTTATGATTACCGTCAATCAAACCTTTATCCCAAATCATCAATTATTGTACATCTATAAATTAGGATTAATATAATTTCAGGGATAATAAAACTATTACTTATCTAATACTCATATATTTTGCACTCTTGTACTATAAATCCATGTATACTCTTCTCTGCATAATAATGTCCTCATAATACAATTTAATACTTTATATGGTTGAAGAATTCCAATGTTTGAAGAATTTTTCTTTCCTGAAATCAGTATATGTGATTTTTTTAAAAATATATTTCTCTTTTTTACAAATTTCTTAATTTATCCATAGTTTATAGTTCAATCTTAGTTAATCTCTGTCCATATTGATTGATATTCTAAATAAAAAGGTAAAATATATGATCTCAATCAATCTTGGTACAACATTATAAGAATGAGGGTAGATAATATTTTACATAGAGGTGACATGAAAAAAAAGCTATAAAATACTATTAAAATGAATAATGGGTCTAAACACATAACTTTTAGGAAAAACTTGGCTGCATAAGGCTGCACCTAGCCAATTTGGTGCAGCCATGTGGTTTTTTTTAAATAAAAAAAAGGCATTTTTTTACCACTTGACTGCACCTAATTGGCTAGGTGGAGCCAAGTTTTATCCTAACTTTTAAGCTATTTTATTTTATCACTACTAACTTACACTATAATATCAATTTAATCCATGCGTTTTTATAATTTTTTTTATAACTTTTATATGAAAATAAAAAGAAAATTATATGAAATAAGTTAAAGGTGAATAAAAAAAAGGACAAATCATAAGGTGCATTAATCTGTCAGCAATTCAATTTTGGAAATGCAAAAGGGAAGAGAAGACATATCAATTAAAAAAGAAAGCTGTCTGAATTTCTAATTTGACCAAAAAAAAATATTAAAAATTATGAAGCAAAAAGTTATAAACTAATGGTCCCATTTCCCATAACATGCAACATTTTCATCCCTACCACTTGTCAACCCACATGAAAGATCTTTTTTTTTCTTTTTTTAATTATAAAATAAAATGTTTAATTTTTTTTATTGCATATATAATATAATTATATAAATACACAAAATTACAAACTACAGCTCATGCTTTTTTTTTTTTTTGGAAAGAAACTACAGCTCATGCTTTTAAAGCCTTACATGTGTTGTTTTTCTATACATATCTTTGGGTTTTTCATTTATAAGCCTTTGTAATATACACACAAAGTGAAAAAGAAATATATAATATCAATTCAAGAGAGAGAGCAAAAAAAAAAAAAAACGGAAGATATGATTTAGCCTTAGATTTTGAAGATCTTAAAAAGATTTTTGTGATAGGTTGGTTAAGATTTGATTAAAAGTTTGATGTTGATTAGAAATATGGAAGATCATAAATTTATAACTGAGGAAAAATATTTCCATAAAAATAAAATTCACTGAGTTTTAGGCTTTAAATTAAACATTAATCATATTTAATATTTTTTTTTAAAGGATGAATGGTAAATAACACCATGTGGTTTTAGTCAAAATCATGAATAACCCCTAAGTTTAAAAATGGAAAATCAGACCCATGTAGTTTCAAATTATGTTAATAAGACCCTTCCCTTCTAATGTTGTAAACTTTATTTTAGTCATAACCTTTTAGGTTGAACTCCGATTTGAATGATTTAAGATGTTTTGAAATCCTCATTTCAAGCTTACGTTATGATCACTTAAAAACTTCAAAATCATTAATAAATTAAAGAGTTTATCATCATAAAAAAATTAGGTATGATTGAAGTCATTAACCTATTTTTTTTTAGTGATGATTTATAAGTTTTCAAGTGACCGTAATGTAGAGCTCGAATTGATAATTCCAAAACATCTTGAATCATCCAAATCAGAGTAACAACGAAGAAATTATGGCTAAAAGAAAGTTTACAACGTTGGAAGGAATGAGTCTTATGGGCATAATTTAAAACTACATAGGTGTGGTTTGTCATTTTTAAACTACAGGGGCAAAAATCACAAGAGTGTTATTTAGGGGTGCAAGAGGAACCAGAAGAATTGGAAACGAGTCGTAACCGAATCGGAACCGGTTCATACGGTTTCGGTTTGGTTCTCCTTTGTTAGAACTGATAAGCTAACGGTTCAGTTCCGGTTTATGAAGTTAGAATCGGTAAGGAACCGGACCGAACCGATATGTATATAATTTAAAAAAAAAAACAAAAATATAGGAACCCAAACCAGAAACACGCTTAGTGTTATTTGTAATTTACTTTTTTTTTTAAAATTAAAATTATCGGAAAGATTAAAGAACCTGATAAAATTTATAATATGAGTTTTGCTTGTCTCATTATCAATCAATTTTTAAGATATAAATTTATGAATATTAAAATGATATTAGAGTTGAACCAGTTTAAATAAATATACGAGTCCAAAAAAATCAAACCTAAAAATAATGAGTTAAAAAGAGGCGAAGATATGTAGAAAACCTAATATGAAAGTGGTAAAATAAAAAAGTTGTTAGGAAGGTGATGGTCACATGGATTAGCCTGCAGAATTCTGACACAATGGACCATGGTCCAAGGTCCTCCAAAACCAAAACCTTGCTTTCTTCTCATGTCCTCCTCAATCCTCATACACATAGCATAGATAAGCAAATTGATTCCATTTCTCTCTCTAACCAAAACTGGTTTTTTTTATTCACTCTTTTTCATTTACTTTATTCTTCTTTTTCCTTCTCTTATATGTTTTGCTGATCAATCCTATACTCATTTTATTAGAGAGATACTTTACATATTATTGTTAAATGTTTAGTAGCTTTTTACTATATCAATATGATTGTGTGATTTTGTCTCGATCCAACTAATTTTTATTAATCTATCGATGATTTAATATGATATCAAATCAACAACTTGTGATTTCAAACTCGTATTGTCATTTCCTCTCTAATTGTTAATATATTTTTCATATGATTAAATCTCGTGCAAATATTTAAAACTAGTTTATAAAGAATGAGGAATAATAATTATATATAGATATGGATATTGAGATTGAGAAGTCACAAAAAGGAAAGAGAGATAGAAAGCTTTAAAGAGGTGAAAATGAAACCATTTGGAAACAGCCTTTCCTCTAACTTGTTTGTATTTGCATATTTCTCTATATCAAAATTTTGGTCCCCTCATCCTCCATCTGATCTCTCTCTCTTTCCTGTACAATCTGCTCCAATATTTTGGCACTTTCTATGGTTGAAATCAGTAAGAAAAATTAAAAAAAAAAAAAAAAAAAAAAAAAATTCTGCCTCTCTCACGTGCAACCATATATACTTCTTTTCCTTTTACATTTCCCTTTTAACTATTTTTACACTTCTCATTCTTTCCCTCTCTCTCTTTCTTCAACAAATTTCATTCAAATCTTTTGCAATTATATATTGTCAAAGAATACCAAGATTTGATTTTTCTCTTGACATAAGAAAAATGAGTTTAGATGCTATTTCTTCTAATGAGTTATTCAATTTCATCATCTATGATACAATCTCTGCAGCTCCTAATAACTGCATAGACTCATCATCCGAAACCGCCTTCTTTGTGGAAAAGTATTTGAAACAAGAAGATAATAATCATCAAGTGTTTGACGATGAGCCGGAACCGAGTTTGTCGTTATCGAGAAAACATCGGTCGGGAGAGAGTGAGAGCTCAAGAAAGAAGTTGACAATGTCACAACAAGGTGGGATAAGGAAGAAGAGGAAGAGAAAGGCAAAGGTTTGTAAGAATAAAGAAGAAGCTGAAACACAGAGAATGACACATATTACTGTTGAAAGGAATAGAAGGAAACAGATGAATGAACATCTTGCTGTCTTGCGTTCCTTAATGCCTGAATCCTATCTTCAAAGGGTTTGTTTCATTTTCCCTTCTTTTTTTTTTTACTCTATCTTTCTTCATATATCATTTTAAAAAATAAAATAAAATTAGGGTGTTAATTGCATAATGAAAATTTAATGGCATTTATTAATCTCATTACAACAACAAATTGTTTAATATGACTATATTATATAAATAAGGAATTTATATAATGACAATTGACAACTATACTAAATAATTTCTTGTTTATAAGGAAAGATATTTATAATATTACATAAATGAAATTTAAAAATAATTTGTTTTAACTTAATTAAAATCTCATGCATATATTAATGCATGGTTATAAGTTCATGTCTTTAAAGCATGGGAATTAAACTTTTGTTATATATCAAATTTGAGTTGAATTGTGTGAAAATAGGTTCAAGAAATTAGGAGGTATTTTCAACTTTTTAATCAGCAAAGTTTTATCTTGTGAAAAAAGAGGGAAAAAAGAAGAATGGTTTTACAAATTTGAAGCTATTTCCTCATTAATCTCCATTATGTTGCCTAATTATAGAATACAATTATTGAATATCTCATTCAAAGTTCAATCAAGGCAAATCATTTTCTTTCATCTTTTAGGGGTTCAATTATTGGTTTGTGTGGAAGCCTTGTTCCCATCCTTTTCAAGTAAACTTAATTTAATTTGACTTATTCCCAAACTTCAAAAGAAAATACTTAAGGCTAAGATTAGTCTCAAACATTGGTAAATTTTGATTATTGCATGTTACATGATAAAATTTAACTGCAAATCTAGTTTATCGGCATTGAATATAGAAGAAACTCTTAATGCATTATTTTAAAATTTAATATCATAAATGATGACTTGAAGAGAACTTAATCAACTAGTTAAGTATTAGTGTTTTATCTCATATAATCTTAAAGTTGAAAGTTCGAGCCCTCTCCTCCAACATTTTAATATAAATCTCAAAATTTAATATCACGATAGATCATATACCAAATTAGCTAGCTAAACTGAAGTTTTATTTTGCATGAATTTAGATTAATATACTTTTATTGAAACTAAAAATATGAATGCTAATCAAAATTGTTTATGAATTGAAGGGTGATCAAGCTTCCATAGTAGGTGGTGCAGTTGAGTTTGTGAAAGAACTTGAGCATCTATTATCAACCCTTGAAGCAAAGAAGCTAAAAATTGTCCAAAAACAAGAGAATGAAGAATCTTCAATAATCAACACCAAGTTATTTTCACCACCATTTGCACAGTTTTTCATGCAACCACAGTACAATTGGTCACAGTTTTCCAACAAATTTACCTCAAAATCCAAGGCTTCCACAGCTGATATTGAAGTGACATTGATTGAAACTCATGCAAACCTTAGAATCCTCACAAGAAAAAGCCATAGACAACTCATCAACTTGATTTCTGGATTTCAAACACTTCATCTCACCATTCTTCACCTTAATGTCACCAACATTGACCCCTTTGTTCTTTACTCCATTAGTGCCAAGGTATTTAGCTACCATTTTTACTTCATTTTTTTTTTTGTGTGTTTATATATTTTATGAGTCGTTAATTTTTAATATTGAGATGAGTTAGATGACGAGTGTGTTAAAATTATGTCACAGTACAATAATTAGAGGGGAAAATGAATAGTATTTTTAAATGAAACCGTTTTTCAACTATTTTTGTGCTTTTCTAAACAACAAAGTGTCAATAATCATTATATCTTCTCAATCAAAGTCATATGCTGGGCTAGATTTTATTTTATTTTTCTTCATTTTTTACTGTCCCGAGGGTCTTACAGAAACAATGAAATTATGAAATGCAGGTTGAAGAAGGATGCCAACTGAGGACAGTAGATGACATAGCAGCAGCAATTCACCATATGCTTAGATTAATTGAGGAAGAAGCTCTCTTGTCATGTTAAATAATTAGTCTAATTTATTAACCAAATCATTTCTCAAAAACCATATATAAGCTTTGAAATGATGGAAATCACAACCCTCTTCGCTTCATTTGATGTAATTTTTTATTTATTTTTTTTGTAAAAATTAATGTTTTTTGTCTATATATTATTGTTTTGTAGCTGTCATGGTTTTGTCTCTAATGTTTTTGTTTTTGTTTCTTTTTCTAATAATTTTAATTTACCTGAGACCACTTATACTGCTGCACAGTCTCTAAGAAAAAGAGGACAGGAAAACAGATCAGAAGAAAAAAAAGATGTCAAAGGGATTTCTTTGGTGGTTTTGATGGTGACTTTCCTTTTGCCTTTAACAATTTAAAAATAAATTGATGATTAATGAACATATAAATTATAATTAGTTGATGGCTTAATGAACATATAAATGAAATTAAAGTAATGTAAAGTTAAGTTGTTTTATTTGATATTTGGGAGACTTTTTCACATATTGATGTGGTGTTATAGTTAATAGAGGCATAGATTCTTTCTTGAATTGGGTTATTTTTTCTTGTTCATCTCTTATGAATGAAGCAAAGGAAAATTGTTTAAAAATGGATAATTTATACCTTCTCATACTAAGTCATAGTAATTTTATAAATATTCATAAGAGAATATATTAAAAACTAAATTTATTTTAAACTTATTTAATATATAAAAACATGGGGTCATGAATTTAAATATATGTTGTGTTAGAATCTAAATTCATACGTGAAAGGGAGTATGAAAAATATATAAAATATTTTACTTAACGTAACCTAATAGTTTAATCTTTTAGTTTTATTGTAGTTAATGAACGACCATCATAACTATACTTTATTATATTCATTACATACTTTTTAGGTCTCATCTAATATAGCTAGATTTGTTAATGTCACCCGATGATATTTTATGTAATTGATATTTCTAAAAATGTAAATATTTTTTTAATTTTTTCAAAAATATATTTTCTTAAAAATATGTGTTAGTTGGGTTCATACTTGTTTTAAAAATATCAATGTATACAATATTATCTAGTGCAATTTCTCATTTTATATACCACATATTAATCTCCGAAATAATATCATTATTTTGGCCTCAAATCTTTGACTCGGTTTTTTCTCAAATATTTATTATTTTTAGGATCTAAACTCAGTTGTATTAAAAAAGTTTTATATCAATAGAGATAAACACATAATTTTTTCACTCTAAAGTTTAAAATTGATATGAGCAAACATGAAAAAAATAATCTATTTTTTCTGAAAATGGAAGGATATCAATTGTAATAGTCATAGCCACAGTGTAAGACAATTATAGGGATAAAGAAGTGACATGCATGCTTTTTTAGTATTGACAGACAAAAAGCTGCACCTAAAAGGGTTTATTTAAATTGTGGCATTCGATGCAAATTTTTTTTTTTTAAATAAATTTCTTAGTTTCTTTTTTTAATTATTATCATCCTCTGGTTTGAGGTTTATATGTTTTGTTTTCTTTGTCCAGATTAATCTGTATTCTCATTATGTCTCCTGTCCTCTTTCTCAAACTTTAGCCTACTTGCCACAATTTTTTTTGGGAGACATATTACATAAAATAAAGAAAAGAAAAATTATTACCCTACCGACTAAAACATACTTCTCTCTAACCGATTTGAACAAGAGGTGAAAATTAATCGATATGGACCGAACTAGTATCATTTTCTAAACCGAACCGACTTGGTAGATTCAATTATTTTCGTAACCGAACCGAATTGAACCGAATTTATATTAATATTTTTTCAAATATTTGTTTTCCGATTTTTTTTTTTTGTGTATTTTATATAATTTTTTATTCTTGAAATATATTCATGGTCAATTTAATAGTTTAGTCTATAAATTTATTGAATGAATCGTGGAATTGAACGGAATCCGTTTTATAAAAATATTGTTTATCTATGTGTGATAATGAGTGTAACTATTTAAAAATTAATGAGACGTTATTTTGTATAATAATGCATAAATCTTTGGGTTTGGTTTATGTATATTTTTCAGTGCCAAGTATGTGACCTCTAATTAATAGTCCTCTTAATAAATAGTAGAGATTTTAAAAGTTAATATAAAATTAGATTGATTGATGGCCGTCGAAACCAGTAAAAATAAAATAAACTTACTTTGATGATTAACACGTAGTAGTAGTAGTAGAAGAAGAAGTAAGGTCGAACCCACAGAGACCGATCAACTAATTTAATATTATCAAAAAGGGGGGTTTTGAGATTTTGAAATAATAAAAGAATTAAAATAACTAAAAGATGTAATTCGATTCAAGAAGGTCTCCAACTAAAAATGTAATCTCCGTTATAGTTTTACTTAATTCGATCATTGATAAAAGCATAAATTCTAATTCAACTCTAAATTGGTTGAAAGTTGCTGGAACAACAAATGCCCTTCCTTAGATTCTCAATAGCCAACATACAATCTAATGACTACTTCCCTAATCAACGGATAACCCTAGAATACGATAATAGAATTTAACTCATTAACAACATTAAGAAGAGAATGACCCAATTGCTAACTAACAAACACGATACGACCGATTCATTTAACTTAGATCACAATTTCTCATAACATAAACTGAAAAGTGTCATAATCAATTCGTGCTATTTGTCACAAGGATTAAAACAATCAAACAATTACGGATTTAAATGTTCTAATTGACTAATTATCAAACTAACACTTGAACAAAGGATCCTATTTAAACAAACATCAAATTAATAATAGATATGCAAAGAGAAATAACAAATAGAGAGAATTCAGAAAATCAATTAAGAACGAATCTCACGAATTAAAATAAACCAAACTTCGATTTAATCTCCAGGTTGGAACGAAGAGTTTAGCTAGACATAATTGCAAAGAAAATAACTAAGAGAAGTTCAAAGAATTTAAAAAGAAGCGACCCTAAAAACTAAAGAAAACTAAAATATATATAAGCGATTTCGCTCCGTCGCCGCGATCGTGATGTTCTCCTCATGCGGCCATGGTGGAGATTACAACGCAAATTAAACCTACTTGCCGCGGCCATGGGTAGCTCGTCGCCGCTGCCATGGTGCAAAATATCACAAAAAATCTTCAAATTCAAGTCTTTTCGATTTGGTTGATTCCTATTATCTTGAAATCACCTATTAATAAGAAAACGGAATAAATCAATTAAAAAACTCTCGGAACTAAGCATTTTAGGGGATAAAACATGTAAATTACGAACATAAAAATCGAGTTATCGTTGATTCATATAATTAATGGAAAAAAAGGGTAAAAAACACCTTGTACTTTGCATCTTGTCACAAATATCCCTTGAACTATTTTTTAAAGTAAATACTCCCGGAACTATGCAAGTTGTGACAAATAACCCCGGAACTATATTCTCTTAAGCAAATACCTCTTGAACTTTGTGTGGTGTGGCAAGTACTTCCTCGAACTAATTTTTTTTTAAAGTAAATACCCCCTAGACTTTTATAAGTGTTTAAAATAAACCATTTTATTTACCCCGTTAAATTTGATGGCATAATATATACGAGGTTGGTCCTAAAAAAATAAGGGTCCAGTGCGATATATAGTTTTGTGCCCCCTACCATATAATTTTTAATATAAAAATTCACACATACACATATATATAATTAAAGATTTTATAAATACTAGTATTGGGCATAATTTTTTTATAATAGTAGCTAAAAAATTATTTCAATTATTGATCAATAATATTTAATGTGCTAAACATTAAATTAAAAATATATTTTTTATCGATTTAATTTAACATCATTTAATTCATATTAATTATAAAATATATAAATATAATATATGAAAAGTTGTATAAAAAATCATGATTTATACTCTAAATTTAAGTCAATAAAATTAATATGTGATAAGTTTTAAATAGATAAAATGAGAGGTAAATTATTGAATCATATATAAAACTATCTACTTCAAAAAAAAAATATCTAAAACTATCTATTTTTAAATTTTAAAAATAACAAATTAATGGAAAACTACCTGCCATTTGGAATCGAACTCAGGCTGGCAATAGGATAGAGATAAAGAAACAAGCACACAAGTCAATGCACCACAATTGCTTTTAGATTTATTTCTCATTTATATATTATTTATACTATTTTTTTTCCTATATTTGGGGCCCCCAAAGTTCGGGCCCTGTGTTAGTAGACCACTTGCACAGGCCTTAAACCGCCCTGAATATATATAAAATTTTTGGTTTAATATTAAAAATTTATCTCTAGAAGACGAATCACATGAATAGTAAGAGGAGCAAAAAAATTTAACGGATATAAACAAAAGGTGTATTTTTAAACACTTATAAAAGTAGGGGGTATTTGCTTAAAAATAATTATTTTGAGGAAGTATTTATCACAATTTACATAGTTCAGGGGTATTTGCTCAAAAAATAATTAAGGATAAGTGTAACAAGTTGCATAGTTCAGGGGTGGATTTTGATTTTTTTTTTTCCCAATAACTAATATGGTGTTTTTTTTTTTTTGGGCATAACATCTATGTTCTCAAATTATTTTTGTGGTTATTTCAAGATGTCTAGACATCTCAACTCTCGAGGATATCTAGAGAAATTTCTCTTTAATAACTTATAATTTTAAGTAAAATATTCATTCTTTGTGATTTCACTTCTAAAAACATAAGCATGGGTCAAATATCTGTTAAAACAAGGCCCCAAATATTTCATTTGTACATAAATTTTGACCCAACTATCATGTGCTTAAAAAAAGGCTTGTGTTATGTAATCATGTGCTCAAACCAATCATCAACCAAGTGAGAAAAGAGAGTTCAATTCTAAACCTTCTACTTTCTCTTCATATAAAAATGTTGGTTTCAAATCATATTTGAAAATGAAATCTAACATTTTTAAGAGGAGAGACAGACATTTAAAGGAGTTTAGAGAGAGATTTTATAATCTTCATATAAGCCATATTAAAAGAATTGATGCATTATACATCACAATTGAACGGAAATCATTATAAAGAAAGTGAAACCTCGGGTTCTTGAACTTAATGGAGAATCACAACTTTACTAGGGGGGGAAACTTGGTATCTCATCAAAACTGCTCATCTTCCCGTTTTTGTAGTAATTTCACACTGGAACAATTCCCCGTGTTCTCTTCCATGCTTAGTGAAAGAAAACCTTCCGCTCAAAACGAAAACGACCTCTTCATTGGAACAGGACTCATAACACAATGCAAGATTCTTTTCCTATGATTTGGCTTGCAATCTTCTACCATATAATGTTTGGATGATTCAACATCACCTGAGCTTTCTGCTTCATGAACATCTCCGGTTTCATCTTGATCCAAACGTAAAATGTCAGCGATTAGAATATGGTTTTGGCAACAATGATCCATTGAAACGGACCTTCTAATTTGTTCAAACCTTCCATCTTTAAACTCAATGACAGTATCTCTTTCCTCCATATTTCCAAGGTCTCTGAAAGCACGGCTCGAGTTCTTTGCACGATTACTGGTTTGCGGTACTTCATCATTCCTGGAGTTTCTTCCAAAATCTTGTGAAAGAGCCTCATAATCATTTTCCTGAGAAGTGTCCGGCATCGGCTCACTAGTTATGGAATTTTCTGTGACCGTAGGCAATTGAAGTGGGGAAGCATTAGCAGATACTATATTAGCACGACACAACGGGCAATTGGAATGAGATTTAAGCCATCTATCAATGCATTGAAGATGGAAAGCATGACTGCATTTAGGCAAGAGTCTAAGACTCTCATCTTCTTGAAACTCACCGAGGCAAACAGAACAATCTGTGCCTTCAACAAACATATCTCCTCTCTTGTACTTGCAAACCGTAATCGACTTGATCACAGTCTCATCCAATCCGGTTGAAGCAACATGCCACGGCTCGTGAAGCATCGGGTTATGATTGTCTTCCAATTCCTCACTAGGGTCATGATTTTCAGTCCTAGCCAAGTGATTTGTGTTGCCACAATACTTTGAAATTATGGTATAATAGCTAATAAGAAGGAAAGCACTCGCCAAAATTCCAATAATTGCAATAACAAGAGGCGAAAAATTCAGGCTTGAACCACTATCAGGAAATTCTAAAGGTGGTGGAGGTGAAAACATGATGTAGCACCATTGAGGACAATATACACTACAAAAACCTTGAGAACAATCTTTATTGCTCATATATGGAATCCAAGTTTTAGGACTATCATAAGACCCCATAATCACTACCCAAAATTAAATTATTTTTTTTCCTTTTCCAAACTCCCTTCCAATGAAACAGGAGAGCTCCAAAGAAATGGGTAATTTCTAACACTCAAAATGAATCATAAATCTTGAAAAGAAACTAAAAATTGTTCAAAGAGGTATTTTGTCAAACACTTTGCAAGCAAAAGACAACACAAAAACACAATTTTACCTGAAGATCAAATCATCAATTCCGAAATGGTGGGATGAAAAGGAATCGAAAACTGGTCTTTGAAGGATGAAAAAAATGGAAAGAAGAGTTGAAACTTGAAAGAACAAAGCAGGGGATTTAATGGGCAATGTTGTTTCTGGCTCCTTCCTTTTTCTTTTTGCTCTCTCTTTCATTTTTTTTTTTTTTTGCTTTTGGAAAAAACAGTTTGTTGACTAAGGGTGGTGGAGATGCTGGTGGAGAATTTATTAAAGTAATCAATGCTGCTTTTTGGTAAGGTTGAAGCTTTGAGTTTAACATTTTTTATTTCTTTTTTAATAAAAAGAGAAATGAGATTACTAAATAATATGGACCCAAAATCTTTATATATGTTAGCCAAAGATAAAATCACAAGACCAGACATGTAATTGCTTTGTAATATTTGGCCGTCAAAGTTGGTAAAGCTGTCTGTCTCTATCGGCTTGGTTGAAAGATTGTGACACCATATAATCACTACTCTCCCAAGTTATCTCTTTATCTATTTTTGAAACATAAACTCTTGTGATATTTTTCATTTTCATATACTTGTAAGTGGATTATGGTATCATAATTCACTCACTTTTTTTTCGCTCTATTTTTCGGGTCCCTCTTGATCAAATGAACATAAATATCCCTATCGTTTTATCTGTTTTAAGTTACTTTCCTGTTTTGCTATCTAACCTATATATTCAACGTTACATATTAAAAAATAGTGTCATGTGAATCTTCTATTATAAAGAATTTAAGATAGGAGTGTCTCAAGAAAATATTACGTTAAGTTTATAAATTAAAATAAAGTTTTTAAAAGTTTAGGAACTAAAATATGTTTTAAACTTTTTTATTATTATTAATTCACGATCTTTCACATTTTATACGATTTAGTACTTGCTCTATCAAATATTTTGTTTGTTTTTTAATTCTACATACAAAATTTCGATCATTGTAATTAAATTTTTCTAATATATATATTTAATAAAATATTTATGAGACGCACCACATGAACTTATGTTTTAGACTAAACATATCGAGTTTGATACTAAACGATATAAGTATATGGCCACCAAAAGAGTCTAATAGTATAGTCACTAGTTTAAAAAATTTATTTTTTAAAATGGTGAGTTTGATTTTTAACTTAAAAAAAGAAAAAAAGAATTTGTGTCAAATAAGAATTTATTACTAAAATGTCAAAACTTTTTTAAAAATTACTTAAATAGCATAATTTATTGAATTATTTTTCATGGGTATTTTTAATGAATTTGTTTGTTTTTTGCTTTTTTAAGTTCATGTTCAATAATTTATCGAACTATTTAATTATTTTTCATTATTATTTTCAATAAAAATTTTAGTTTTTTTTACTTTTTTTGGTTCAATAAATTTATTGAACTATAATTATGCTATTTGAGTAATTTTTGAAAAGTTTTGACATTTCGTTAATTAGTGTGTAAAAATATGTTATTTCAATAATTGTCCCTAAAAGAACATAAGATATGTAAACTATAATATAAAAATCTAACTACGTAATAAGGTCGAATATTAATAGATTGTCTCCCCCGAGAGACTAAGAATCAAAATAAGATATTTTAAAATATAAAGTCCAAGATTAAGAGCTAGGGTCTAAAATAATTTAAATATTATATTCTATGAAAATCAAAAGGATAGGAGGAAGAAAGAATAATCAAAAGGCATTGAGGATGAGATGGAATAATGTTTTGATGGCTGAAAAAGAATTTTCCAAGTTTTGAGTCAAATGTTCTATAGCTTTCAAGGTTGTTACATTATAAGGAGAAAAAAATCAACCATTTCAAGTGAAAAATATCATATCATGATATTATAAAGGAACCTTATGACTTAACCTAAATAAATAAATATATATATATATATATACCAATTTTTGTCTCTTCCTCAAAATGCATATATCAAAGGCCAATTGATTGTGGACCATAAAAATCTACTTTAAGGGTTTGCCTTAGAGATGAGAATATATTCAGCCAATTCACAAGTGAGAGATTCTTTAACTTCTCTCCCAAGCTAGCATATACATGTTATTAAAGAAAGAGGGTCATTTAATTAACATCATCCTAGTGATTCAAACCCTAATATTAAACTGAAAACTATAGAAAATTCTAATAGATGACACTTTTTATAGGTCATTGTAAAAATAGTAAATATTTTGAAATATTTTTAAAATGATATTTTTCAAACTGAGATTTCACCAATTTTAGTCTGAGATTTCATCAATCTTAATGTCCGTTTGGGATAACTTTTGGAAGTATTTAAAAGTGTTTTCTTTAATAAAGAAAGCGTTTTTTATTATCTATTAAAAACACTTTTAGAAATTATCCCAAATGGGGCTTTAGTCTAAGATTAGACCAATCTTGATTTGATATTGATGGATTTTTTTAATGTAATATTGATGAATCTCAGTATGAGAAGTGCTATTTTTAAAAAAAAATTAAAAATTTTACTAATTATAAAAATATCAATTTTTAGAATGTCATTTTTTAAAAACGCCCAAATAATAATAATAATAATAAAAACGCTAATAAATTTTTTTTCTAAAACAAACAAAAAGTTAAAGGATATATTGTGGGATAAATATAAAACATGGTTTTTTTTTTTCACATTAGAAAGTAGGACTGTCAAGTCAAACGAACTATGTAATTTTGGAGGTCAGAATACTACATTTTGAAGAGAGAGAGAGAGATTTGACTGCCAGCTTCGATATTTCTCCGAATCATGGATTGGACCATTTTTTAGATATAAGAACATTTCTTTGAAAGAGAGAGAATATGATTCTAAATCGACCATTGGAGAAATTATAAATTAGAAAACTGACCCTTAAAAGCTTTTAATTTAAAAGTTGCGTATTTGGTCTACTTATTACGAGGACTGTGACTTAGGCTACAAAACTCAAGGTAATTTTTAAAGTCGTTTTTGGTCATTATTATGATTTAACTTTGCAGAAAATTTGAACTTGTAACTTCATCTTTGAAAATATTTATGTATTTCCTATTTTATAAATCAATTTTTAAATATCATATTTAAAAGATGTACCTAAAAAAAAATATTATAAAAAAAAAAACTATTAAACTAACATTAAAAAATTATTATAGATTTCTAGTAAGAGGCTCCAACTTTCAATTTTATACTCTTACTCATGTTTAACCTATTAAATTATGTGAATGTGTGTTGATTTTTTTTTTACTTTAAATAAATAATTATAAAAGAATTTGATGAGGACTCTTCTTATTGAATAATACTGTTTTTTTTTTTAATAATACATTAAATTGGGAAGGGGAAACACAAACCTTCAATCCAAGGTTATGCTCATTGGCATTGGAATACATTTGTTTGGATAATAATTTCTGTTTTTGTTCTTATTTTTTGTTCTTATTTAAAAAAATTAAATTGTTTATTATAAAAAATTATTTTATAATTTTTTTTAAAACTGTTTTAATTTTTTTTTAATAACTGTTTTAAAAATTCTTTTTTTTGTTTTGTTTTTAAAGTTGACTATTCTAAAAAGGCTCTTAAAAAAAATAAGGAAACGAGATTATCAATAGGTGAGTGGTTTTTTTTCTTTTCAAAATACTGTATTAATTTTTAATTTTAAAAAGAATTTATATTTATTAATACTTTTTTTAATAGACTATTTACAAATATTTTTAAAAATTGTGCTTTCGAAAAATAGTGGCAATAGGGATAGAATTGATAATAACTTATTTCAATAAGGTATTTTTGCAAACATCCTTCTTCCTTTTCTTTTAATCATTTTCGTCACCAAATTGATTCCAAACGGACCCACTTTGTATGGATCCTGTGTCCAAAAGCGGCAACCAATGGGCCGAATTTCTTTCAGGCCCAATTTTATGTTGCTGCAATTATTCCATTTAATTTATATTTACATTTTGCCAAAAAAAATATATTGACATGAATTTATGGTTTAATTTATATTGAATTTATGTATAAATAAATATATAAATTAGTCTTTTATACACATGAATAATTAAAATAAATCCATGAAAAAATTCATGAAATAAATACATCTACTATACATTTTTTTTAATAAAACAAATACAACTATTTTCAAATTTTTTAAACATCAAATATTTGGACAAAATCCTTTTTTATTTTATCAATACTTGGAAAAAATCTTGATATCTAGGTAACCAATTTTTACATTTATTAATAAAGTTAGATAATCATATAAACATTAGAAGAAAAGTGAGTATGGTAAAAACAAACATTCCTTACTAAAACATAGAATCCTATGTTCAATAAGCATTAAAAAAAACTCTCAACTTAGCTGTATAATGCTAGCTTTCACTCACCTATGTGTGAACAAATAAACCTAGCTCTTGACAAAGAAACAAAAATGCTAGATAATATTTTTAGTTTAGTTCGATATGATGGTTAAATTTCTATTCTGTTTTAGTCTCTATATTTTATCATAAAATTTTATTTAGTTATTAAAATAAAAATTATCTTCATCATTCATAAAATAACATCAAATTGATTCATTTAAAAAAATCTCAAGTAGAAAGACGAAATTGACACAGACAGCGAATTCAAAACCCTCAAACCAAAAAAACAAAAAGAGAGAAACCCTTCCTTTATAGTCTTTTTCCCTCTCAATCATCTCTATCTCTTTCTCCATCCAATCCTTTCATTAACAAACCCAAACACTCTCCAACACAAAATGGCACTAAACAAAAACATAATCGGAGCCATAAATTTCATAGCAATGCTCTTGTCGATCCCGATCATCGGTGCCGGAATCTGGCTAACGACGGAAAGAGACAATGCATGTGTCAAAATTCTCCAATGGCCTATTATCATGTTAGGTATCTTCATTTTGCTAGCTTCTATAGCTGGATTCATTGGAGGGTTTTGGAGAATAACATGGCTTTTAATTGTTTACCTAATAGCCATGCTTATTCTTATAGTATTACTTGGTTGTTTAATTGGTTTTATCTATATGGCTACTATTAGAGGATCTGGTCATGTTGAACCGAGTAGGGCTTATTTGGAATATCGTCTTCAAGATTTTTCTGGATTTCTTAGACATAGAGTTCAAAGCCCTTTCAAATGGGATTCCATTAGAACCTGTTTGAGTTCTTCTACTATGTGTTCTGAATTGAATCAAAACTTTCGTTTGGCTCAAGATTTCTTTAATGCTTCTATCACCCCTATGCAGGTATGTTTCATTTTTTTTTATGCTCTCTCACATTGTTGGTCAATTATTTTCGAGATTTTTTTTCTTAGGTTAAATCAATAGTTTTGAGTTGTTGAATTAAGATAAATTTAAATGTTTTATCTCGTGTATTTTAAGGTATTAACATGAGATTCTACGTTAAAAAAAGAAATAAAAATATTATAAATGTTTGAACTTGTTAAAATTGACATTAGACTCAAAATCTTATTATATTTCAAGAGTCTTATTATACTTGTTCTCTATACCACATGATCAAGTTAAGTATATATCGAGTAATTCAGACGTAAAATCAATTGAAAATTCAAAAATTACAGGTAATAAAAGTGTATTTTATCGTAAATCTTTTCAATATATACTCAACACCGTCTCGTTTTTTTTTCTTTTTTGTGGAGTAACAGTCAGGGTGCTGTAAGCCACCAACTCTATGTGGATACACATTTGTGAATCCAACATACTGGATAAGTCCCATATACAATGCAGCAGACATGGACTGTCTGAATTGGAACAATGACCAAAACCAGCTGTGTTACAACTGTGAATCTTGCAAAGCAGGATTGCTAGAGAGTTTGAAGAAAGAATGGAGAAAAGCTGATTTAATATTACTGATGGCTTTAGTTGCTTTAATTGCAGTATATTTGATTGGATGTTGTGCATTTAGAAATGCTGCCAAAACTGATGGTCTCTTTCAGAAATATAAGCAAGGCCAATATGTTTAAAAGGCTCGACTCAACAAATATATGTGGGGATTGGAGTTAGTCAGTGAATGGCATAAGTTTGTTTGTTTGCTTTTATGATTTTGCTGGGAAAAAAAAAACTTTCTGCATATAAGATTGTAAAAACAAATGTATCTTTAATTTATTTTTATTTTTTTTATGCTTTTTGTTTCCATTTTTTTTTTATATATTTAGAGTCACAATTTATAAATTTTTTTAAAAAAAATGTATACTTCAGTATATTATAAGTTTTGGTTTATACTGAATAATTTTGATCTAAATTAGTTTTAAGAAATTAAAAATCTCATTTCATTATATATTAATAATTACTTTAATTTTCATAATCTATTTCTATATCAATATATTTTTTTTAATTTTAATAAACTATTGCTTTGATTTCAATAAAATATTGAACAATACATCTAGTGTTTAAGTAAAAAACTAAACTAAAAGTAATGACATAAATTGAAATATATATATTTAAATGTGTTGTTTAAGATAATTTTGGATACTTTGTTTAAAAAATTTCAACAAATGACAATTGTTTTTATGGTTAATTTCAAAAATAACAAATGTTTTGAAATATTTAAAATTTGAGATTTATATATTCAACCAATGTCAATATGAGATTGAACCAATCTCAATATAAAAAAAATGTTATTTTAAAAAAAAAACTCAAAAACTCTTATTATTTTTGAAAATATCAAAATTCTTAAAATGCCATTTTCGAAAAAATCCCACCGTTTTTTTTACCGATTTGTCTCTTGTTTATTTAATTTACTATAGAAAGAGTATTTTTGGGGCGTTGTGAATTAATGATTGAGGTTGAAATTTGAGAAAAGAAGGACATGATTTCAGGAAAGAGCACCGAAAGCTGGTCATTGCTTTTGAAAAATGAAACCAAAGAGTGATGGAATGATATATATAATTGAATCACAGATAGACTTTTAACAATATGCAGGGTTTCTTGGACTTTTAAAATCCTTTGTCTCATTAATGGTCACTATTTCTTCGTAAAATTATAATGAAAATTTAAGTTAGATTTATAAAAACCAAATTTTCTTTCATATCTAGATTATAAACATTTAAATTTAAGATTCACGACATCAAACTACACTAATCTAGATTCTAGACCTCTCAAATCTATTAATCAAACTCCAAAAACACCATTTTTTAAGAATTCACCAAGGATCTTTAAATATTATCATAAATACTTCTTAATTAAGAGTGGTTTTCAAAACTACCATAGTAAAAAAAATTAGTTTCTTTTCTATCTTTAATTGGTAGTTTTTACATAGTTTATTGTAGTATCTCACCAATCAATTGATGTCACTTGTTAATTTTAGGGTAGTTTTGAAAAATCTAATGACATTAGAGTACTTTTGATAACTCAAATTATAAAAGGGGTAGTCATGAAAATCAACATACACCTATCAAGGATTAATTTATAAATATTTAATTATCAACGTCAATATATATTATTTAATTAATTAATTATCGCCTACTGTATGAGGTTATGCATATCAGAGTTCACTTTCAAGAATAATAATGGACTTCAGTTATATTAAGATAATGGACTCCATACACCAATGGGCCTAGTATCAAGAGAGCGTGACGATGAACTTCATCTTGGGCCCTATTTGGCCCATCAATTGATTCAGCCAATCCAACTTGATCGCAAGAACTAACGTTTTATTGGGAAAGAATGGAGAGATATTATAGAAAAAAACGTTTTGGGATAATCCAGTATATAGAACGTTTTGGGATAATTCAGTATATAGTTTATTCTGACAAAATACTAAATTTTCTAGCCCATCAACATTTTATAAAAGAGAAAATATAATAATTATTTTTTGTCAAACGATGAGAAAAGCACATTATGGAAAAATTCTTCTAAAATCAAATAGATTAGTTGACATAATTCAATAGATTACAAGACAACCATGCTTACATTACACTCATTGATTAATAAATTTGACAAAAATAAAAGTTCAATTATTATAACATTAAATACAATTCTATAAACATGTCAATGAAGTGAAGGCAAAGGAAGGAGAAGAAAAGGGGGGCAAAAAAAAGTCATAAAATAAGTTTTTTCTAAAGTAGGGTAGCTTCTGAATATTCTTCTGAACAATTGATGAGTTTTGAGTTTGAATGCGAATCAAAAAGAGCTATGCTCTTCTTTCATATGTGTACTTGAAATTTAATTAATCTAAATGGGTTTTGAAAATTAGACCAAAGGGCCCTTCTTTGTCAAATTTTGAGGGTATTGTATTGTATGGGCTTGACATTTTTATTGACATTAATTTCTCTTGAATTTTCTTAAAAAATTCTTTAGTCATTTCGCCAAAATTTAAAATAAATAAATAAATAATTTGGTTGAGGGCATAAGGTTTATGGAAAATTAAAAGTAAAAATGTGGCTAAATGTGATTGGTTTAGAAGGTATGAGATTTCAAATTTTGATTGGTCCAGACTATTATGGTCTAAAAGAAATATCGGTCCTTATTAATAATTGAGTAATAAATCAAAAGGTAGGGGCGTTTATGGTTGGATAGTTTTGAGTTCAACGGGATTTTTGAACTTAATCTAATTATTCGGGTTTTAAGTGGCCGTAGTTTGAGTTATTTATTTTAAGAAATATTGGAAAAATAGTGAAATAATAGTTATTTATAAATCTACTTGTTGATATATTATATAATATAATATATTGTTTTGTTTTATTTTATATAAAAAAATATCACTTCAATGACTTGAATTAGTTTTTTTTTTCCGACATAAACTTGAATTAGTTATTTGATAAATATGTTTGAAAAGAAAATAAAATAGTAATTTCATTCATTTTAAAAAATTGATCTCAAAAGCATAAGTTTGCATACTAATTACTAAAATATTTGAATTTTTTAAAAATTATTCAAATAGCATAATTATAGTTCAATAAATTTATTGAACTATTTTTCAGGGGTATATTTAATGAATTTGTTTGTTTTTTTTATTTTTTTAAGTTCAAGTTCAACAATTTATCGAACTATTTTATCATTTTTCATTATTATTTTAAATAAATTTATTAGTTTTTTTTTTTTTTTTACATTTTTAGTAGTTCAGTAAATTTATTGAACTATAATTATGCTTTTTGAGTAATTTTTAAAAATTTCTGACATTTTGAGTGTGTAAAAATATATTATTTCAGTAATTGTCTCTTCTTTTTATATAAAAAAAATATGTATATTAATTTAATCATAATGAAAACAAACTTTATTTTAATTATCGGGTTGATTTAGATTAATCAATTTAAATTATTTGAACTCAACATAATCTTACATCTATCTAAATTTGTATATATATTTGTAAAAGACTAAACATATATAGTTTGAATTGAGTTGATCATAATGTTCGGATCATCTAGTTCTTTTAAAAACCCTAATCTGAAAGGGTAGAATGAAATTTTTGGGCAAAATTTAAAAGAAAAGACATATAAAAGTGACGTTAAAAATAATAAAAAGGAAGGGCCTTCCATGGAAGCTAGAGGTCCATAAATTAGATTTTCCATGTTATATCTACAAAGGAAAGGAAGAGATGATGAAACTGAAAGAGACTTCTTTTATCTATACCTTCGAAAGGTAAACAACTGTTTTGAAGGATGAGCCAAGCCAAAGGCTTTGTGTCACAATTTTTTTTTTTTTTTTTTTAACTAATTATTCCTTTTTTTTTCTTTTAAATATTAATATTGTTGTGGGGTGAAATTGGATTACACGTGGAATTTTACAACTTGACAAAATTGGTCCAAAGACTTAGTCCAAGACGCGCAGTGTAAAGCACTGGTCCAAGACCTGGTCCGAAGCACCTGGTGTAAAGCACCTGGTCCAAAGCCTGGTCCGTCAAGACCACTGGTCCAAAGCCTGGTCCGACGCAGTGGTACCTAGGCATAAAGTCCATGCACCTAAAAAGAACTGGCTACGCAGTCTCCAACACGGACCTACATATCTAAACCGATTACAAGTGTCCAATCAGAAAATAACACGTGGCGTGACCCGAAAGCGACACGTAATTGAGAAGCAACACATGGCCCAATCCCGACACGACATGTGGCGCGATGATGTCATCAACCTAATCTCCTATAAATAGGAGAAGAAATTCATTCATTAGGTAACTAATCTCTACTACTACTATCTGGCACACTAGCTCTGCTTGCTCGACTTTAGCATCGGAGGGTGTTAGCAGCCAGGACCACACCGTGCTCTTTTCCTTTCCTGTGCGGTACCTACGTAGCACGCCGTCAAGCGAAGACACTACCTCCGACTCGACCGAGATAAATTAAGTTCGTTGCCTCACGTGGAAGCTATCCATTTTTATGCAACAACATTTGGCGCCGTCTGTGGGAAAAGAGTATATAACTAAGTGCTCTACCATTAAGGATGAGTCGTAGAAGTCACGAACACGGTGATGATATAGATGACCAGGTGAAAACCGTAACCCCCGTAATTCCGAGATATCAAACTCGTAGCACTGAGAACGACAACAACAACGAGCTGATGAAAATCAAGAAGTAGTAAGAGTTGTGCCAATGCCAGGACGGAAGGGTAGATGCTCTAAGAAGAGCAAGTTCGAGGGGTGAATCGAGATCTTGCTAAAGTACTCAAATTCTTACACAAAAACTCGATCACTAAGCCGCCCCGCTCACAACCAGGAAGTGCAATCCAAGAAAGACAAAGAATCTATAGAACGTATAGGTGAATCACGAAATCACGAGAATAATGGTTCAAAGGGGAGGTCAAAGTTAAATATCCAGGACGCTTCCTCTTCGTCTCGTAACTCTTCTCGCAACAAGCAACCTAGTAAAAAACGAAAGTCCGGCCTCGGAGAAATTCTCAATCAAAAGAGAAAAGAACATCCAGATGTTGTGAAGTCTACTGCAGAAAGTGCCCAGCCTTGGGCACCAGAGTTGAAAAAACTCCAAGATCAACTTGGTCATATGAAGAAAGAATATAGAGGAAAGACTACTCTTGCACTAGAAGATCTACTTGAGCAAACTGAGCCTCCATTCACCGATAATATAATGGAGGTGGAGCTTCCAACCAAGTTTAAAATGCCAACAATGACTACCTACGATGGTTCAAAGGATCCAATCGAGCATGTTGATACATTTCGGACCTGGATGGAGCTCCAGGGAGTCCAAGATGCTATCAAATGCAGGGCATTCCCTCTTACATTAGGAGGCTCGCACGAGGGTGGTATAGGCGGCTCAAGCCAAGGTCTATCTCATCATTTAAAGACCTCGCTCGATCTTTTGTAACTCCAGTTCCTTGGTGGAAGAGATCATAAGAAGTCGGCCACGCACCTTTTGATCGTCGGTCGAAGTCGAGGAGAGCCTCCGAGACTATATAGTAAGATTCAACAATGAGGCATTGAATGTGGAAGGTTACGATGACGACATAGCTCTAATCGCTATGATGGCTGGTTTGAAAGATGAAAGGTTCTTGTGGTCACTAGGCAAGAAAACGCCTGCTACATACATCGAGCTTCTCATTGAGCGCAAAAATATATGAGCGCAGGAGAATTGCTTAGTGCAAGAAGGACTTGAGATGAAGGAGGTAGTAGTAAACGATCGGAACACAAGAAGAGAGATCAAACAGAAGAGTTTGTCTGGGGGAGTGATCATCACGAGGATGACAAGAGACATAAGTCGGGAGACCAATTCGATAAGCTAAGTCTTCCTCCTAGTAAGTTTAAAAGATACACTCCCATCACGGTCCCAATTGAACAACTACTCATGGAGATCCAAGACAAAAACATAGTGAGGTGGCCCGCTAGGATGGTTGCAGCGTCAAATAAGAGGAACAAAAACAAGTATTGTCTATTCCACAAAGACCACGGACATACCACCTCTGACTGCTTCGATCTCAAGGAAGAAATTGAGACCCTTATTCAAAAAGGGTACTTGAAAGAATTCGTGAAAAGTAAAGGAGATAAGAAAGACCAAGACTGTGATAATCAAAATTTCCCATATGGAGAAATAAGGACCATCTTTGGAGGTCCGACTATTGAAAAAGAGCCCAAGCCTTAAAAAGTACCATGTTAAGTCACTGAGGTATTGGTCAAGGCATCAACACATTGATTGATCTCATCAGAAAGGCTCTACTACACCCATGAGGATGTCAAGCAACTTAGATTTCATTTTGTCAATTTTATTTATTGCAATTTTCATTTCCAATAAAGTCTTCTATTGTAAGAGTTCGAAAATGAAATGAATAAAATTATATTTTTTCTACTTATTGCATTCATGAGGGTTAGATCATTCGAGAAAAATTAAACTCGAGCTAGACTTCAAGACATAAAACTCTACTCGAGTGGGGGCCAACTATGTGATTATACTACAACAAAATGAAAAAAGTTCTAAGTCCGCCACGGTGGAAGAGCTAAATAAAAAAAATTCTAAGTCTACCAGGGAGTGCAGGACTCGCACGAGCAGCACCTGGTAGAAGAATTTAAAACGACTAAATGTTCTGAGTCCATCAAGGTGGAAGAGCAAAAAGTTCTAAGTCTGCCACGATGGAAGAGCTAGATAAAAAAGTTCTAAGTCTACCAGGGAGTGCAGGACTCGCACGAGCAGCACCTGGTAGAAGAATTTAAAACGACTAAATGTTCTGAGTCCATCAAGGTGGAAGAGCAAAAAGTTCTAAGTCCGCCACGGTGGAAGAGCTAGATAAAAAGTTCTAAGTCTACCAGGGAGTGCAAGGACTGCACGAGCAAAGACCTGGTAGAAGAATTTAAAACGACTAAATGTTCCGAGTCCATCAAGGTGGAAGAGCAAAAAGTTCTAAGTCCGCCACGATGGAAGAGCTAGATAAAAAAGTTCTAAGTCTACCAGGGAGTGCAGGACTCGCACGAGCAAAGACCTGTAGAAGAATTTAAAACGACTAAATGTTCCGAGTCCATCAAGGTGGAAGAGCAAAAAGTTCTAAGTCCGCCACGATGGAAGAGCTAGATAAAAAAGTTCTAAGTCTACCAGGAGTGCAAGGACTCGCACGAGCAAAGACCTGGTAGAAGAATTTAAAACGACTAAATGTTCTGAGTCCATCAAGGTGGAAGAGCAAAAAGTTCTAAGTCCGCCACGGTGGAAGAGCTAGATAAAAAGTTCTAAGTCTACCAGGGAGTGCAGGACTCGCACGAGCCGCACCTGGTAGAAGAATTTAAAACGACTAAAATGTTCTGAGTCCATCAAGGTGGAAGAGCAAAAAGTTCTAAGTCCGCCACGGTGGAAGAGCTAAATAAAAAAGTTCTAAGTCTACTAGGGAGTGCAGGACTCGCACGAGCCGCACCTGGTAGAAGAATTTAAAACGACTAAAATGTTCTGAGTCCATCAAGGTGGAAGAGCAAAAAGTTCTAAGTCCGCCACGGTGGAAGAGCTAGATAAAAAATTCTAAATCTACCAGGAAGTGCAGGGCTCGCACGAGCCGCACCTGGTAGAAGAATTTAAAACGACTAAAAAGTTCTAAGTCCGCCACGGTGGAAGAGCTAAATAAAAAATTCTAAATCTACCAGGAAGTGCAGGGCTCGCACGAGCCGCACCTGGTAGAAGAATTTAAAACGACTAAAAAGTTCTAAGTCTGCCACGGTGGAAGAGCTAAATAAAAAAATTCTAAGTCTACTAGGAAGTGCAGGGCTACCACGAGCCGCACCTGGTAGAAGAATTTAAAACGACAAAATAATTCTAAGTCTACTAAGGAGTCAAGGCTCGTAGAGGAATTAAGGAAAATTCTAAGTTTACTAAGGGTGTAAGGCTACTACACCTACAAAGCAACACATAGAAAATTTAAAGAAAAATCAAACCATATGAAGACTCAAAGAAAAATTAACTGTTTGAAACGAAGTTGAGTTTTTGAAAAAAAAAAAAAAAAAGGAAAAAAAAAAGAAAGAAAAAAAAATGATGAAAAAATGAAGTATGGGGCGCGGGTCAAAACCTGACCCGCTACCCCTGCCCGCGGGTCAGGTTTTGACCCGCGGGTAAGTCAAAAAAAAAAAAAAAAAAAAAAAAAAAAAAAAAAAAATTAAAGCTGCTGCGTCTGACGCAGCAGCAGAATTTTTTATAAAAAAAGCTGCTGCGTCAGACTGACGCAGCAGCAGCAAAAAAAAAAAAAAAAATTAAATTTAAAATTTGTTCATTCTTCTTTTTTTTCCTTTCATTCCCTCTTCTCTATCAAATATTTTCCTCTCTACAAATCTTTATCAATTCAATTCTTTTTCAAATTTTGTAAACTTTTCTTCAATAAAAGATAGAAAATTATAATGTTTTTGATTTCAAGAGAATTTTTACTCTTTAAATCAAAGGGGGCGAAGTATGTGATGAGTAAGCGTGACAACTCTCGGACATACAACTCAACTTTAAAACGACCGGAGACCGAAAATTCAATTACAAAGGAGAAATACAAGCTACAAACTATCAAAATTTTGACGAGTGCAACGGTGAAAAATTCAAGCTCGAGACCTCAACACTTTGAATATTTTCAAGAAATTGACTAAGGTAAAATTCAGCTTTGAAAGAATACTCCCAAGTAGCATTGAACTCGCGTCTCAACTCAACTCCGGAGTAGGGGGCCTCTGTTGTGGGGTGAAATTGGATTACACGTGGAATTTTACAACTTGACAAAATTGGTCCAAAGCACCTGGTCCGAAGACACTGGTGTAAAGACCTGGTCCAAGACCTGGTCCAAGACTCCGGTGTAAAGACCTTGGTCCAGGCACTGGTCCGAAGACTTTGTCCAAAGACCTGGTCCAAAGCACCTGGTCCGACTGTGGACCTAGGCATAAAGTCCATGCACCTAAAAAGAACCCAGTTCGTGATCTCCAACACTGACCTACATATCTAAACCAATACAAGTGTCCAATCGAGAAAATAACACGTGGCGTGACCCGAAAGCGACACGTAATGAGAAAGCAACACATGGCCCAATCCCGACACGACACTGTGGCGCGATGATGTCATCAACCTAATCTCCTATAAATAGGAGAAGAAATTCATTCATTAGGTAACTAATCTCTACTACTACTATCCTAGACACTACTCGCTTTGTCTTCGACTTTTGTATCGGAGGGTGTTAGTAGGACCACACCTGCTCTTTTCCTTTCCTGTGCGGTCCCTACGTAGGACGCCGTCGGCAAAGACACTACCTCCGACTCGACCGATAAATTAAGTTCGTTGCCTACGTGGAAGCTATCCATTTTTATGCAACAACAAATATTGTTAAACAACTAATGCTATCCATGACTTGTTAATGCTTCTCTATCTTATCTTTTTTTTATTTTTTTTTATTTTTATTTTTTTTATTGGCTTTCCTTAATCATCATGGGCCCTTTGATAACGAGTAACGCTTCCAATTATTTTTATTAACAAATTCCCTTGATTTTTTTTTCTCAAGTTTTTTATGGATAAAATTTTGAACTTGATCTCTTTCGAAATTGATTTCATTATACATTTAAATACGTTCATTAAGTCCCTTTTGATAACGATTTTGTTTTCAATTTTAAATATTATATTTAATCTTCAAACATTTTTTCAACTCGTTTTCACACTATTTATAAACTATTTTGAAACCCACGTAAAATTTTGAAAACAAAAGCCCCATTTTTCCAAGCTATTCTTTTAGTTTTTAAAATATGAGTAGGATATATAAAATAAAAAATATATACATTAGATTATAAAATTAATATATTTGTTTAACAAATAAGTTTAATTTTTTTAAAATAGAAAACAAAAAATCATTATCATTATCAATATAGTATCAAACAGGACGCTAATGTTTTTTATTTTTAAATTTAATTTAATTTGCTATCGATTTCTTAATACATTAAAATTATTTTAAAAAATGGGAGTCAAGATTTAAAAACTAAAAGTAAAATTTAAAAATCTGATTAAAATTACACAGGGTGTTCTAAAAGAATGAAAAAAAAATTTATACGAAATAAGCTTAATTTTTAAAAAGAGATTATCAAAACTAAAAACCGTTATTAAACCATAGACTTAAACTATGCGAGTAAAATATGTTTGATGACATATGTTGTATAATTTTTTTGTTCTTTTTGTCTCATAACATGACTTAAAATGCAAGCAAATATCTCATTGTCATCTTCCAATTATAAAACTCAATAATATATATTATATATATACACATACACAATAGCTGATATATAGAATACTTAAATTATTTATTTATTTATTTATTTTTAAATAAATGATATAAAAGGAAAGCAGGTAAATGTAGGTGACCAGATACAACAAACGGCCAATCAAAATGTGCCAATTAATATTTGAAAGGGAAATTAGGGTTTTATGGTCAGCAAAGCATGATAGAGGCAGCTGAATTTTTTTTTGTTTTGTTTAATATAAGAGACAGACAAACTGAGAGAGAAGTGAACCAAAGTTTTAGTAAACTAATGACATCATGGCTTATGAAGGAAAACTATGGTGTGATGTGACCCACATTTCTCTAATTAAATCAATTAATTTATCATTATATGCCCCATTTTTCCCTAATCAATTTAATTACCATTTCTTGAAAGGGTCAAGTGAAGATTGAAGAGTGACCCTTTCATATGAGGTTTGTTTTAATTTAGTATTTATAGTTTTAAAAATTTCAATTTAGACTTCGTGATTTGATGGAAGGGTACAAAATATCCATATCATTATTAAAAAGTTAACGAATTGCTTATCTATTTGTTTACAATTAATGTGACAATCATATAGAGAGGCATATTACAATGTGGTGTTAAGTGTTAACCTAACATGTTAAAATATGAGACTTTTTTTAATGGATAAATCATGATAATGACATTTCGTGAGTTTTTATTAAATCATAAAAATGAAATAAAAAAATTAAAATTATAGGGACGAAATTAAAACCTGCATTAAAATTTAACAGAGTACATCTATAATTAAACCATTATGACATTATATGAAAATTAGACCAGAATTAGAGCATTGCAAATTGCAAAATTTGGGATTTAATTTGGATGGAAATTTAGAGAGATGGGGAGGGAGGGAGGGAGGGGATTGTTTGAATTTTCTCTATAAAAATAGCAAAAAATGATTTTGGAAATTTAGAGAGATGGGGAGGGAGAGAGGGGATTGTTTGAATTTTCTCTATAAAAATAGCAAAAAATGATTTATTTATATTAATAAAGAGGCAATGTGAAATGGATGGAGGGAGCTGATGTGAAATCCACATCTTCCAAACCCTGGAGCTTTGTGTTTTTTTATGATTGGCCAACACGTCACCAAAACCAAACAAAAATAATAATAGAAATGAATTTAAATAATAGATTTTAGCTTTACTCTCTCCTTTTTAAGTTCCATACAAGTTAAAAATTAGACTTACATCATATAAATTTTTTTGTATGTTTTTACAAGTGGTTGGGTTAGCCACATGCTCCTTCTTATGGGGTCAAATGTTCGAGTCTTCCTTCTTCTAATTTAATATAATATTTTAAAAAAAATCAATATTTCCACCGAAACTCGACAATTATTTAAAGAAAATATAGGGTGAATCAAATAATTACTTCTGATATCCACTAATTATAATATGGTAACCAACATAATCAAATCATATATTGATGAGTTGGTAGAAGAATGATAAATTAATGGCAATGGAAATATATTCAATTATAGGGATGTAGTATTATATTTATTTTATGGTAGCAACAATGGAGTTTTGGAGTATATATGATAAATGTTAATGTGTCTAGCTCTATAATTTCAAATAATTTGTTAGAAAATTGTCTCACAAATAACCTAGGTATAGGTATCGTATACATTAATTTGTTACAATTTTATATATATATATAATATAGCTTTTTTTTTATGCATATATAATATAGCTTTTCATGTCTTAGCTTGAGGAAATGAATATTACATCAACTGGACATATCTTTATTTTCGTACAGAAATTCAAATAAGGTTGAATTTTAATTTATTTTTATTTTTTTTGTAAAATCTTACCATTGCGATGGAAGTGACATTAAATATGAGAAATATCCAATATCAATAAAATTTTGTTTACAATTTATGTATTGAGATGTAATGAACTTTGTAAATAAGAAGGAATAGAAAGGAAAAATAAATAAATGATGAATTAATAATCGGGAGAAAAGGTCTATATAATTTTTTGGTCTATATCATTTTAGAAGTATTAATTTTATTTAGAAAAATCTCACTAGATAGCAGATTTTGATGTAATATTTGTAAATATATCATTATTTACAACCATTTGTAAATATAGTAAGTTTTACTAAGTTTATCAGTGATTAAATATATTATAAATATTGATTTAACCTCTTTAAAATTTTCTTAATTTATAATCATCCCATATGAAGAAGACAAGTTTATGTTTTAAGAGAAGACCAAACTTTAAAAGTTAATTATTCGATTCAATAAAATATAATAAAACGAAAATCTATTAGTTAAGCCATATCATATCTATGAATTTCTATTCGTTTCAAATGTTAAAGAATCGAACTTCCACTTTATTTAAGGATGAAATTTTTTACTAATGCCCATGTCAATAATCACTCAGTTTCTTAATAAAAGAAAATAATATAGGATAGCGTGGAGATGTATACTATAAAAAATAATGTATCACAAATTCAATTCAATACAAGGATATTTGATTGGAAAAATTATTAATTCTTAATTTATGTAACATATGATTGGATGTGATAGATAAAGGTTTTAGAAATCAGAATTAATGTATCTTGTATTTAATAAATGATTTTTGATATAAATTTAGTGTTGTTAGATTCTTTAAAAGAGCATCATAATCTCTTACTTTATAATGTTAAAATGATTTGATTTCTATCTAAAAAAATGATTTGGTTTGATTTTAGAAAATCAAGTCCAAGATAATTAAGCATATTTAATAAATATGAGTTATGTTCATTAATCCTAATCCATCTCACTCACCCATTCTATCAAACCCCCCTCTATATATATTTATATTATCAAATAGAGATGGGAATGAAAAATATTGTTTAATTGTGGATAAAATTAAAATTTTAAAAATTAAAATAAAAATATAATAATATATATCAACAAACTTAAACTAGATAAATAATTAATTTAGGTTAAAAAAGGGGAAAATATTTGGAGAAAGGGAAGAAAACAAAAACAGAAAGTGAAATGGAGTGATTTGGTTTTTAGGGCAACACCACCACGCATATAGGATTAGGAGCATAATCTACCCACACATGATTCCGACACGTGTAATACATAAAACTGACTGTCTTGGAACATTCATCAAATTCCTAGAGCTTTCTTTGACACGTGGCTTTTTATTGTCCACTTATTATTTAAATGGCCTTCGATCTGCCTTTCAGGATATGGACTATTCTGCTACGTGTCCTCACTTTACTCTATAACGCCAACACTCTTGATTCCTTTTTTCTTTCTTATTATTACTATTTATTATTTTATTTCTTTAAAAAAATAATAATAATCATTTTACATTTTTTATAGAAGATATTTTAATATGCCACCACCCCATTTTAATTTTTTTTTAACTATATCAATCACTTATTAAAAATACTAATGATAATCATATGAATTAAAATTTTAAACAAATTAACTTATTTTAAGTTTAGAGATAAGTAAAAAATAACTAAAAGTTATAATAAAATAGTGTAATTTTTTGGAAAAATCAAATTATTGATGATAACATGTAAGTCATGATTTATTATTTATTTTTAATTGAATTGGAATTCATGATTTAAAATAAACTTGTGACTCAATTTTATTTAAATTAATTAATATACTTTATAATTTTGTAAAATATGTGAAACTGAAAATAATTTTTCTAAGAAATATTACATTTCAAAAAACGAATTTCTATTTTCAACTGTTTAATTATATATGTCCTATTTAAATTGAAAGAATTGGATTCATTACTAAAAAACTAGAATCGACATGAAAAATAGTTGTTGGTTTCGTTTCGTTTCAATTCTTTTCTTTTTTTTATATAGATTCATTTTTTTTATAGTGTATAAAAGTAATGTCGGTAAAATTATAAAAGCAGAAAAAGACAAGGATAGTAACACGTGGTAAGTCACGTGCAGGGGAAGTGAATCACCACGTACAAGTCGTGACTTCCCCACGCTTGGGGAGAAGAGAATTCGGTCAATGGTGAATCTTTAACGCCACACGGTGAAATCAAAATTTAATAATAATAATAACAATAATATATCACTCAATATATTCAAAAATAATAATAATAATAATATATCACTCAATTATATATATATATATATAGTTAACTTTCTAATTGAAAGAATTGTTAATTTAAACTTTTTAATTTGTTATAATATCATAACCTTTCTTTAAAAAATCATCATTAAAACTACTCCTGTCACATATAATTGATTTTTTAAAAAATAGGATGATAGTAATAAAAACTGAAGAAGAAGAAAGCATCTCTTAAATGGTTTTATTTTTAAACGTTTCTCCTCCCTTACTGGCAGATCTTATTTAAAAAAAAAAAATTCCCCCACAAAATAAATAAAAATAGAAGAGATATATTTAAAATGTTTTGGAGAGACAACCCAAGTGAACCATGCTTTTAGAGGTCTATTATTAGGTCTTTAGGTTTTTAATTTGTTTTTAAGTGTTTCTTTAATTTTAGATATTATTTTTTATTGGTTCTCGTGTCTTCAATTTATATTTGAGTGGTTCTTGAATTTTAGACATTGTATCTATTTAGTCACTGAGTTTCATAAAATATTATAAATAAGTTTAATTGATCTTTAATTCAACATATTCGTTAACAGTTTAAGAGAATATTGACTTGACATTTAACTTAACATGTTTAATTGGCTAAAATACTAATGTGAGATTAAATATTATTTCAAATCTCTCATCAATCCAGACTTAAGATTTGAAATAATAATAAATCTTCTATACTTTGGCCAGTTAACATTTGAGGTAGGCGTTAGGTCAATATTATATTAAAGAGTTAATAAATTAAGGATCAATTAAAATTATTTCTATTAATCCACGGGCCACACAAATTGAAAATGTAGGGACAAAAAATGGACACAACTTTTAAAACTGAGAAATCACTTAGATATAAATTGAAAATACGAGAATCAAATAGACATGACGTCTAAAACTCAGAGACTAAAAGAGAAATTTACCCATAAAATTATATCTCCTCACATATTATATGACGGTTATAAATCACACTCTATATTAATTATATATATTTTAAAACTAGAAATATTATCAAGAATATCCACATTAATTCACATTTATTCACTAATACCAGTTGTGTTTTTTTAATATCAATTTTGCCCAAAAAACATCATAAATGGCGGTGATCCCATGTTTTCCGTTTTGAAAAATTACTATCATGTCCTTTCCTTAAATGTTGTAGACCATAATAAATAGAGGGCAGAAAACGTCTTTTCATTGTTCCCTTAAACGGCGCGTGGAGTTAAAATGGGTAAGTTTGCTAATTTATAAAACATATAAGTATTAATGTTATTATACCTATTTATTATGGTCTAATATGAAATTAACCCTTAAAACTATTACAAATCGTACTCCTACATTGATTGAATTATATCAATATTTTATGTAGTTTATCTTTATGTCAATCCTCACCCTTATAGATATTATTATTAAGGGTTAACAGTTCTTTCCTTTTTAAATACTATTTTACTTTACATTGATTAATAGTAATTTTAGATTTTAATTAATATTATTGACGCGTGTTAACTTTTTTAGATATTTAATCTAATTAGAGAGGCGATATTTGAACATTCGATTTTAAAGAAAGTACAATTATCTTATTAATTGATGTTATTAAAATTTAGTATAGTAGTATTTTTTTTTTTTGACAAATTTAGTACAGTAGTATGATTCATAACGAACTTAAAAAAATAGTATGGAGACAATTAAATTAATATATAGATATATAAGAATTAAAAGTAGAGAGTCTAATTCAAGATATAGAGATATATATTTTCAATTTACAAATAGTTCAATAACTAACCGGATAAAATTGAAAGTTGGAGTCTTCTATCCCATCATCATTTGATGTAACATAAAAAAGTATATAGAATTTATCATAATGTTATATTTTGAATGGATTACTACACACCGTACACCGTTTGTCGCCGATTTCGCCCACCCACGCCACGCCTCATCCAAGGTTCCTTGTCGTTTCTCCTTTATTTTTTACTTAAATTCAAATAAATGAATGAACAAATTACCAAAACATTTATTTCGTATTATCGACATCAGCATAAGGAGGATTGAATTTAATTTGTTTCCAGTGCCGATCTCACCGTTAATCAACTGACACATGGCTTATATTTTAACATAAAAATCACAATCAGGTGTCCCACATCACTCCCAGTCCCACATCGTATGGGAATAGAAAACCCTTTTGGCTAAGGAACCGCCTTTTACTTAACTCTGCACAAAATCAGAGATTTTCTAGTATACTATAAATTTTCTCACCTGTTAGACCTCTACTCTTATATAATTACAGGTTTGAGTATCTATTATATTTAGTATAATATTTAAAGGAGATTATAAAATATTCTTATTTATTTTTGTTATAAATTATTTCCATATTAGAGAAAATATTTAATTTTTAACTTTATAAATAAGAAATAATATTGATATTTTATTAATTGAACTATATTATGTTAACTAAAAATAATTGAGATTCTATTAGATTCTTTTTTTAATAAATAATAAATGTTTATAAAATTTTAAAAGATAACTTTTTTTAAATGTATATATGGGTTTGAATTCCATATTTATTTTGAATTAAGGAAGAAAAAATTTATTATTTCAAAATTGAAAAGAAAATTTGCAATTTTAAAAATTATCAATTCATAAAATATTATTTTAAAAAAAGAATTTTTTTTATTGGGTAACAAAATTTTATGTAATATTTGTAAGTATAACATTTAAAAAATGTATTTATAAGTACAATATTAAAAAAAATTAAATCAGTAAAATGAGTGATAACTTATATAGTGAATCAATGATTATTTATGTGAAATACAATTAATTAAAAAATCAGTGATTACCTATAAAATGAATCAATAATTAGTTTAAAGAAATCATTTTAAACTTTATGCTATATTTATAAATAACTTTTTAGACTACTATTTTTAGAAATATTGGATTCTATTCTACAAGAATCCCTAAAAAAATCAAAAATATATTATTTCTACCGTTTCTTCATATTATATAAAAAGGAATATATATAACGGCAGCGTTAGAAATTTTCTAGCACAAAATACAAATACCAAAACCCTTTATTGAAAATTGAATAAAAAAACTCCTTGTGGGCGGCCGACCCTACTTTACGATTCCCACAATCGAGACGCTTACCTTTCCATCCACCATCCAGATCACTACACGTGTTATTTCTGTAACTTCATCACCCTTAAAACTGGACCCCACACAAACCGGCCGCCATGGACCCACCCGAATTTGGGGAAAATGTATTTCGGAGTTTTGTAAACTGAAAATAACTGATTTTTTTTTTTACCTATTTTGTGTATTAAGATTAGTCATTTCATTCAATCTATTACTAATTTACTAAATAAAAAATATCAATTTCATTGATTTAAAGAAAATTCATTTTCATTCGGTTTGTTTTTAATTATTTTAACTGATAAATGAAAAATATGTTAAAAATGACAATTAATTATACAACTCTCCCTTTTGATGGAGTCCTCAAATCTCTCTGCCCTAATTTAATATAATATCTTTAAAAGGAAATAAAAATCTCAAAACATAAATTGCAATGGAAAATTAGACGAGTAGTTTCCAATCCATATATGTAGAAATACTATATAAACTCTGTTTTTTTTCCTTTTTTATTTATTCATCAACTTGTATAAACATTCCTAAATTACAACCCCAAGATGGGAAACAAAATAATATACAAACTAAAAAACAGTATTCACATCTATAACCCCCAAAACTCATGTGTAATCACTAATAGCGTCCTATTTTATAATTTTTTTTATAGAACACTAGTCAAATTTATTTATCCTTCAAGTCCTCCACCTTTTATCCTATTTTCATATTTCCCCCATCTTTCTTTTCTCACCCCCTATATTTACAAAAAAACTATTAAAAAAAAAAAAAAACTTGAAAACCAGGAGCTGCTGCAAAGAACATATGAAAAGTAGTACATTTTCTGTATAATTTTGGGGAAGAAGAGTAATTAAGTGAAAGTTTAAGAAAAACTTCAATATTCGATGATTAGTCCTCCCATTGGGGCTCTATGTGGAATTCCCTTTCTTCTTTTGGCTGTTCGGTAATTAACCAAAGTTGGAGGTGGGGTTGATGGTGTGAAGCTCTGGAATTTGTTCTTGTTCTTATTCATCAACAATTCTCCATGGCTATGGCTATGGCTATGGCTATGGCTGCAGCTGCTGTATGAATCCTCCGTGTCCGATGAGCCAGAACCCGACCGCAAACCCGCCATTGATCGTCGCTGCTTCTGATAATTCTTTGATGTCCCAACAATCTGTAATTTAAAAAAAATCCCAATTCTTAATTTCATCAAACAAAAAGTCAACACATTCCAACCAAACGTATTAATGGCATTAACAACAAAATTGATGAATTGGGTTTTCTCAGGAACCAAACAGAAAACAAGAAACGAGGGGGAAAAGCGATACCTTGCAACCAAGAGAGCAAAAACGGAAGGAATCAAGGAGGCTACGTTCACAGACTTCACAAGTATTAGTAACGCCTTTACCAGGCCTAGGCTGAGGTCTTTCATTCAAGAAAACAACTCTAGCACTATTTATAATGTATGTTTGAACCCCTGTTATATCTAGAACTTTCTGAATTTCCGACACCCTTATTACATCATGGTATGAAGATCTTCGAATCTGGAAACAAAAACAAAAAAACAGGATGTTTGAGAAAATATTTGAATGAAGGGTAAGAAAACAAAGAAAAAGCAGAGATTTTTTATGGTAAAACAAACCTGAATAGCACGATGATCTTTGTGATATGAAAGACAAAGAGAACAGAGAGGACCATTCATGCAATCCAAACAATACATATTACATTCACTTTTATGAAATTCAGCATGGAATTTGCATTGAACAAAGAAGCTTTCTTGAAGCAGAGGTTTTAGCCATGGCGGCCATTTGTTATCTTCATCATCAGGACCCTGTTGGGAGAAGGAAAAAAAACAGAATCGAGATTTAAACACAAACCCATTTAATAAAATCAAAAACCCAGATGGAAAATGTAAGAATTAGAATGTGGGTCATGAAAGAAATCAAAACCCCATAAAAAAAAAAAAAACAGTACCATGATTCTTCTGCTCTTGGGTTTAATTTCTCGAACATCTGTGGTTTCCTGGTTTTCGATAGCCAGTTTGAATGGTGAGAGAAGTAAAACTCAAAACTGTATTTATTTTAGAGAGAGAAAAGGGAGAGAGAAAGGGAGACGAGGGCGGCGAGAAAGGAAAACAGGGGTTTTTGTATTGTAGGTCGAAGAAGGAGTTTTAGCCTTTTAGAGAGAGAAAGAGAAGTCGTTCTTATCTTTCGACACTCTAAACCGAACCAAAAAGGTTCCGAAGCCGAACCAAAAGGGGAAGATGCGTTGGGTACAAGGAACTCTTCTCCTTCTTTCCTTTATAAATTTTTGCTTTCATTTTCCTTCTCTCTTTGCTTCGGTCTTATCGCATTTTCCTCCCCCCTTTCAATTTTCTATTATTTTTAAATTTTTAATCCCTCTCTTTATTTTTATTAATATCCTATTATAAATTAAGAGAGTGGACTCAAACATACTACTCGGCAATTGAACGTTTAAAGTATTGGTACGAATCGATACTGAGTCACGTATTTATCTCAATTTCAATATACAACGAGATTTAAATAAGACAAATTATTTATAAAAAAAATGAGTGAATTAGTTTGACTTGACTTACTTAAATTTATAGAACCATGATTTGACTATAACTTGGATCATCCATTATTAATTTGTGTTATATAAATAAACTATGTTTATATTGATCCCTTTTGTTATTGGTTATTGTCACCCATTATTAGTGTTTATGAGAAAAAAAAATAGATTTTGATTTTAAATGCGTAGACATAAGAAAGTAAAAGTGAATTCCCTGAATTTTGTGTACACAAAAAGATGAAAATTTTTATGGGGGGGTTTGGTAGCTGAGAAAGTTCATGGAAATTGAAAAGTAATTTTAGGGATTCTTTTGACTTTGTGGGCTCAAATTTTCATTGTTTGATTAAACCTAGGGGAATGAATTACAGAAAAAATAATGTTTGGGAACGACATAACATATGGGTGCACAAACATCAAATAAGGAGGGTATTTTGTCCAATTATCTTGTCTTGTGCATGAATTGTTCCACGCTTATTTTCCAATCAAATTTTAGATTTTTTTTAATCAATTATTGACCATTCCTTCGAATCAATTATTCACGCTTGAAATGTAGAATAAATCTTCATTGATTTTTTATCTGATTTTTTTTTTATCAAATTTGGGATTCGAGAGCTTTTATAGACCTGTTACGTGATCATACATTAAAAACAACTGAAATTTACTAATTTTTTTTCTAATTAAATTAAAACATATGAAAAATGTTGAATAACCATGTATTCTAAATTCGTGAAAATAACTATTAAAACACTCTATCAACTACAAAACTATTTATAATTATCAAAAATAATTTATAAATATTATTTATTAAGAAAAACACAGAACTTCTGCTAAACCAAGTTTTCCAATGATCAAGAAAAAACTAATATATATTATCCCCCGCCAGTCCATATTTCCTGTAAAAAAGTTTCCAAACTAATTACCTTATTTTCCGTAGCATTTTTTTGGAAGTATATTTTTGTATTTAAGATTTGTTTGGGAGTGTTTATGAAATAAGTGTTTTTAGTGTGATAAAAAGTGTTTAGTGATATATTATTTCATTGTTTCGATCTAATATTTATAAAATGTTTTTAATTTTGTTCAGAATTCTTGTTAGAGAAAATGTGTATACAAAAGAAAATTTGTAGAACTAACTTAGAGAAAGAAAGTGTATAAGAAGAATTTAGAGAGTGTGGAAAAATAAGTTAGAGAGAAAACACATGGAGAGAAGAGACCGAGAGAGTGTAATGTGGAGAAAAGTTAGAGAGAGTATTTATAGAGATGTTAGAGAGACAAACTATGTAGAGAGAAATTAGAGAGACAAACTATGTAGAGAGAAATTAGAGAGACAAACTATGTAGAAGAAAATAGAAATACAATGTTTAAAAAATAAAAAACACTTCAAAAAGTACTTAGGGGCCGTTCATTTCAATGTTATTTAACATTACGGAGGGAGGTGTAGATAACATTGTTTATTTTACTGTATTTAAAGATATAAAGATATCTTAGATTACATGTAATCAAAGAATACATGATATCTGGTCATTTTAGAATACACTCTCCACCGGTAGGTTTTTAAGATTACATTACGAATGTATTCTGATTTTTACTTTTTTGTCCTTCAACATTATAAAAAGTCATTTTTCTTTTTACATATAAATACATAAGATAATTTATTTTCTCATCAATAACTAAATTTAGAAACATAAATAATTTTTTCGTTACAATAATTATGATACTTTAATAAATTCATTAGTATCAAATAAGTATATAAAATTAAATTTAAATTTTTATGTTAATTAAATATTTAAATAAATAAGTTATAAACTAATTAAATTATAAAAATAGTATAGGTATATTAATCTACAAAAAAATATTAATTACATTCATATATAAAATTTATTAACGAGAAACATAAAACAAGGGTATTATTGGAAGAATTATTAATTCATTAAATTTCCTTCCTTAAATACAACCTAACAAACAATGTAATCTTTTATACCTATGAGATTCTCATTTTTAATTACTGCAAAATGAACGTTGTAATCTTATATTCCATGTATTTTAGATATCCAGTAATCTTAGATTACATAGTATTTAGGATAACGGAAAATGAACGGCCCCTTAATACTTATTTCTTCAAAAAAACAATTTGAAGTATTTTTGACTTCTAAAAAAGTGTTTATAAAATATTGTCAAACATAAATAGTGTATCTAAGAATTGCTTTTACTCATTTAATAACATTTTTTACTTGACCAAAAACACTCCCAAACACACCTTAGTGTTCCAAAAGTATAATACTAAAATCCCTCCAATCAAATTACCAACAATAAAGATTTCATCATTTTTTTAAATTCTATTTTGAAAAGATATTCATTCCCATTAATTTATAACGTTTGGAGAATTGGGCAACCTAATTCAATTTCATTTGTGGAGAGTTTTAAAATCTAACCTAATTTGTTTGAGACCATGCACATACAAAATCATGTATAGTTTGGTTTCGGTTTTATATTTAATAGTGAATTAGAGTATGTTACTTAATCATTGTGAATTTTAAACTTGAAAATTAAAAGTAATAATAAACTCAACCACTAAATTATAAAAATAAATGAATTAAATAAAAAAAACTTATAATTTACATCAATAAGTTGTTCGATTAACATAACACAATTGATTAGACATCTACTTTCTTCGTTTAAGGTCGAAGGTTTGATTATCCCCTCCTTCAATTTGATGTAATATCTAAAAAAAAATTGTTTGATTACATCAATCAATTTATTAGAAAAACAAAGTTTATATAGTGTTTCTATCTATATAGAAACTAAAATCACTATCCATTTATTTATTGAACAAGTCTCACTCACTCGTTTGATATAAACTTTGGATCGAGAATGATAGGAAACAATTTTAAGACATAAACTAAATTCACTATTAATTTATTTATTGAATTTTTTAAAGCTCAATTTCTTATCTCATTCTTCATTTCAAAAGATATTAATTAAAAAAAAAAAAAAAAAACCCTCATTAATTATCCCCCAAGTAAATATTATTATTATTATTGGGAGATTGTGCTTAAGAATCATGTTCATGGGGATTTGCTTTGGACAATGCATATATGGATGATCTCTCTTTTGAAGACATGAGATTGGGTATTGTGAAATCATAGGTAGAAGGATTAGGTGAATGATTTTTTTATTATATTATATTTAAAAATATATATATTAGGTTGAGGGTTGGATCTGCCAACTATTGATAGATGATAGAAGCCTGGAACAATCTTTCTTTGCAATTAGTTTAATTTTTATAAGAAGATAGTTTAGAATATGGAATGAGAATCAAATTTTATTAAATTAGAGAATTTTTGTTCCTCTTCCCTTATACAAATCTCTCTTTTTCTCTTAAAAAAATATTGAACGAGTTGTGTTTGATAAATCATTAATGATTTCTTAATTGTAAACTTAAGTTAAGAAAACTATAAACCGTCTATTGGAGATTGAGATTAGGAATAATCGAATTCTTTTCCTAGATATATTTTAATTAATTTTTTTGGGCATTTGCAAATCTAGCAAATTTTTTAGCAATATTTGTAAAAATGAAAGCTTAAAAAAATATTTGCAAATATAACAAATTTTGATTTAGTTTATCATTGATAAACATTGAATTACATATTTTTATACTATGTTTATCACTGATAAACACATAAATCATTGTTTATCACTGATAAACATGATAAAAATTGCTATATTTGAAAATACTTTTTTGAGTTGATATTTTTACAAATATTGCATAAAAATCTGTCACTCAATGAAATTTTCCTAATTTTTTTTCCATCATGAGAACACTTATTGATGGTAAGAGAACTAACTTAAGAAGTAAAGAGGTGTTGTTCTAATATCTAAAAGTAGGATTGGTTGTGACATTAAACATGATTAATGTAATGACTCGGATTTGCTTTAAAACTAACGACTGTCTCCACAAACTAACACGAGTTCTTTCAACATGTTTTTGTCCTCACTCACACGCACCTTAGTATAAACAGTCAAAGGTCACCCAACCTAGGATTGCTCCAAACCAAACACGCTTAACTATGAAATTACTTACGATTGAGTCACCGAAACTGAAAAAGAAGGTTAACCTTATTAGTATAGGTAGTACATATCAATTTTATTAAGCCTTCCTCAACTGTATTGTCTCATACCGGTACAGTCTTAGAATTCCCTCTCATTCGGATGTGGAGTCAGTTCATCCATGTGTCCTTTCACCTAGAATCCTGTCAGGAGCCGCTCCTCATCCATGTCTATTAATTGTACCGACGACCACTCTCCGCCCTCATAGGATCCAGCTGTCACAATTAATCTCTCTATTAAGATTCTCAATTAAATATTCGGGTGTTAAATGAAAACTATTTTGTCATTTAGAAAGTTAATTCATAGTCAGCATGTTTAAAAGTGAAATTTTTATAGTATTAGAAACAAAATCCATTTGTTTATAAAAGAGAAAAAAAGAAATAAAATAAAATTACATAACAATTTTATTTTAAGTTTTATATTTTTAAAAGCTAACTTGTTCATCGATAATTTTTCTAATCTCTATTTTCACTTTTTATTTGAAATTGATCTTAATGAAATTTCAAAAACAAAAGTCAGTTTTTGAAAACTACTTTATTTGAATTTTTAAATTTTGAAAACTTTTTTTATATGGATTTTCAAATAAAGATTTGTTTAATAAACAAAATTAATTTTTAGAAATATAAAATAAATACTATAATCATTATCAAACTAGCAATTAGAGAGTATCTTTCTTTCTTTTGTATTTTAATAAGAAAATATGTTATTTAATTTAGGTCGCTCTTTCTTGCGATTAGGAGTATAGGTTGGCTTGGTTTGTAGAGTAAAAACCAGGGGTTCAGAATGAGATCCAGAATCAATGCCTTTGATGCTCCTTTTGCGTTCTTCTTGAATGATTAAGGCAAAAACCTTATTAATCCGAGGAAGAGGAACTATGAGAAGGGCTTGAGATATAATTTGTGCACAGTCCCATCAAAAAACTGAAAATATAATCCCTTTGAACGTAATCATTCAGTGCTTCAATTCCTCCACAAGTGCACTTAATTTTTGGATGATATTCAAGCAATTCTTGCCAAATAGTCTTAAGACGAGTGAAATAACTGCTAATTGAGAGATTACCTTGAGTAATATTCATGAGTTCACGACGAAGTTGAAAGATTCGAGGTCCATAGTCCTGTTGAAAACGATCACGAAGATCAAGACAAATGTCATGAGCAGAGTCAGTGTAAAAAAAACTTGCAGATATTTCTTTCTCTATGGCATTCAGAATCCAAGAGACAGCTACATCATTGATACGAAGCCAGATCTGCTCAGAGGAACCTTGAGATAGACAAGATAAGGATCCATCAATGAAGCTAAGCTTATTTTTGACAGGTAAAGCAAGGCGCATTGATCTGCTCTAAGAGTGATAATTATCACCATTTAAAAGAGGAGTGACCAAAACTGTGGATGATCTATCAAAGTGATGCAAGAAATAAGGACTATTTTGAGGAAGTTCATCGAAGCGAGTTGTTGAAGAAGGTGTTGAAGAAGCTTCAACATAGCCATTAATGGCGGAAATAAGATGATAGAAGATGAAAAAGAGGATTTCAATTAGAAGAATGTGATTGAAGAACACAATCGGATGATGCGTGAAGATGAAATCCGAAGATGATTGCACTGATGTCAGACAAGATCAACCAAAAATCATTGAAGATTTGAGATTTTGACGGTGAAATCAATGCACAAATGAAGAAGAAATTAGGGCGGGAAAACATGTACGGCTAAGGAAAAACCTATAATACCATATTAAAGCTAAAAGAGAAAAGACTAAATAAAATGGAAAGTATATTCAATGAATTGAAAGTGTTAAATATTTATACAAGTTAAGATGGCATTTATGTTAAATTGAATAGTAACTAACTTGAGTTAATTAACTTCAACTATTCTAATAGGAACTAATTCTAAAAATTAATAATTAATGTACTAGCTAATTACATACACCATTGTATCAATCAAACAAAAGCAGATATTTCTAGTCTTAATGACAATTATATTTAATATTTATTTTTCATCAAATGAGTTGTTTAAATCATCATTTAATCATTGAAGATTTCTCATTCTTGGAATGAGAAATATTTGTGACTAAAATCGTGAGAAGAATCTTGGCAATGTTTGGATATTTATGTTTACCTGTTATGTTGTTTAAGAAAATGCATTATCTCATTAAACATTATTTATTGATTAAAATCTTATATGAATATGATTGATAGTTCTAAGTTTTATTTATAACAATTTTTTTCTTCTAATTTTATGACTATAATTTAGAAATGACTAATTGAAATAAATTACCATGTAAAAAATGATATCGAAATCAACTTTAAAAATATGATGTAAATTTGTATATCAATATCAATTATTGCACATTCTTAGTAAATTAATCATAACGAAACTAAAAAAAGTGAAGAGAGAATCATTAATTTAAAACACAATAATTACCATATACATCAAATTAATCAGTGATTTAAATAGTACTATTTAAATAAGGCAGCAAATTTGTCCTCATTTTTCACCTGCCAAAACTTAATCTCTATCTTCAACTTTGATTCTATTTTTAAGACAAACATAAGAATTGGAAAAGTACTTTATTTAAAAATATGAGATTTTCCTTATTAAAAAAAACAGCGTATTTTTTTTAGAATATAAATGTTTTTTAGCTCTTTTTTTTTAGACAATCTTGGTATCATATTTATGATTGGCAAGTCTAAAATATTAGCTTTGATATTTTCCCCAATTCGGTCTTTGAATTAAAAAAAAAAAATTCTCGAACTTTGTTTTGTTTACATTCTGGTTTTCATAATTTCCGTTTATATTTTAACTAAAAACTTGCGCTACACTAATTATTTAATATATCATATTGAGTAATTATGTATCATATTTATAGTTTGATAGAATAATATGATTTATATTTAAATGGGCAAAGAAAACGAATAAAGTAATGAAAATATTCATGTCCGTAGGGGAAAAATGATATTGTAAGTTTGTAACTCACAAGAAATTGAAAATTAATTCCAACTGTATTTTCTGTTAAAAAAATATACATATGGAGTAGAGATAACACGAAAGATTGAAATAAAATATAGTTCAAGAGATTGAGTGATTAATTTTTATTTTTTTTTAATTGTCAAATTTTAAGGATTAAAATAAGTTATAAATGAATAAAATATTAAACAAAATAATGGAGGAGTTCAATTTGACGTTGTCTTTGTACTTGCAGTCAAGTCAACGGTATATGTTTATTATTCGACACGGTCATAGGAACGCACACAATGCATGACTTCTCATGCGCTTATGCATACGTGTTTCACACGTGTGGGCCTTCTTGGTTCTTTTGGGCCCCATAAGTGGGCCAACTCTTATAGTCACACGGCCTTGGAAAGGACGTCATTGGGTCCCATTTGATTTCCGGCCCAAGGCCCAATGGCATAGATTGTAAATAACCTAACTACTTTCAGCCCTTTTCTCACTTTCGAGACGATTAGGTTTGCTTGATGATGACGTGGGTGATTGAGTCTTCCAAAATTTCATCATTTATCGCCATTATTATTATTTTATGTGCATTTTTTACAACTATTTTTAATTAGAATAAATGTTATTTTATTGCCGTTTTAAAAATTGTTTTTATATTAATAATTACAATAGACAGAGGGACGTAATAATTAATAATGATAACGTTGTGAATTAATACACATCCATATTTAGATATATATATATATATATATATATATATATATATATATATATATATATATATATATATATATATATATATATATAGATGGAGAAAATGAACTTTTTATTCCAAATTATTCAAAAAAAAATTCTTTTCTATTTTAAAATTTGAAGAATATTTATAATAATGACTTCTATTTGTTTTCAAATAATCTTAGCTACATTTTAATAATGACTTTTATCTATCTTGAAAAGAATTTTTATGGAATTGGATAAAGAAATAATTATAAAAGAACTTGCTAACAATTTGATTTATTGATTATTTTTTTTAGAGGATTTATGCTTCCAATAAATATGCGGTGTATATATAATCCTAAAAAGTTAGAATTGGATACCAAATAATGAGAAGTTGGCTATTGAGTGGAATATCTTTTTGTATCCTTATTTTAGTATTTTTTTTTCCATTCCATGATTTGCATGCATATATAACAATAAAGAAAAGAAGATATAAAGATGGCAACATAAAGTTTTAATGTTAAAAACACCTCTTATATACGTATTATTTATTCATCTTAAACAAAAAAAGAATTAATATATATATATATATGTCTCATAGGTCAATTGGGCATAAACCAACTTGGATTGAGATTTCTAGATTAAAATAGTGACGTTCTTAATTCTTATCACAAAACAGAAAATTCTCAAAGTACTAAAGAGTAAACCTATATTATCTCGAAAATTTTCAATTGTGTGTTGGTTGTATTATTTGAAATTTTAACCTTTCATTATAGATGATGGGCGGCTATATCATTAAAATGGATAAAATTTGTGTGCAATATATAAAAAATAATACCATAAAATAAATTCGAGAGGTGAAAAAAAAAAATAACAACTTACTAGTTAATGTCCATTTGACATAACTTTTAAAATATTTTAATAAATAATATTTTTTATAATCATTTAAAACATTTTAAAAAATTATCCCAAACGAATCTTTGATAATTTAAGAATGTTTATCATTAAAAAAAGACTCTAAAAGAATAAAAGTGAAAAGAAAAATATCATAAAATTACATTTTAAACAATTTGTAATTTTTTTCTATTTTTATTATAGTTGCGTATTTTCGTCAAGTTGATGAGATGTTAACATATGTGATTAAATTTACATCTACCCATTAGCTTAAGCTTTTGGGTCAACTGGTGATTTAACATATTTAACATGTTCCTAGGTTAGAACCCATGTGATGACATTTTCTCCTCATTTATATTCCACAAGTTTAGGTGTTGTGCAAATATTTAAACCCACATGTGAGAAGGGTGTTGACATATATGATTAAATTTACTTTTACCCATTAACTTAAGTTTTTGGATCAAATAATGATTTAACATATTTAATATGAGATAAACTAATCAACTCCATGTATATATGTACCAACCTAGATGTACAAAAGAAAAGACACTATTAAAGAGACATGAGAGTGGGGTTCGAACTGGAATAAACCTGCCAGAAGAACACTAGATATTAGTGTCTAATCAAGTTAGAATATACAATTTGATAGAGTTTTTTCAAGTTAAAAATGATTTAACTTAACTAATTGTGGTCTCTCTATTTATATAAAGTCATGATGAAGTTAGATTCGTGTGCGATAGTCTAGTAATTAATTTTTTTTAACATGACCGTAAAAGAAAAATGATGATAATTTTACATTCTAAACCATATTAGGGTTTTTTCATTCCTTATAAACATTATTAACTATTTATTAATAAGCAACTAAGTTTTTTTGTCAGATAAAATAACCCTAAAAGAAGAAAAGGAAGAGTAATGAGTGTTGTGAGCAATGAAATTAAAATAAAGAAATAAAAAGGATAATAGGGAGAAACAAAGGAGGGCCAACCAAGTTGCTAAGTGAAGTGGCATATGACTTTTATGTCCACTAATGACAAACCAAGTTGACCCTATTTTCTTTGTCATATATTCCACTATCACTTTCAATTCCAATTTTAAAGTCTATCAAGCTTTCAGATTTTTATTAGCCAATTTTTTTTTTTAATTTTTTTTATTGCCTTGGTTTTTCTAAGGTGGAAAGTGTGATGGATTGTTGTTGATTGAGAGAGAGATTTTTGCATCCTTCATTTGGAGAACTAAAAATCAGATAAGGCATATCTTTATCCATGGATAATCCAAACCTTGGGTTGGGTTAAATTGCTAATGTTATTCTTGGTTTGGTATGTTCTAGTTGATTTTTTATTTTATTTTTATAAAATGGCTTACTACATTTTATCTCATATATAATTTATGTATTCTAGAATTTGGACTATAAGGCTTCCTTTGATAATAATTTTTTTTAATTTATGTTGAAAATTAAATTTATTTCATTATTGATTTTTCACTTTACAAAAACTCTTCAAGTTCTTAGTAAAAAAAAATTTTTAAAAAAAGTTTTTTAAAACTCTTTTTTATAGTTTTTAAATTTTAATGAGGATAACAAAAAAGTTTAAAAAGCTAGATTACAATATAAAGAAGTTATTATAAAAATATGTTTAATTTTTTAAAACAGAAAACAAAAATATTATCAAATGGTTCCTAAAATTTTAACTTAAAAAAAAAAAAATATATATATATATATATATATACACACATTGGTCTTATTGTTTGAGAATGTCAAACTGTAAAGGAAGCTCATTAATGAGCTGGCAAAGGACCTTACTTCATCTAACAAAAAGCAGTTTTAGTTAGTTCGATTCTTGTAACTAATCTAGTAATCTGTTAGAACTTAAACTAGATTAGTTTCTCTTCTTCCAATTAATGATTTCTCTGTATAAATATGAGATGATTACAGTTGAACATTTTAATGAAGAATTCTTCACATTTCTGAGATATAGTTAGTTCTTTAGATGGTATCAGAGCTCACGGCTAACTGCCAAGCTCGCTCCTACATCTCCAATGGCTTCCGCACAGAACGCTAATGCTACTGCTGAAATCAATAGCTCTCATTCTACTCAGGCAACTCGTGAAGAAGAAATAGAAGATTCAGAAGTCAAGAAACTCAAGAATCTGACAAGCAAAACTTCAACAGTGAAGTTGAATGATGAAAACTACTTACTCTGGAAATTTCAAATCCTTCTTGCGGACATGGCTTTGAAGAATTTCTTGATGAAGACGGTGAAAGACCTCAACAATATATCAAGAACAACAATCAAATCAAAGTGATGAATCCTGATTTTATCGAATGGAAGAAGCAAGATAAATTGCTATCTTCATGGTTGACAGGATCTATGACAGAAGAAATCATCAAACAGGTAATTGATTGTAATTCTACAAGTGAGATCTGGAATAGTGTTGCATCTATGTTCACTTCTCAAGATCTAGCTAAGATTATGCATTATAAGACTAAAATGCAAAGTCTGAAGAAAGATTCATTGAGTATGAAAGATTATGTTGCAAAAGTGAAAAGTCTTGCCAATTCTCTTGCTTCTGTCAATCATAGAATTTCTGAACAAGAACAGATAATGTGTATTTTGCAAGGATTAGGATCTGAGTATGATTCTGTGATAGCAGTAATTACTTCAAAAACAAAAAGGCAAAATCTTAAAAGTGTTGTTGCTTTGCTTCTTTCTCAAGAAGCAAGAATTGAAAAGAATATTGTACAAAATGAAGGGTCCCTTCCATCTGTCAATCTTACCTTTCAGAATCAGCAGAGAAACAACAACTATGGAAATTATCAGAGGTCTAATAGTACTGGCAATGGTGAAAATAAAAACAAAGGGAAATGTAAGGGAAAGCAGTCTTGGTATCAGAATTCCAATAAGCCTCAATGTCAGATTTGTACAAAATTTGGACATACTGGACCCAGATGCTATTTCAGATTTGATCCTAATTATCAGGGTCAATCTAATGGTGGTCAACAGAATAGAAATCAAGGGAATAATCACCAGTTCAATTCTAGAAACACTAATTTGATGAATGGAGGGCTGAAAGTTCTATGACTGGAGGTTCAAATACCATGAATGCAATGGTTGTAACTAATGAATCTGAGGCAGCAAATCACTGGTATTCTGACTCTGGAGCTTCAAATCACGTCACTCATGATCTTGGAAATCTCAATATTGGCAGTGAATATAATGGAAACAATGATTTTTTGTAGGAAATGGTGCAGGTCCTGTCTATTTCTCATTCCTGGTAGATCAACTCTTATTTGTCCTTCCTCTAATACTCCCTTTCATTTACAAAACTTGCTTTATGTTCCTAAAATAACTAAAAATCTTATTAGTGTTAGCCAATTTTCTCTTGATAATAATGTTTTCTTTGAATTCCATCCCAAATTTTGTGTTGTGAAGGATCTAAGAATCGGCAAGCCTCTTCTTCAAGGGAAACTCCATGATGGTCCATACCAATTCAATCTCGTAAAGCTTCAATCCCATCCTTCATCCTGCAAATCTATCAATTCAACAATTACATCTTCACCAAGCTCAAATGTCCTGCTTTTACTTCTTCTAGTCATAGTGTCTCGTAATAGCGAGATAGATATTTGGCATAAGAGATTAGGCCATCCAAATTTGTCTACTCTTAAACTAGCATTACAATCTTGTAATATGATATCCATTCTTAATAAAAGTGATGCCTTTTTTTGTGAATCCTGTCATTTGGCAAAAAGTCACAAACTTCCATTTCCAAACTCCAAAACATCTTACTCAACACCTTTGCAACTAATAGAATCTGATTTGTGGGGACCTTCTCATACAGTCTCTCGCAATGGTTTTAAATACTACATGAGCTTTGTTGATGTCTTCTCTAGATTCACATGGATTTATTTTCTTCAATCGAAGTCTGATGCATATAAAACCTTTTTAACATTCAAAGCTCAAGTTGAAAATCAACTTAATCTTACAATCAAAGCTTTGCAGACTGACTGGGGGGGGGGGAGAATTTCGATCTCTTACACCCTTCCTTCAATCCCATGGCATTGTTCATAGAGTAACATGTCCCCATACATCAGAACAAAATGGTATTGTTGAAAGGAAACATAGGCACATAACAGAAACTGGTTTAGCTTTGTTATCTCAAGCCTTTCTTCCTTTAAAATTCTGGGATGATGCTTTTGCCACTGCCACTTACCTGATTAATAGGCTGCCAACTACTGTCCTTCACAACAAATCTCTTCTTGAACAACTTTTTCAAACTAAACCTGATTACTCTCTTCTTAGAACATTTGGCTGCACTTGTTATCCTCTCTTAAGACCTTACAATAATCATAAATTAGAATATAGATCCACTCCTTGTACTTTTCTTGGCTACAGCCATAATCATAAGGGTTTCAAATGCTTAGCACCAAATGAAAGATTATATATTTCTCGTCATGTCACTTTTGATGAGCTATCCTTTCCATTTCAATTAAACACTCTTCCTACTCCTCAACCTGTCCCACAAACTACTTTTGTTGGACAAATACCAATTCTGTCAAAAGCTCCTATCATTCTCCCTAATCAATCAAATTCAACTGGACAACCTCATTCTTCTTTACCTGCCTTGAGTCCCACAGTTACTGACCCTCAGTCTATCTCTACTAATCCTACTCCTTCCACATCTATAGACACCTCTATTCATCCTATTCCTTTTACCCCACCTACCTCTCTAAATCCAACAGTTTCTTCTACTGTTCATCAGTCCATTCCTACACCTGAACCTGCACCTTTATCTACTGTGACAAATGCACATCCTATGCTCATACAAGCTAAAATGGGAATCTATAAACCTAAGCATGTCCTGACTGTTGATCTAGCTGAACAAGAACCTCTATCTCCAAAAGAGGCTTTGTCATGTTCTCATTGGAAAACTGCTATGCAAAATGAATATGATGCTCTCATGAAAAATAATACTTGGAGCTTGGTACCTAGGCCTTCTGATAAGAAAATTGTTGGCTGCAAATGGGTCTTCAAAATTAAAAAAAAATTCTGATGGAACTGTTGGAAGATATAAAGCAAGACTAGTTGCCAAAGGTTTTCATCAAGTGGCAGACATTGATTATACTGAGACCTTTAGTCCAGTAATAAAACCAACAACCATCTGGTTACTGTTCACACTTGCTCTTGCTAAGAATTGGCCTTTAAGACAATTAGATATCAATAATGCTTTTCTACATGGCATTCTACAGGAAGAGGTTCTTATGGAACAACCATATGGATTTCAAGTTCAATCATCTTCTGCTCCTTTAGTTTGCAAACTGCATAAAGCATTGTATGGATTAAAACAGGCCCCTCGTGCCTGGTTTGAAAGATTGAGCGATTTTCTTGTCTCCAATCGATTTGTTAGTTCAAAGGCGATTCATCATTATTCATGAGAGTTTCCTCAACCTCGGCTATCTACATTTTAGTTTATGTTGATGACATTATCTTAATAGGTAGTTCACAGGATGAGGTTAATCATTTGATTTCTTCTCTTCATGCCAAGTTTGCCCTTAAAGATCTTGGGAAACTTCATTATTTTCTTGGCATTGAGGTCTCTTATCCTTCCCATGGTGGTCTGCTACTATCTCAAACAAAGTACTTTACTGATTTACTTCAGAAAGTCAAAATGGCAGAAGCTAACAGCATTTCTACACCTATGGTTAGTGGATCAGTCATTTCTGCTCGGCAAGGATCTGTCTCAGCTGATATTCATCAGTATAGGAGCATTGTGAGTGCTCTTCAGTATGCCACCATTACACGCCCTGATCTTGCATATTCAGTCAATAAATTGTGTCAATTTATGCATGCTCCAACTGATTTTCATTGGAAATCAGTTAAAAGAATACTGAGGTATATCAAAGGTTCAATTCACCATGGTTTGTTTTTAGCAAAACCAACTCATTTTCACCTTGAAGCCTTTACTGATGCGGATTGGGCCTCTGATCAGGATGATCGCAGATCCACATCAGGGAATTGTGTTTTGTTTGGTGGAAATCTTGTATCATGGACATCCAAGAAACAACATGTCATCTCTCGATCAAGCACTGAAGCGGAGTTTAGAAGCATTGCTCAAGCCTCCACTGAACTCGTTTGGTTGCTTTCTTTGCTTAAAGAACTAAACATTCCTGTCTCTTGACCTCCTGTTTTATGGTGTGACAATTTGGGTGCAGTTCATTTGAGTGCAAATCCAGTTCTTCACTCAAGAACAAAACATGTTGAGATTGATATTTAATATGTCAGAGATTTAGTTCTTCAAAAACATATTCAAGTTCAACATATTCCTGCTTGCGCCAGGTAGTCGATGTCTTCACCAAACCATTGTCCCGCAACTCAATTTTTACCTTGGAAAGGAAGCTTGGTGTGATGGCTGCTGCAGACCTTGGTTTGAGGGGGGTGTAAAGGAAGCTCATTAATGAGCTGGCAAAGGACCTTACTTCATCTAACAAAAAGCAGTTTTAGTTAGTTCGATTCTTGTAACTAATCTAGTAATCTGTTAGAACTTAAACTAGATTAGTTTCTCTTCTTCCAATTAATGATTTCTCTGTATAAATATGAGATGATTACAATTGAACATTTTAATGAAGAATTCTTCACATTTATGAGATATAGTTAGTTCTTTAGACAAACAAATGAGATTATTAAATAATTTTTTTTTTAAGTTCAAGATTAAGTGGATGAACATTTTTAATCTTAATTAATTTCTATTCACAATATCAATAAGAATTAAAGGTGTGGTTCGGTTGAAACAAATGGATGTCGCTTGAGAGTTCTTCATTATAAAATATGAATCATTGATGAAAACTACGTTCAAAACCAATGATAAATCATAATTTCTTAGTAAAAAATAAAAAGTGTAGATACACAAAGAACAAACTCTAGTAAATTAGGTGAGTTTTTCCCCCTCAATAAGTAGGAGGAGATTAATATATTTACATGTGTTAGAGAAGAAAGAAAAACATATTCGATGTGTTTCAATCCAAAAAAATGTACTTCATTTTTATTTAATTCATCAATTTGTAACTTGTTTTGATTTTGAGAAGAATAATTTCTACTGTTTATCTTAATTTTAAAAAATATATATATAATTGAGTTTTTATTTTTCTAATTTACCACCTTATTTCATAAAAATAGTTTTATAAATCTTTTACCTCTTAAAATATTTTTGACTTCACTCCTACGATAATAAGATTATGATGTTCCGTCAAACTCGTTTGTATAAATTTTTTTAGGTTGATATCACAGTAAAAAACAACATACTATAAAAACAAAAGACAAGAACCCAAAAAATGTAGAAAATCATTCCATAACATAAACGATGCCCATTCCTTTTGGTGGGATCACTTTTATTTTTCTTCTTTCTCAATCTGCCATAGACAACAACTTTTTCCATCTTTTTTTCCAAGTCATTAAAATGTGTTTGCTTTGCTGGTTTTAACGGAATCTTATAATGATTGTAAAAGCAAAAGCAAAAGCAATTTTCTATATGTTCATAAATTATTTTCATTTTATAATTACGATTAAATACTTCATAATTGATTATTACAATGCCTAATCCTCTCGTTTGTTTATTAAATTTAAAGTATCTCACCAAAAAGAGGAACATTTCCTTTTCTTGCTATCATTCACTGACCCTTCCTTTTATTCCAGGACAGGCTTCTAATATTCCCTTTTAATCATTGCTAAATTTATAATTAACAATACCCTTCTTCTAAGGAAATTTTCTTAACTACCCTTCTAAACATTCAAATTATCAAAAATACCATCATTTTATTGAGAATTTTAAAACTACCTTAAAATTCATAACTAACTGTTGATTAATGGATAAGGTTTCATATGAAAACTGTCCTTTAAAGGTAAAAAAGAAACTAAAACTTTTATTGGGGTATTTTTAAAAACCATTTATAATTAAAAGGTAGAAACGATAATCTTCCCTTCTATTAATCATTCTTCAAAGTTCACCAAAATGTCCTCCATAGTAGACCGCAAGCCCAATAGTATTATAAAGGCCTAAGGATCTCAAGCCCAAAAAATATGGGCCGAAAGAAAATTGAATCGAGCCAATTTCGGCCCATTAAACTGACAATGGCCCAAGTTCGAATCCAAGTAGGAACCTTATCGATCACAACGCGCCGCTTGGGGAAAAAGAACGCAAAGCTATTCGTTCCTCTTTAGAAAATGATTCATTTGATGCTTTCATTCGTGGTACATTTAGGGATCGTTTACTAATCCATAATCGGAATGAATACATCGTCATCATTTACATTTATTATTATTCTCAACGTTTACTTATTGTTTGGAATCATTTCAAGTTTGTAATAACCATCTCAAAATTAGGTATGATTACTAAAGTTTATTACCCACTAATACTTAAGTAATCCATTATAATTAAGGGGCGTTTGGTATGGGGAATCCGAATTGAATGCCTAAGAATTTGATGTCTGTGTTTGGAATGTGCTGAAATGAGATTCAAATGCCTAGGAATATGATGTTTGTGTTTGGAGTGCGCTAAAAGGAGATTCAAATGCCTAGGAATATGATGTCTGTGTTTGGAGTGTACTGCAATTTGGATTTATGGGAATATAATTATTATTTTTGTGGGAAGGAATATGATTTTATTTTTATTTAATTATTATCTAAAATTTAATTAAAAATTTGAAAATTTTAATTGATGATATTAAATTTAATTAAATTAAAATTATCAACTATTTTCTATTTATAAGTTTGGATTTTTTTAATTTCCTTTTAAATATTATTTCATTAAATAAAATAAAAAAAAAAAATTTGATGAAACATATAGGAATCAATTTCTTACAATCATGTATTATTATATAAAATATTTGATATTAAGTGACGGTAAAAAATAAATGATTGTTGACATTAAATATTTGGGGTTTAATAATAAAACAAATTTATTAATTTAAAAAAGTGAAAAGGTGTTATTTAAAAAAAATGTTGTATTTGAAATTAAGCTTTATAAAGTAAAATTTATCTAAATTATTGAGTGTATTATTTTGAACATATTTTTTTTAATTTAATTATGTAAAATATATTGAGTTTCTTTAAAAAATATTTTTTGATTTAAAAAAAATGTATATTTTTTTTAATTAAAAAATCTTTTTTACTTTTTTTTAATTTTTTTTTTATCTTGTTCACTATAACCTACTAAAATGCTCCTAATATTTTTTTTATTAAAAGTACCAAAGAGCACAAAATTGGAGAGGATTTAATTAAATGTCAATGTCAATGCTAATGCCAATATTAAATATATGGGAGATTTGGGTAGGAATTAAATGTCAATGGTAATTAGAGGTTGAACCAAATAATGAAATGAGTATTTAAAACCCATTTCCCATGGTCAATTCCCGCAAACCAAACGCCCCCTTATATTTTAGTGGGTCATACGTAAAGTTTTGCTTTTGTTTTACCATTTTAACTTACTTTTGATATTAAAAGACAATCAAATAATGATTTTCTAATTAATTAATCACACTTAACTTAAATTTAATAATACATTACTTAATAAACAACTTATAAGTAATTTATTTTGTTATAAAATAGTAAAACAAATCTCCTATTCTTCAATATAAATTATATATTTATGTAATCTATATATTTTACCATTATTATCATTCTTTATTAAATTAAAATAATTATAGTTAGTTTTATTTTAACATTTCGCAAGATTCACGTAATTTGAAAAGATGTTTTAAATCAATTATAAAAAATATTTTAATTATGCTCATCATTATAAAGGGTATTATAGTAATTGTCTAATTTCGATTTTGATTGATTAACATAGTAAACATCATGAATCATATTCTGATTCCCCCAAATTTGATTATGATTCATTGTTTAACGGAGTCTTAGGGGTGTTTGGATTGCAGGTGTATTCCATGGGTTACATCATTTTACCTTTTTAAACCATAAGTTTGATACAATACAATGATTTTCCAACTTTTCTTTATAAACAAGGGTTCTACCATACTTAAACCCACACACAAAATATAAGTTACACAAATCCAGACTTAACAAACCCAAGCTATATAAACTCAAGCTTCCAAACTCGTAATCCAAATGTGCCATTAAAGTTAATTTAGACTATATACTAGGGCTTTTTAGCCCATCAGAAAATTTTAATGCTTTTTATACCATTTTTGTTTTTTATATTTCCATAATACCTGATTTATAGGGATGGCAAAACTTCCCGCGGGTTAGGGGTCCCGCCCCTATAGGGGCGAGGAGTCCCCGCTTTATAAGGTTAGGGGGGAAATTTTCCCAAATTTGTTATAGAGTTAGGGGATGGGAACACATTCCTCACCCGCCCCCGACCCCAAACCCGATATTTTAATAACATCTTATGTATTTTGTTTACTTTTATCTTTATTTATTAGAAAAAAATATCTAAAATATGGTTATATTAACTTATAAATTAAAAAATGTTTAATATTGTATTTTCTTTTGATCTTAAAATTTATATTTTAAATATATATTTATTTTTAAATAAAAATAAAAATATAAAAAATGGAATTTTTCCCGTGGGGAACCCGATCCCCGAACCAACCCCTATTTTTCAATTAAGGGATAGGGTAGGGTATGAGGATTTAAAATCCACGCGGGTTAGGGGATGTGAGAATGGCATCCCGACACCGCCCCGCCTTGTTGCCATCCCTACTGATTTGCCCTCTATTTATTATGATTTTCTTTTAATGAATCAAGCACTATCCATGTTTTACGTTGATTTGCACCATGATTTTAGGGTTATTTTTTCCTTTTCCCTTTTTATTTTCTTTTCATATCAAATGTTTTTTTGCGGTTTTCTTTTATTTTCTTTTGTATTTCTGTGTTCTTCTTCCACCATTATTTGTTTCTGATTTTTTGTCTTTTCTTATTCCCATTGTATCTCTGCATTTTTGTTTCCAGTTATTTTTTTTCTCTTTTCTTTTTCTACTCTTTTCATGTTTTTGTTTAAATTATTGGTAGTAGTACTGTATTGTACGATACTTTTTATTTTTATGTTCTTTTTATGATAGTATTATACCTTACCTTTATTTTTATTGGTCATGTTTAATTTTGTTAATGTTGAAATATCCTTAATCCATCATCCTTGTTTTTTTAAAATGGTTTGAATACATTTATATATAACCAATATTTTGTCATCTGTACTGTACAGTATGATAAATAATTTATTATAGGTATAGTATTATACAACTATAAATTAATCATTTCATACTTGTGATTCAATGGTTTATTTGTTAATGTTTCCCTTTTCTTTTCTTCTACTGAACCAAATGCAGTAATATATGGTTCTTTCATCTTTAAAACGGGCATTCTTTTCCTCTGTTGCTGCATTCTTTTTGTAATGTGTTCTTTGTCCTCCATTTTTTTGGTTTGCAGAAGATTGAATATTAAGGGTCTGTTTGGTATAATACTATACACTAGTAAAAAACAAATCAACCGCTAAAGTTGAATTTGTTGTCTATAGTGATATTGAGTTATACGATTTGAATTTCAAACTGGGAGTGTATAGTAGTATTATACCTCAATATCACTATCAACGACATATTCAGCTTGAGATCTTCATGTCATAAAGAAATTTTGGTCCCGTTATATATAACAAAGTACGAATCAATATAAATTTCATATATACATTTTAATTTAAAATAAACATGTACATTATAATATTATACGTATTAACTTTTGATTACATTCTTGTGCTGTTGAAGCATTTCTCTTAGCCTCATCCTGATATTGTATTATACATTATTATACCGTAGACATCATTGTTTCAAATTTAGCATTCATAAATTTGATAAATACATACCACTTTTGCTGTTTCTTTATTTTCTTCATCTTCATGTTCAGGTTCTTCATCTTCTATATCATTAAACCCTTTTCTCAAATCTGTATCATAATCTTGATATCCCTTTTTCATTTGTACTATTTTTATTTGCCATTATCATTTTCTGTTAAAATAAAAATCATATTTTTTATAATATAACAAAACCTACATTTTGATTCACATATTTTTTTTTATTGATTTTTCATTATATTGCTCGTTTTACATTTTCGAAATAAAAAAAGGAAGAAGTGATGTTCTACTTTTTAACCTAAATACTTTATGAAAATATACATGCATTCATACCTCATAGCTTTTTTTGTGACTGATCTTTTCGAAATCTGAAGCTGCAATGGCGCCTCTCTCTGTGGATGTTTTTTTTTTTTTTTTTTGAAAACTATTCACTTGTGTATTAGGGAAGTTTTATGTAGGATATCAAGGAATGCAATTATTTAGATCCGGTTATCGCACGTCTTTTTATTTCATTCTTTAAATGATTCTTGTCGCCTGTTTGAAGGTTTTTAGGGGTATTTTAGATATTTGGTATACTTATTGATGGGAGAGAAGGCCATAAAGCCTTATTTTTTTTTTAGACGGCCCGGAAAGCATTATTTTTGTCAAAAAGAGTCTAAATACTGGATTAACCCTTAAAATTTGGTGAAGTTATGAATTCCTCTTGTTTGGTGTATTGGGCCAGATCCAGCAATATTCATATCATATTAAAAAATAGCCCGTCAAATATTGATTTTCATAACTACCACAAATCAGAAGATTATTATTTTTTCTACCTTCTTCATCTCTTCAATTTTAAAACTACGTCTCAATTAAATCAGATCTATTTCATCTAATTATAAATTTACGACAATTGACCGTCGTATTATAAAATGAAAAGTCACCCTAAACTCATTATACATCTACTATTAAAAGAGACTATCAAAACTTACTAATAATTATGGAGGTAAGATTAGAAACTTTAAATTCATGAAAGAAATAAATATCTAACCACTTAAGTATGCTCAAACTGACAAAAATTTGTGTCAATAAATGTAAAAGGAATTATGAGTATGGCCATGATTACCAATATAATATATAAAAACCAAATTAATCTAAATTATAAACTATAAAAATCAAACGTATAATTTAATCAACATAAATGATAGCACTCAACTTAGAAAAAATATAATTAAAAAGCACGTTAACTAAAACATAAAACTCATGCATCAAGCCAATATGAACATAGCTCAAATGGTTAGACATCTACTCTCTTTTATGAGGTCGAAGGTTCCAGTCTCCCTTCCCTTAATTTGATGTAAAAAAAAACTCATGCATTAAACTAATGTTCTTTTCACAAACATCTAAGATACATATAATGCATACTATTTATCACAATTATACTATAAAAAATTCAAAACAACATAGAATTTTGAAAGTAAATTTCAATAAATATTTGGGTAATTTTCATAACTACCCTTTTAACTATTCAAGATATCAAAAATATCCTCAAATTATTAGAAGTTTCAAAACTACCTTAAAGTTGGTTATTGGCGGCTAATTAATTAGTGCAACTATAATAGAACTGCGAAATAAGTGTAAAAAAGAAACTAAAATTACTATTATGGTAGTTTTGAAAATTGTATATAATTTTAGGGTATTGTGATATTTCGGAAAGTTTTATAAGCGCCATGAATAGAGATAAAAGGAAATAACTAATAAGTAAAAGAAATGGCGGTTAAAAAAGAAAAGAGATTGTAATGTTGTAGATTAGAAGACGTCAGTATGATGTAAGAGAGAAAATGAAAATTGTTTTCTTTATATCTCAGTGTTGTGTTGGATGAAAGGAAATATCCACTAAGGAAAGAAACATAGGTCCCCCACTCATACACCAATAATACATTACACTACCATCCCTACTTTTTAAATTTAAAAAGAAAAAACAAATATAGTTTTTTGTTTAAATACTATAACATAATATTCTAGTCATTTCCTAAAAAATAATTTTCAAAAATCTATTTTCCCCCTATGAAATTTGGCTGCTATTTTGAAAGCGTTTTAGAATTAAAAAACTAAAAAATAAAATAAGTTATCATTTTTTAATGTAGTTAAATTACTTTTAGGATACTACATCAATACCAGAGAGGAGAGACTCAAACTTTTAAACTCAATAAAAGAAAATTAGTGTCTAACAAATTAATTTATACTTAGATAGTTAATTTTTAGTATTTTGTATTTGAAACAATGAAATTAAACAATTACGTGTAAGATATTATAGAATAAAGGAGTATTTGCAAAATTAGCAATCTTTTTAATAATATTTGTAAAAATATCAATTCTAAGAAATATTCGTAAATAGTTAAACAAGTAAGAAAGAAATATTTGTAAAAATATCAATTCTAAGAAATATTCTAATAAAGGGGCATTTACTCCATATTTATTTAGTTAAATTAATTATTTCTTCCCAAAAATAAATAAGTAAACGAGTACGTAATTATTGGTAGAAAGTGATATAAAATCATGATTTGCCTGTACTTAATATTAGATATATAATGCTTTGAATAAACAACAAAACGGGGATTGTGATTTTACCTGCTACGTAGCACATTGGCATGTCGACCTCCGATTATTAAAATGACAAGGTATTTTCGAACATCGATCTTAGCTGATGATTAAGATTCCAAGTTAGAAGAATTAAGACCATATATACTTTTTTTTTTAAATATTAAATATGTTATTAACACAGTAATAGACTCAAAAAATTTAAGCAGTTGGGTTAAAAATATTTTTTTTTTTTTTTATAGCACTTTTCCTTATGTATGAAATGAATATAAAAAAGAAGTAGAGAAATGAGTGTTAGGTGGAAGTGGAAGGGTTTGAAGTTTGCAGAGCTAAGTAAGTAGATGGACTCAAAGAATGGAGGACAGCTTATGCACACTACTACTTCTAATACTTTTACTCTAATATTTTATATCAGCAAAACACAAATAAGAATATGCGGTTTTGGTTATACGTAAATACACCCTATATAATTAAACGAATGAAAATACTTACCTCCTGATAAATCAAGAGGATCTTCTCCTATATTCAGTTTCTATTGGTTGAAAGTAAAATGGTGGGCCTCATATAATTAATAAATATATATATTATTTATCTTTTAATAATTTTTAACCAATAGGAATAAAGATGAGGAAGAGATCCTCCTGATTTATCAGAAGGCAAGTACTCCATTTTAAAATTATGTAATTTGATCCCTCCCCACTAATACTGTTAACTTTTTTTTAGTCATAATTTTTTTTATTTAAATTCTGATTTTGATGATTCAAGATGTTTTAGAATATTCTTTTCCAGCTCTACATTATAATCATACTGAATTTTAAAATTATAAGGTTATAAATTTTGAATTTTTAATTATAAAGGGTGTGTTTTTATTTGACCAAAACTAAGAGGTCTTATCTGTATTATGTAGAATTATAATATATATATGTATATATGTGGAATGAATAGAAGAAACCAAAGAGATTTTGGAATTTTGTTGGGGTAGTTCCACTTTCTCTCTTTTGCATGTGGCTCAACTACTCTCTCCACAAAGATTCACTTTTGGAAAAGAACTCTAAACCCTATATATACCTCTCTTTATACTCCTCTTCTCATTTCAAGCCTCTACTACCAATGGCTTCTCATAATCTTGTTTCTCTTTTTTTGTTTCTCTTTTTAGGTATTGGTGTTTCTTTTGCTGCTGCTAGAGCTCTCTTGACTTATGGCGGAGGAGAACCTGTCCATGTTCCTCCCTTTACTTACGGTACTGGTGGTTATGGTTCTGCTGGTGGAGGCTATGGAGGTGGGGGTGGTAGCGGATACGGTTCTGGTTATGGTTCTGTAGGAGAATATGGTGCTGGAGGAGGCTATGGAAGTGGTGGTGGTTCTGGTTATGGTGGTGCATCTGGTTACGGTCCTAATGGTGCTGGTTATGGAGGTGGTGGTGGAAGTGGCGGTGGCGGAGGCGGTGGCTATGTCCCTGGATATGGAGGTGGTTACATTCCTGGAGGAGTTGGATATGGCGGAGGTGGTGGAAGTGGAAATGGATATGGAGGTGGTTATGTTCCTGGAGGGGCTGGATATGGTGGAGGTGGTGGAAATGGATACGGTTCAGGTTCAGCTGGAGGAGCTGGATATGGAGGAGGAGGTGGAGGTGGAAGTGGAAGTGGTGGTGGGGCTAGTTATGGTGGTCCTGGGGGATCTGGATATGGAACCGGAGCGGGTGAAGGAAGTGGTTCCGGTTATGGTGGAGAACATGGAGTAGGGTATGGTGGTGGTGGAGGTGGTGGTAGTGGTGGTGGAGGAGGAGCAACTTACGGTCCCGGTGCCGGTTCTGGTTATGGTAGTGGAGCCGGTGGAGGACATGGTGCAGGAGGAGGAAGTAGTGGTGGAGGAAGTGGAGGTGGAGGTGGTTCGGGATATGGTGCAGGAGGTGCACATGGAGGAGGAGGAGGAGCATATGGTGGTGGTGAGGAATCAGGTGGAGGCTATGGTTCAAGTGGAGGTGGATATGGTGGGGGTGCTCAGAGCGGTTACGGAGGAGGCGGCAGCAGCGGAGAGAGTGGTGGCCATGGTGCATATGGAGGAGGCGGCAGCGGAGAGAGTGGTGGCCATGGTGGATATGGAGGAGGAGGCAAGAGTGGAGAGGGTGGTGGTCATGGTGGTGGATATAAACCTTGAAAAAACCATTCACCATTACCATATCTTAAATGTGAAAAAAAAAAAAAAAAGATATAGACAATATGATATATATATCTTATTCCTCTAAATTACCCCAAGATCGTTTAAAAAGAAAAATATGAAAGAAAAGGGGAGAGAGGATAGTTATAAAATATATTGCAAGAAAAATCTAATATTTCTTTATATAATGAATTATTATTCTTCTCTTCTCTCCCTTCCTTTTTCATACTCATATTTGTTCTTTACATGTTTGATTTTGTGCAATATAATTATTTAGACTGATAACATCCATGCAAGCTTATAGATTGTATAGAATAATAAAAGATATCCATAAATATTATTATATAAACCATAATAGAATATACCTAATTTTTATATTTAACTAGAACTATAAAATTTAGTTGTATATAACAATTTCACGATTTGATATTATAAAAATATATTTTTTGGTTCAAAGTAGGACGATATGTTTTAAAATAATTCTAAAAGTTATCCGGAAGAGACACTAAACCTGCATAAATATATGAATGAGGTAACCAAATGAAATAAGCAAAATATAACAACAAATTGTAGGAAAACATATCAATACACAGCCAGGCTTTCATATGATTCTACTTTGCCTTTGTCTGATTTTCCAAAAAAACACAAACTAAAAAATGTTTTGATTGAAATGGCATTAAGAAAATGGAGCACTAAAAGTGAAAATTACAGAAGTGAATGATAGGGAGGGTAATAGCTAGCTAGAGAAGCTTGTAGAAACAGCTAGTTCCAGATAGAAGGATTTGAAAGCCTTTCCCACATTGGCACTTCAATTGAATCTCCAATGAATCCCCCACTCTCTCTACTCCCACTGTTTCTTCTTTTTCTTCATTCTGCATCCATTCCCATTTCTTATATTAATTCAGGAAAGTATTTGAAATTCTTTTTTTTTTTAAAACAAAAACAAAAACGGATTACAAAACAAAGAAATTGTTAATTAAATAAAAAAAGCATACCTCTTTAGTATCAATATTATCTTTGCCTTTGGCATTTCTTTCTTCTTCATGTTCATGTTCTTTCATAACCTCAATCAACCATTGATTCATCTCTTTCATTTGTTCCTTCATCCTCTTCAGCTTCTGCAAATCCCCCACACACACAAAAAAAAAAACCACGATCCTTATCAAAAACACCAAATAATTTTTTTACATTTCAATAATTAAGAAAATTAATACAAAACGATACCTTAGACTCAGGGCTATCTTCCTTAATTGAAAAATCACCGACTTTGCCAGGAACGGTTTCGAGCGACGGAATCGGTTCCGAAACAGTACGACGGAGAGGCAATGGCGGCAACGATGAATTCGAAAAAACCGGCAACTGATCAGAATTCACGGGATCGGAAACTGTACGACGAAGGGGAGGGAGTGAATGGAGAGGATAAGAAAGAGGGAGATCAATCTTGGAGAAGCCAATGGGGGTTTCATCATGATCAAGAAAGAGTCTTTTCGGTTTGGGTTCAGGATGAGAATCAGAAATGGAAAGTGGGTCTTCATCAAGAGAGAAAGAGGAAGTCGGAGAACGGCGTTTCATGGGAATTGAAGAGTGGGTTTCACGGCGGCGATGACAACAAGAACAATGACGACGGTGGCGCTGGTGAGGAGAATTTCCGGCGACGGCGACGGTTGGAGGAGAGGAACTGTTGTTGTAAAGACAGAGAGAAGAAAAACGAGAATCAAAATGAGGGTCGACAATGTCTTGTGGGTTTGGGTTTTGAAGATCTTCAAGTGATTCTTGAATAAGATTGTTCATGGTGAAAGAAAATTGATTGATTTTCTTTCTGGTTCTTGAATCAGAAAATGGAGCTTTTTTCCCGTATTTGCAATTTGATTTAGGATTATGAATTGGAAAAAAAAAAATTGTAATTTTTGTATTTAACGAATTTTGGCGCGTTATTAATGGAGGGAGTCACGGGGTTATTTGGGTAATTATTGAAATTTATGCAATTTAAAGAATCTCCATACTATTAATTTGTTAATTTTAGGGAAATTACAAATCTAACAATTTTTTTAAGAATATTTGTAAAAATATAACCTCTAAAAAATATTTGTAATTATGACACTTTTTTATCCTGTAAATAAATAATAAACATTGAACTACATATTTCTACACTAAATTTATCAATGATACATACATCAATCACTGATTAACATAGTAAAAATTACTATATTTATAAATATTTTTTAGAGTTGTTATTTTTATAAATATTACATTAAAATATGCTACACAATGAAATTTCCCTTAATTTTATAACTATATATCTTGCTATATGATAAATATTAAAAAGGAGGAAAGAAAAAAAAACAAGTCGAGTTAAAGACCAATTAATGTAAAAGATGTTCACATAGGCTCATAGCTTTCATTATATGAAAAAAAAAAAAAAATCTTGACAATCTTAACAAAGTTATTACACATGTAAATTGTTTGAGAGGGGAATGAATGTTCTTTCAATCTTATTTTTGCTTAATAAAAAATAATTTTGTAATTTGACTATTCTTTACAATTCACTAAATCAAATGATAAATTTTTTAACTTTATTATTAAACATATTTTATTGTGATGATATATTTAAATCAATCAAAGAATTCTGTCTTGAATATCTGTGATTAAGTTGGATGCCATTGAGGTGAGTTTCCTCCCTGTCTCTCCTGCAATGTTCTTCAGAGATGAGATATCTTGCTGAGCCTGCAACAAAAAGATGTATGATTAAATTCAACTACAAAACAAAAGAAGAAGAAAACAAGATGGTTTGATGATAAACGAATACCTGGAAAGAAATCCGGTTGATAAAATCGGTTGCAGCAAGATCCAGAGTCGAATCATCCATGCCATCTCCGAAGAGATCGGCACTAGAGATGGCAGATGAGCCCTGGAGAAACCCGAAAAACGTTTTTGATCATTTCAATTTATGCAAGCAAAATCGATGAATTTTGGCTCTGGAAACTTACTGAAAACTTCCGCAAGGAAGCTTTAGCATCAGACTCAGCAGAATTGTTATGATCCCCAAAAAATTGAGCAGAAGAAATGGATTTGGCATTGGAGAACTTGTTCCTGGCTTCTTCAGTCTCATCCATCTGAAAGATGTTAGAATGGAAAACAAATGAGTGATTAAGAATTACGACATGAACAGAATGTTTTTTAATGCTAGAGCTTTTTCTCAAGATGTTTCGGTAGAGAAATCGATTAAGAGCATGAAGACGCGTCACCTGGAACTTTGAGGAATTTGAACTGGACTTCTTTAAATAGGCACTGTCCATTCCAAAATCAGCAAAGAAGCTCGAAGATTTTGGTGGGGCTACATGGCCAAACACATGAGAGCCGTTTGAATTGGTCTCAGGAGATTGTGACTTTTCCACATATTCAAAGCGAGATGCAAACGATGAGACAGTAGCCGGTGCATTGTTAATCGAGGAGGAAACAGGCATAGCTGGTTCTTCTGGTTTCTGATCATAGAGATTCTCACTTGCCTGCGTTTTAAAACAAAGGATCAAGACCACAAAACAGGCTTTAAAAAGAAGAATATCTCCAAAGATACAACACCAAGAGGTGTTTTAGTTCCCAGCAAAACAAACAGGTGACCTTAGAGGTAAGTTTTCGAGCACCGAGCCCCCCGGTTTTGCCTTGCTTCTTAGCACCGAGAGGTTTTCTAGTAACAGTTGAATGAGAGAGTGCCTTCGGTGAGACAGAGATTTCAGACATTTCTTGCTTTACAGAGGAGTTATATATCGGAACTTCAACAGTTTGGATGTCCGAAAGACCATTTGTGGCGTGAATCATCTGAGAAGAAACCGGAGGGGGAGACGATGGCAGTCCTGTTTCTTCTTCTGCCATACTTTTAGCAACCTCTTTTGAAAGGGTTTGTTTATACAATCCTGCAGCTCTTGATGTATACTTGGCTTCAATCTTTCCACCGTCAGTCCAGCCGTGCTGCTTAAAGAAAAGTTGGGCACGGTTGTTCCCACCAAAGCTCATCATTCTGAGCTGTTCAGGAGACCATGAATCCAAATTTGTGGACCTACGAAGAATTTACACCCGGGGATAAATAGAATGAAAATCGTACCAATCATTAATATACCACGGAACAGGCAATCAAAAGGAAATGATTATAATTAACATTTTTATTGCACTATGTGATGAACTCTAATGACTAATCAGAAGAAGAAATATGACTCAAATGAAATGATTTTATTGAAAATTTCATTGTATCAGATAATCTCATTCTTTCTAACTTCCTAGGAAAGTTTCGAGAGAGAAAAAAAAATCAAATCCAACATATTAGAGCATGGTTACTTACCAAATCTTCAAACCAATATATTGATGTAATATCTTGTTTCACATTTGTGATGGAATTAAAGGGGAAAGTTTTTGCAGAACACACCAATGCATCCAAAAATTTGAAGATAATATCCTAAAATTTTAGAAAAGAGCTTCAACTCACCCCTTGTTTTTCCTAGTGTCTCGTACCTTTTTGAACTTCACCCCTATGAGAAAACCCTTATTTCAGTTTTTTTTTTAAACCAATATTGAATAAGATGCACCAATCCCGAGATTAGCCAAGATAAATATTTTACATTTTTATGCTAAAAACGACCAAAATTTAAAAATGCATCATGTCAAAGTAAACCGAGAGTACCAATCTAAACATAACTCAAGCAATTACACGTCAATGTTGCTTCAAACCTCCCCTCCCCTATTTGCAATGTAATATTAAAAAAAAAAAAAAAAACCGAGATTGACTAAGAGGGACTAAGATGATGGATTATTCTGTAATTTTACATAGAAATCATATATCAAAAGCTAATCTTAAAAATAAAATAAAAAAGTTAATTTTCTTCTTCCCCTTTGGTAAAGTACTCAATATTTCACATTTTTATCCAAAAACCGGTCAAGATCTAAAAATACACACACATTTCAAAATTTATCGAGATCGTCAACCTAAACATAATTCAACTGATCGTGCGTTAATGCTGCTTCAAGCCTCCTCACCACTTATTTGCAATGTAATATTAAAAAAAACCAAGATTAATCGAGACCGGCTAAGACGATGGATAAATATATAATTTTACGTAGAAGCCACAAATTATAAGTAGAACAATACCTAACGAAGCTTATATGAACACCAAGGCTACGATGAACGGCGGAGCAATCAATGCAGAGAAAGATCCCAAAAGTAACCGATGCCCAATTAGGATTCTTCGCATTGCAATCAAAACAGATCTGGAAAAAACCAAACCCATCTAAAAAACTCCTTCTACATTTTCAATTCTAAACCAAAGATCCAAACTTTAAAAACAAAAAAAGTAAACTATAATAGTTAATGACCTTATTATCGGACTTAGCTCTGAGCTTTCTGAAAACGACATCCTTGTCGGAAAAGTTGTCGGACGCCATTGGAGGAGATAAATTGGGAAGTGCGTTTCCCAAATCTTTGGAAAAGAATGGATTTTTATGAGAGAAAACCCACTAATTTTGCTTTAGAAACCGGGGGGGAAAACACAGACCTTTTTTAGTATAGTAATGGCAGTACCGTACGTTTCATGATTTTGAACTAATTGACGAAAATAGCCTCGAGATTATGAGGGATTGTCCAAGAGATCGGGTTCTTGTTGGGGGCTTTTTGGGAGTTTGAGGGATTCTGGCGGTTGTTGAAGGTGGTTCATTTGTAGCCATCTCTGTTTGCTAAATTTCAGTTTTTAGATTCACCTCTCTCTCTCTCTCTAAAAATGGTAAGATTTTCTTTTAATTGAAAAAATGGTGACTGACAGTAACTTTGAGAGTTCGTGGAATCCGAGATAGATGGAAAGATATTTGGTTTTGATGACTTATAAAAGGGTTTAATTTGGTCAATTTTCAACGGTTTTTATTTTATTGCTTCAGAATTTAGAGTGACTGTTTGATTAGCACTTTATTAAGTAAATTCAATTACCCTTTCCGGTTTAGGTAAAAAATTCAATTACCAATTTAATCTTTGGAAATTTGGGTAAATTGACCTCTAAAATCCATAACTAATGGTTATTGACTTCCATTCTCATATTAACCTTTTTTTAACCTTATGATGATGTCATATTATTGTGAAAGTTCTTATTTACCCTTAAAAATTTATATATCTAATATTAAACCCTCTCACTTTCTAATTTTATCTTTTCTCTCTAAAATTCTCAGCCCTCTCCATCATTCCTCTTTTCAATCTCTCCACTATTCAAGCATTTGAAAACTATTCAACCATCTCCATTATTCAAGCATTTGAAAACTATTCAACCATCAACCCTCTTTTCAATCTCTCCATTATTCAAGCATTTGATCATTACAAGGTATGAAATATGAATCTCTTACTTTGAAACAACCTTTTTTGAAAAAAAAAATAAAAAATCCGGGTTGCCCCGGAATCTGACAGTTTTCTCCGAATTGTGATTTTTTTCCCTGGAATTTGAAATTTCACCGGAATCTAGACTGATTTTTGCATTTTTCCTTGGAATCCGGATCGGTTTTTACATTTTGCCTCGGAATCTGGATCGGTTTTTGCATTTTACTCTGGAATCCGGATTGGATTTTGAAAGTTTGCACCAGAATCCAGACCGATTTTCTAACATTTGTACCGGAATTTGAAATTTTCCTGGATTCCGAACCAGTTTTTGAAATTTTGCACCGGAATCTTGACCTTTTTTTAAAATTTACACCATAATTTGAAATTTTGCCCCAATATTTGAATTTTGTCCTGGTATTAAGACTAGTTAAGGGTTTAGGGTTTAACGTTTTCCCCGGATTTTTCATTTTACCCCGGAATTTGAAATTTCACCTGTTTTATTCACTGATATGTTATTGTTTTTATTGTTTTTGTTATTTTATAGGATGTCAATGACAAGAGTATTTATTCGTTACGGTGGAGAATGAGATGTTAATGGCAACACGTATATAGGCGGTAACATTAAAGGAATAGCGATAAGTAAAAGTATAACGTAAAATGATTTTTTAGATTGAGTGTATGCAGCTTCCAAAATTGATCTTGAAGTATTTAATATCAAAATCAAGTGCATTTACAAGTTACTGTTGGACTCCCTTCCAGGCGACATAAACGACGATGATGACTTAATTTTTTTCTTAATGGGTGAAGATGTATCTCTACTTCCGTTGTATATATCAACTGTGCCAAAAGATATGATTAGTGAACAAAATATAGGATTCATTCCGTATATTGCATCTGGTTTCGATAGTAAATCTTCGTACTAAACGACGATGACGACTTAATTTTATTTTTTAATTGTTATTAATTTTGTTTATGTGTGTTCGTCTTTGATATTATTGTTTTTTTTGTATATATATATATAATAATAATAATAATAATAATAATACTAAATATAAATTTTAAATTATTTAGTATTTAATTATTGCTATTTTTTAATATATATATATATATATATATATATGATAATACTAAATATAAAACAACTTTGTCTTTAATTATATAAAAAAAATCTTTACTAATAAACAAAATGATATAACGATACAAAAAATCGTTGCGAATTTTAATTATACAAAAAATCTTTGCTTTTACAAATCTTCGTGCCCCTACTTTTTTCTAAAACATATTGTAAAAAATTCTTATGTATAAGTAGGGACGTTCAACCACAATACGGTCGCTAATTGTAACCTAAAAGCTTTAATGTTAGATTGTTTTAATTAAGAAAAATTGGACCCAAGGTATTCAAAAAATTTACAACAAAACACCCCACAGTCAACACAACCAGTTTGTTTTGGCACATTGTCCCTCCGTTCAACTGGCCAAGGATCGGTGGAATTGATTAAGCCAACTGATTCCAAAAGAAGTGGCATGATCGTACAGAAAGGTTGATAAATTACTGATGAGGAGTGAGAACACTATTAATCAAACTAACAGTATTTGTTAAGTGTAATAAATTACTGAGGATGGAATAAAAATGTTCATCCAAAGGAATTATCAACACCACATCATCGTTGGTCGTAGACATTTTTAACTGAAAAATCACATAAAATAAATTAAACAACTAATTTAAATAAATAAAAAAATCCGGTCCGGAATCCGGAGGATTTCCTCCGGATTTCGGGATTTTCAAAATCTCCTTCATTCGAGTAACTTTCGTCGTATTCCATCGTTAAGATCAATGGAGAAGTGAGATGAATGACAGATAAATGGAGAAGAGAGAAGTTGAGTCGAGAAGAGAGAAGTTGAGTGGAAATTTGGAGAAGAGAAGTGAACAATAATTTTTTGATATTTCAAACCAAAGTGACATCATCTAAGGATCAAAAAAGGTTAATTTGATAATGGAGGTCAATAACTTTTAATTGTGGATTTTGGAGGTCAATTTACCCAAATTTCCTTAATCTATACAATTTAGATTCTATTTCAATTTTAATTCTATAGTTTAAAAGTTTTTTAAAATAGTAAATGTTTATAATTTGAAAAAAAAAATTGTATTCTAAATTGAATTTCTCACTTGCTTTTAGTGGGAAGGAAAAATTATTGTTCTGGAAAGTTTAAATTTTTTTTACTATTTTAAAATATATCAATAATCAATTCATAAAATATTGTTTTTACAAAAATCCTTGTAAAATTAGAAGACTAGAGAAGATATTCTAAAATATGGGTAGGATAGGATTAATAACGCCTCTAAAAAAAATAAAAGCATTCTTGATATATATATATTACAAGGAGAGAAATATTTCTTTTAGCTGAAAATATTGATGATTCACCCACTCCATAAGCAATTGGGCTTGAATTCGACAACTTGGGCTTCGTATTATGAGCCACCGGCCGTATTTCGGCCAAGAAAGGCCCAAAAGAAGTTGAGTGATTACAAATTTAATAAAATTTATATAAAAACATAATATAAACAATAGGTACAATATATTTACAAAAATTGAAAATTATATGCTACCTCAATTAGTGTCTATCATGATTATTATTATTATAGATACAAAGATCTATTGTAACCTCAGGTGAAGGCATCGGTGTGGTGTTGGTTAAAGAATCTATGATGATCAAGTTGGAGGTTTGAGGAAATAAAATTAGATAGATTGACGATTAGGTCGGAAAAAACATCAGAATATGTTACCTCATAGGGAAAGTATATGTATACATTGTACAATCAGATGAGCAGGCTAAGTTGAGAGACCTAAGTTAATCCATAAATTATCTCGAAATACTTGGGGTCCTCCATCAAAATCGGCTCCTCAATTGACGTGGGGTCTTCGAATTTTCATGAAGCTCGACACTTGTGCTACAGCTATGCTTCCAGAAGGCTCCCGATAGGAAGCGTCCAATGTTGAGGACATCTTTAGTGCTTATGAGTTTCGCTTCGGTTTGCACATAGATCTCGACTTGAACATCCAAGGATAATTTAGTTCGAGTCATATATTATAGTTGTTGAGGGGCTCATAATGAGATATTATGTAATCATAAGTGCGGCTTGTACCCAAGCACGCGGAGTGCTGATTTTAATCCTTACGATATTAATCAATATCTAGACTAATCACTAAATTATATAAAGCTTTAAATATTCTAAAAGAAATCAAAGATGAGGTTGAACTAAGATTTAGGACCATTTTTTGCAAAAAAAAGATTTAGGACCATAATGAGAAAAGGACAAGCTATAGGCTAGTGTATCCAAACAAGAAGGGAGAGGTAAGTGCACGTTAAAAATGAAGAAAGAGAAAGGTGTGGTGTGGTGTGGTGTGAAATTATGTAATGGCAAATGGGAACCATCCAAGTGATGTTTTGGACAATTCTGAAAAGGCATCCCAATAATATCAATTAAAGATATAAGATTTGGCATACCCTCATCCCCAAATTTTTTATTTCCTTTATAAATTTATAAAATTTGTGATGTGGGATAAAATTAGAAAAGTGGTGTTAATTTAAATTGTTAATTAGTACCTAAAATTTCTAGTTATTATAAAGTTTTATTGTTTTTTGAAAATTTGATGAAATAGAATTGAAGGGAGTATACTTTTATTTAGAGATGGATTTCTCAAGTTTGGTTTCATTTGATCCAATGCAATAGATTTATAAATTAGTCAAATCTATTAGGAAATTTGAAAATCAATTTTAATATATATATATATATATATATATATATATATATATATATATATATATATATATATATATATTAAAGTTCAAGATTTTAAATTGATACATGACTAAATTTATGGTTTAAATTGATGAAATTAAACGTTATATCGAGATACCTAATAAATTTAGTGATATAAATTGAACTTATCCTAAAAATATTTTAAGAAGGTTGGAAAAAAATAGTGTATGCATGATACAAAATTTACCTACCAAGGAGACATTATTTTAAAACAAAATTTAATTTTGTTGGCAGACATTTCTAGAATATAAATTGATACATCTGTTGTAAAGAACGAAAATAACTTTTGATCTCCACAACCTATGGCTAAAAAATATTCTCTAGAATAGTGTAAAAAAAAAAAATTGTCCGATATGAAAACAAAAATAATAAATAATAAATAATAAAAAGGTGGTCCTCTGCCCTATTTGTTTTTAAAGTATCCATTTCAGTGTCAGTGGTGCGTCTATTATTTCTTGGGAAAAAAATTAATGTTTTAATTGGTAAAAAAATACATGGCTTTAGTTATATAATAATGAGGCAAAAATCAAAATAGCCATCTTTTGGTGTGCTTTTATCAAGATGACACCTTTTTTTAAAACTAATGAAAAAGCAATGCGTAGACAGACAATCGTTCATTCCAATTTTGCCCCTCCTGTATGCTGTGTATGTTCGACATGTCTGACATCTTTAAATTTTTCTTTCCCAATGCATGAAAACAATTATTTTTATTATTTTCTCTTTCTAATTATTTTATAAAATTTGAAATTCATTTCCCCCTCATTTATTATTTCTTTTATTTTTTTCTTTTTTCTTTCCAATATCCATTTGTTTTTTTTTTTAATTTTATTTTTGATTTATTATTTTGTTTCAGTATAATGCTATTTTGTTGGTATATTCCGTATATTTTCATTTTTTATATTTGATTTTAAGTGAATTCCGTACATTCTCTCCATTTTCCATGTAATGTTTGTATATTTGGTATGTTGTCCTCCACTTTGCAATGAAATTCGAGGGAAAAGGAAGATATACGTGATATACATAATATATAATTCGTTCTATCTGCAAATAAAAACAAAAATGTTAACAAACTTTAAAATCAATATATAATTTACACAATACTTAATATACAAAATATACTTATAGAGACATATAACAGTACACATACAAACTACTTAATATGGACGCATAAACGCTATTTTGTAAAACAGACAAGGATGCTATTGAGGCCTCATACGAATAATATATATGATATACTTGATATGAATACATAAACAGTACAACACATAACAATTTGGTATGGACATATAACAGTACAATACAAAAACAGACAGAGGATGATTATTAGGTCTCATATACATAATATACATGTCATTTGATCAGTATACTGCGAATCATTTCATATTATAGTTATTAGGCCTCATATGCATAATATACATAATATACATGACATCTTAAAAGGTGGTCATGTCATACTATGGTTATTATCCTTCATATGCATAATATACTTAATATAGACACATAATATTACCAAAACAAAAATTGATATGGACACATAATAGTACACTGCTAACATACAAGGATAACTATTAAGACATTGTATATATAATATACATTTATCAATCTCTTGTCATTTTCGTATATTGTATATATTAAAGAGTGTACATCTAGTAAACAATATAATTGACTAAAAAACAGACGGTTATGTATCTTACGTATATTACAAAACTATACATTTAAAAAAACAGATATGATGAAAGATGATGTCCGTTAATCCTTTTGACACTTAAGTATATTACGTATATTATAAAATGTATGTTACGAATATTACAGACGAGAATCGATGTATATTACGTATATTAGGCCTCATATACATAATATACTTATATATGGACATATAATATTACAATACAAAACAAAAACTTGATATGAATACATAATATTACTCTGCAAACAGACAATGATGACTATTATGGTCTTGTATACATAATATACATTTATCAAATTGACAAGAAATGCGGAAACAAAAATCTGTATATTGCGAATGTTATGTATATTACGTGTATTACATACTTTAACAAAACAGATATAATGTATATTACGTATATTACAGAAATATACATTTAAAAAAACAACTATGTTGAAAGAGGATCTGTTGATCATTTCGTCACTTATGTATATTATGTATATTACATATATTGCAGATAATATTTTACGAATATTACAATACAAAACAAATAATATATAATCTTGAAATTTAAGAGATAATGATGAAAAATTCAGAAAAAACTAAAAAAAAACCGTTACCTTTTGTCAAAATCTTCAAGATCCGCAAGATGTAGATCTATGTTTTTTCCAGAACTATGTTTTTCTTAGTCTATAACTACAATAAACGCATAGATCTGGAATTTATAAGGAGGAAATGGAGTAAAACGAAAAAATCAAACTTTTTATTTCATGGTTTTTATCAGATCTATGCGTTTTACATAATCCACATTTAATAAAATCCAAACACATCAAAAAAAAAATGGAGGAAAAACAGTAAGACCAATTTTTTTTCCAGATCTATGTTTTTCTTGCTTAAGATCTTTAAGAAAAACATAGATCTGGAATTTATAGGAAAAAAATCGAAATGAATAAAAAAATCAAACATTTTTTGGTATGATTTTGTCAGATCTATGCATTTTATTCTTTAACAAAACATTTTTTTGAAGATTTATGAAGCAAAAAATGAAGAAAAATGATGTGGGAAAGAAGATGTTTCTGGAAAAAAAAAAAGAAGAGAAAAGAAAGAGATATCTGAGAGAAAAATTGAGAGAGAAATGTGGGGGAGAGAGATTGTGGTTAGAAAAAGAAAAAAAGAAAAAAAAAGGAGAGGCTTACGTGAGAAGAAAGAAGAGAGAGAGATTTGTAAGAAATTAGATTTGATTTGACTAGAAGGGCAAAATTGTAACTTTAAGTATTTAGGTGGCTATCTACATAAATTTTAAAAAACATGGTTATTAGTTAAAAAGGGAGTGAAAAAAGTGTTATTTAAATAAATATCTCTATAATGATTAATAGGAAAAAATTAAGCCAGCTTAGCTCATTCAGAGATTCATAACAATGTTTATTATGTTTAAATTGGGAAAAAACACATGGAATCGAGAAATTTTTCAATATTCATTTCCCTATTTTTCAAAGAAGGAAATAATTATGTTTCAACATTAGTTCTGTTTTTCTTGTAAATAATTAAAATAATAATTCAAAAATATTTTTAAAATATATGAGTTTTATAAAAACATAATTAGTTTAGAACCAATCATTTCTGCAGTCAATATGATAATTCAATATTTTCTTTGATATTAACGCTTTAATTATTGTTATTATTTGGAATCATGTGTGACTTTTAGAATAATATTCGCAATGGGTATGGGGGGGATTTTTGGATGTTTTCGTATTACCTATGGTTTTTTTTAAAAAAATTAAGAAATTGGTCAAAACAGAAGAGTTGAAAAAAGGAAAAAGAAAAAACAGAGAAGAGAAAGAAATCTTAGAAAGCAAATAATTGAGAGTTATGATGATGGGAAGAAAGTGAATAAGGTCAAGAAATTATTAAATTATGTTGTCATAATGTTTTTTTTTTCCATTTTCTTAATAATAGTCTTAAATAACATATTTATATTTCTGAATATTAATAATTGAACAATTTGAATTTTTAAAAAATTATTCAAATAACAGTTAATAAATTATTTATTGCACTAATTCAATAATTTATCGAAGTATTTTGTTTTATTGTTTTTTTAATAAATCTTTAGTTTTTGACCATTTTCGGTTCAATAAATTATCAATAATTTATTGAAATATTTTGTTATCTTTTATTGTCAATTTTCAATGAATTTATTTGGTTTTTTTTTTCTCTTTTTAATCCAATAATCTATTCAACATGAGTAATCTTACAAAAATTATTATATTGCAATAATTAATATGTAAAAATATATTGTTTCAGTATTACTTATTTTTTCTTATAATTATTACATCTATAATTATAATTTTAATATGATAGAAACATATTTTATATTGGTTCAATAATTATAAATGAGACCATTGTATTGAATAAAACAAAAGAGTCATAATCATGGGCCACAAAATGAACGTCCATGACGTATGGAGGAAAGGGACCTATATTATCACAAGTCCAGTCAGCCAATGGAATCAATGTAAGTTGCCTTGCTTGAATCCAAAGTTTGCTAAATTAATGTCTTTTAATTATAATTGATTCTCACCACATGGCACATAGTCCTTTCATTGCATTACCTTTCATTTTTCATTTATTTGTATGTTTTTCGTTTGGTTTGATCAATTATTGAGATTTACTTTTTATTTTTTTTAACATATTATGTTTTTATGCTGGTGAAGATGATCTATCTTAAAATATTACCACGACTCTCAAATGTCAACAAATATTATAATTGTAAATTTGTGAAAAATCCTCTTGGGGTTTGATTTATTAGATTTTCTTCTATGATCCTTTAAAAACTAAAGTTGAAGATACCTTAAAAAAGATAAAATTGTAAATCACACTTTTATAATTTATTTGATTTATAAATTATTACCTTTTTCATTTAAAAATAAATTTAAACACAAATAGTTCTAACTACAAGAGGTGGATTGATTTAGTATATTTCAAATATTTAAATGATCAAATTAAGAGAATAGAAGTGACATTTGTAAAATATACGAAATACAAATGGTGAATTTGTGATTAACCCAAAAAAAATACAAATGGATATAAATGAACAATAAACAACACTATTTACCATGTTAGAGGAAAAGACTACATTGTATTGAATCGTTATAAGCGTATAACACTATTACACGATTTATATAGAAACCGCGACCTGCACAAATAAGGTAAATGCCTAATTAAGCAAATCAGAGATAATTACGAATGCAAATAAGGAAACTATAAATCATCATAATTACTAGCCTAATATATTCTAACCGCTCTAATAGATTGGTCTTGTAGTATACTTTGTAAAATGCATATCTTTTCGTGAATTGATGTTTATAATGTGTTTGAGATATTTTTTCTTTTATAGCTTAAAATGATTCTAATTGATAAAAGATATTTCAAAAGTATTTTAAAAATACTTTTAGAAGAATATTTAATCAATATTTTCTTTTTCAAAAAACACTTTGATAATAACATTTAACTCCTATCAACTCTCTCCCACAAGTATCTAAAATGTTTTTAAATCACGTTTTGGAAAATATAGTCTATATAATCTTAATTTGTATAGAAGAGTACTTACTAAATTTGATAAGTTTGGGAAATGATAGACAATAAAATGAGCTTATTTTTATTCTTAGAAATAATAATAATAAAACCAAAGTTCAATGCCAAAAATATTTGATGAGCGTGGAACATTAAAGTAGTATATATCCGATATATTCATCCACAATAAATTTAACAAAACATTTATAGGTTTGTGGACCATATTTTTTTTTTTTTTATAATGATAGATTCAAAATAGTTAATATAATATTACTTTTCCCTATTCTTTTGGTGACGATGAGTAATCGTAAATAATATATAATCCAAGTTTTTTTGTCCATACATTTTGCACATGGATTAAAAGAATCTTTTTGGCGTGTAAAGTTGTGCTCTATAAACTTTTGAAAAATGGGTATTTAATATCTTTTTATTTAATCATTACCAGCTAATTTTAGAATCAATAAATATTAATGTACTTTCAATTTCAAATCTTTAATTGCACTCATAATTATTGATTTCTCTTTAAGATTAAGAAAGGGGTGAGAAAATATCATAGTCAATTTTGTTTATATATATAAAGTTTATTTTTATTAGTAAAAATATGGTGATAGACTAATCAAAATGCGTTTGATAAAAACGGGTGTTAGGAGAGATGAAAATGTTAGAATGCGAACAAATGTCACATTAGTTAAATTTAGTGAAAGTCATGACTTTAAAAGGAGAGAATGAATTTTTTTATTGATATGCGGTCTTTTAAGTAAAATCAAAAGTAAAATTATGTGGATTTAAGTTTAAAACGAATAATATCATATGTGTGTAGGGATTTATTATCTTCCATTTACAATTTATATAGGGTCGCTTTAGTGTTGAAATTGACACAAAAACTTTACTTAATGTTCACAAATATTGGCTTGGGTGGAGAGAAAAGGTTGGGTTTAAAGGGGAAAATGTTTTTTTTAAGGTTAAACAAGGAAATAGCATATTTTATGAAAAATCATGACTCACTCAAAATAGACAAAATGGTCAAGTTGAGTTACTTTCTTCAAGTCAATACCCAAAAAGAGCTAGCTTCTTTAATGAATTATTTTCACTAAGAATATGTGTTTGGTACTTTGAAGAAAGGTTCTCAACAAATACTAATTTGGGGAGAAAGAATTATGGTAGCATACCCAAAAAAGTAAGTTCCTTAATGTATTACAAGGATATCCCAATTCCTAAAATTAATGAAGATAATTTGTATCTAATATCGTTTGTTTTTAATACAGGTTTATACATATATAAATATACACTATATTTAATTATCCTATCAATAATTATTTTTTTAAACAGTTCACAATATTTATTTATTTTACAATGTAAGAGTTAGAGTTGAAACAACTCAATGGAATAAACATAACTTACCACTGAACATGAATGAAGTTAACAGATTATATGTTTAGGGGAGTTTTCAAAAATGACAGTTTAATAATTGATATTTCAAAAATAACAAAATATTTCAAAAAAATGACATTTTTCATACCAGATTGAGATCGGTGGAATCTCAATCTAAAAAATGTTAGTTTTAAAATATTTTTAAACATTTACTATTTTTAAAATTACTCATTAAAAAGTGTAAATCTATTAAAATTCCGCTATTTTTTATACACGGATTTGTTAGAATAAAGTAATACTAAATCCATAGGTAAGTCTCTCCTTCTAAAAATGAATGAAGTGAATAGATTGGATTTTTTAATCAAGTTTCTACCTTCGGAGAAAGATTTCCATTATGTATCATTTTTTTATAAATTAGAATTGTTTATGTCAAAATCTATCTTTTCAGATTGAAAGAATCTGACAACTTGATGAGAGGGAAAATTCTTTTATGCAAATCAAAGAAGATCTTTGAAAGAGAAACAAGATGAAAATGAGAGAGAGTATGATGTTGAATAATAAACAAGGGTATAGAGTGTAATAAATCCTTTCTTTGAAGTGAAAAAATATATATTAAAAAAATAATAATTGAATCAGTAAACATGCAATAAAATTACTGTAGATTTTTCATACTAAAAATATGGGGCCAAGATGAAAGATTTGGAAATAAGTGGGGAACATATTGATATAACCAAACAAAAAAGTAAGTAAACCAAATATATAATATAGAATATAAATATTGGGGCTTTTTATTTTATTTTTATTTTTAATGGGTACCAAGTGGAAAAGAAAAACAAACGTGTCTCAGCCATTGAATAAGAATTGAATGGTTGTTTTTCAATTTCATCACAAGCTCCAAAAGTAACGAGAAATACCACGAAAAACGTGACTCCTTAATTAATAAATATCAATAATATATACCTTTTTGTGCGAAATGAGGAAATATTTTAATTAAATTAAAAAATATCTGACAATCTTATGGTGATGGATCATCTGTCTGTCATGTCAAAACTTGCCTCTTTTACTCTCTCCCATCCAGGGTATTAAATGTCTTCGACATCGTCGATATGTCTCTAAAATAAAGGTCCGACTTTTTAAACGGGGATAAACAATATCTTCGACATTATCGATATTTCCATCGGAGTACTACTAAACTATCGTTAATCACCCTCTTTCTTTTATTCTTTTTTTACTTTTTATTTTAATGATTCTCTCTATTTAATTTATTACTAACTTTTAGTTTATTCCCTTTAATTTTTCTAAAACATTTAATTTATTATTTATATCTCTCTCTATAATCTATTGATTTTTTTTTTTTTTTCGATGTTAAATATCATTTATGAGTGCATAAACTTACTTATATGATTAATCATGACTTATTTAAAGAAAGTAGTTCAAGTTTCATTGATTAATTCTAAGTATTCATTTAAGTTTTAATCGTTTTCATTATTATATCCCAATATCCGTCGACATCGATATATCCATCGACATATCCAAGTAAATTTGAAGTTCGATATTTATCATCGATATCGACTTTTAACACCTTGCTCCCATCCCACATCTTGGACTGGACTGTCTTTTTTTTTAATAAATATTTTTCCTTTTTAAAAAAAAAAATATGATTCAAATCTTACATCAATTAGAGATGATAAAAGTAAATAATAAATCATTAATGGTTCAAAAGTTTTAACTATGGGCTTACAAAAAATATATTTTTTAATATTCTTTTCATTTCCTCTCAATTATGTGTTAAGATATTTGAACGAGATCCAATTAGATAGGAAATAATTAAAGGTAAAATCGAAATAAGGCACGCAGTAATTTTTTCAAAATGCATTAACACTCGCATCTTTGAAAATGGCAATCGCACACCGTGGTTCCAATTTTTTCAATCGGACCACTCACCCTTAATGTCAATAATTTTCTTTTAGCCACAACTTCTTCGTTTGAACTCCGATTTGGACGATTCAAAATGTTTTGGAATCCTCATTTTAGACTCTACATAAATGTCACTTCGAAACTTTGAAATCATTAATAAATAAAAGATTTTATTAATATCGAAACACTAGGTATGATTGACATCGTTAACTCTTTTGGTTATTGATGATTTCAAAGTTTCCAAGCGATGATTATGTAAAGCCGGAAATGAAGATTCTAAAACATCTTGAATCATCCAAATCGGAGTTCAAACGAAGAAGTTATGGCTAAAAGAAAAATATTGACATTGAATGGGGGTCTGATTGAAAAAAATTGGAACCACGAGGTGCAATTTGCCATTTTTAAAGTATAAGGGGTGTTCAATGCATTTTGAAAATACGACAGGGGTCTTATTTGCATTTTACCCTAAATTTTAATACTATTTCAATTTTTTTTTTTTTAAATTTCAATTAAAAGGAAGGATTGGCCTCGCCCTGGAAGCAAAGGGACACGCGATTAATTAAGACAAAAGAGGAAGCCGCCGAGTTTTTAGGAATTTTAACGGTACTGAGTGACGCCTCCTGACCTGACGGCTATGTTTAGAAAATTGATGAAATTAGCCACGTCGAGTTTGGAAGTTTGATTGCGTCACCCGTTCGGTATTTACGTTCAACTTCTTCTTTTTTTTCTTTTTAAAAGTTAAATTAAAATATGTGATTTTTTTTACATTCCAAAAAAATATATATATGAGGAAATTTTTCGGTTTTTTCTTCTTCTTTGGGTGCATGGTATTTGGTTGGATGTTTAATTTTAAAATTTAAAATTTAAATAAGTAGTTAAAATTAAGGATAATTATTGAAATAAAATATTTTTACACATTAATTACTGAAAGATCAGAGCTTTTTAAAAATTATTAAAATAACATAATTATAATTCAATAAATTTATTGAATTAAAAAAAGTAAAAAAAATACTAATAAATTCATTAAAAATAATAATGAAAAATAAATAATTAATTCGATAAATTATTGAACTTAAACTTAAAAAAGTAAAAAACAAACACATTCATTAAAAATATCCATGAAAAATAGTTCAATAAATTTATTGAACTATAATTATGTTATTTGAATAATTTTTAAAAATTTCTAACATTTTAGTAATTAGTATGTAGATTTATGCTATTTGAGACAAATTCTTTTAAGATTAATACCTTTGATCAAAATAAAATTACCAATAAATCAGAGAAAATTTAATCAACACAACATCCAAAAATTAACAAGATTAATTCCTGATTCTATGCCAACACGAGTATAGCTCAAATGGTTAGGTATCTACTCTCTTCTCATGAAGTCGAAGATTCAAGTTTCTTTTACCCCAATTTGATGTAATATCTCAAAAAAGAAAGAAAAAGTCTCGTGATTCTATAAGGGTGAGTTTGGGATGACCTTTGAAGTGTTTTCATCTACTAAAGACACTTTTAAATTTTTGTATAGTAATTAGCTACATCATAAAAATATTTTGGAAATTTTTACAAACACTTTGGAAACACTTAAAAATATTTTTAGAGAAAACTCTTAATTAATGTTTTCTCTAAAAAATATTTTTCTCAAAATATATCTCAAACTCACGCTAAATATCAAACACCCAAACTGCTCAACCATTAAATTATAACACTAAAAAATTTAAAAAGAAATAACTAATATAACCCTCAAATCTTACATCAAATGATGTAATGAAAAGAAGTCAAATTACAAAATAATGATTCTTTTTTTAATTTAATGAAAAAAATTAAAATATATATTAGATCATATTGCTGATTGTGGAAAAAATCATCATTATTACTATATGTCTATCTCAAGGTTGTATTTTGTTGTTGCGTGAAAACAGTAATTAGTGTAACGCGCGGACGTGCTTCGCGCCAATGCTGCTCTTGCTTCCATCACTACAAAAAAAAAGTCAAAATGCGACCAACCATTTGCGACCAAAAAAAGTGGGTAATTTTTTGGTGACCATTTGGTCACTTTTTTTTAAGGTTGACTCAAAGTGACCATCTGGTCACTTTTTTTGCGACCAGATTGCGACCAAAATCAGAAGGTGTCATAAAAAATGTCGCGTAATTATGGCGCGAAAGAAGCGACCAGTTGGTCACCTTCAAAAACGACCAAGTGGTCGCATTTTTGACTTAAAAAATTGCTTGGTAGCAAAAAATGGAGTGAAATTATGGCGCGAAAGAAGCGACCATTTGGTCACCTGAAAAAACGACCATCTGGTCGCATTTTTGTGACTTAAAATATAGTTTGGTAGCAAAAAAAGGTGCGTAAATTTAGCGTATTTTGGTGGGAAGAAAGCTACCAGTTGGTCGCCTATGGAAGTGACCATCTGATCGCATTTTGGAGACTAGAAATATACGTTGGTAGCAAAAAAAAGGCGCGTAAATTTGGCGGGAAGAAAGCTACCAAGTAGGCGCCTTTGTAAGTGACCATCTGGTCGCATTTGGAAGTGACTACTTGGTAGTAAAAAAAGGCGGGAAATTTCGGCGGGATAAATACGACCAGATGGTAGTAATTTTGCGATCATAAGGTCGCAATTAAGCAGATGGATGCATTATAAAATCTCATCCTCTCATTGTTTGTAAAGATAAGAAAAAAGAAAAATGAGAGAGTGGATGTATATTCGTTTGATAGACGGGTATTTGAGCGATGAGTTCGTGTCCGGGGTTGAACAGTTTGTTGATTTTTGCTAGACAACTGTTCATTACACGAATTATGGTGAAAAGCTACGATGTCCGTGCAGAAAATGCGACAATAGGAGAATCATACCGGTTCCAGATTTGAAGGTTCATCTTTATTATCAGGGATTTGTGGAGAATTATTATCACTAGGTTTATCATGGGGAGACGAGGGAAATGTTCGACGCCGCGATGAGGAGACGAGGAGACAAGACGAGGGTAGCAGGTCGAATGCGGACGCTGTCGTCGAAGAACCCAATAAAATACAACAGTATAGTCAAATGCAAGAGATGATACTTGATGGTGTGGGATATGGGGGCGGAAATGAAAGTTATCCCTAAAGTTTAAACGTGACGCGGCGAAAGAGAAGGGGTCATTGAAGAAGAAATGAATCCCGAAGCACGTAAGATGCACGATCTGTTAAGACAATGAGCCGACCTTGTTGTACGAAGGTTGTCAGGTTAGTCAACTTGCACTACTTCTGAGAATTTTTAAATATAAAAGCGCAGTATAACTTACCTGCTAGAGGATTTGCTTCGGTCGCATCGTGGTTTCGTCGATGCGCTCCACAAGAAAACCTGATGCCGCAAATTTTGTACAACACGAAAAAGCTAGTGGAGGGACTCGGGTTACCCATAGAGAAGATAGATTCGTGTCGAAACGGATGCATGATCTACTGAGATGTGGATGCGGATCTGCATCACTGCAAATTCTGTTTCCTTCCAAGATATAAACAGGGGAAACGCGGGATGATTCCGTACGCCCACATGTTCTATTTACCGCTGACCCCACGTCTGCAATGGTTGTATGCATCGGATGTCACAGCTTCACACATGAGATGGCATCACGATCATGTACAAGATGAAGGTGTTATGCGACATCCCTCAGACGCTGCGGCTTGGAAGCATTTAAATAATTGTCATCCTGATTTTGCACAAGATCCGAGAAAAGTGAGATTGGGCTTATGCACAGATGGCTTTAACCCGTTCGGGGTATCCGGGGCGCAATATTCAGTTTGGCCGGTGATGGTAACCCCGTATAACTTTCCACCCTCGATGTGTATGAGAGACCCGGTGATTTTTCTCACAGTGATAGTACCTGGCCCGAAAAGTCCAAAACAGAAGCTGGATGTGTATTTGCAACCATTTATCGCATAATTGAAAAGGTTATGGACAGACGGTATCATGACTTACGACATCTCGAAGAAACAAAATTTCTTGCGCGCGGCGTTAATCTGGACGATCAGTGACTTCCCTGCGTATTCAATGTTGTCAAGTATGTTGCGTTCACGTTCATTATTTCTTGAGTATGAGTTTTGTTATTGTTTTGCTTAGCGTTCATTAGTTTAGTAATTGTAAATATCGATCCCCATTCTCTATTCAAGGATGGAGTACGGCCGGTAAATACGCATGTCCACATTGCATGCTAGACACAGATGCGTTTTACCTCAGAAACGGTCGGAAAACTTGTTGGTTTGATTGCCACCGTCGATTTCTGTCGTTGAATCACGCGTTCCGTTCAAACGGTACTGACTGGAAGAAGGGTCGGCGAGTAAGAAAAGAAACCCCCCCGATAATGTACAGTTGAAGGCAGATTCTACACGGTATAGATGCTATAGGGATGCGGAAGATTACAGTGGAAGGTGCAGAGCTTGCAAACAATGCGGCTGGAAAAAACACGGGTTGGAAGAAATAGAGTATTTTTTGGGATCTACCGTATTGGGAAGATCTACTTATCAGACACAACTTCGATGTAATGCATATCGAGAATGCATATCGAGAAGAACTTCTTCGACAACATTTTCAATACGGTTTTGAACGTTCCTGGCAAAACAAAGGACAATCTGAAGGCACGTTACGATGTACGGGAGATATGTAACCGTCCTGAGTTAGAGCCTGACGACAATGATAATTACGCAAAAGCAAAGTACATGTTGACAATGGATGAAAAGAAAACACTATTTGAGTGGATCAAATCCATCAAATTCCCTGACGGATACGTTTTGAATCTGAGTCGGTGTATAGACTGTCAAAAACATGTCATGTTCGGTATGAAAAGCCACGACTGTCATGTATTCATGCAACGATTGATGCCCATCCCATTCAGACCGTTCCTAGAGAACAGACATTGGGAGCCGCTTGCCCAGTTAAGTGTTTTTTTAGGGACTTGACATGTACAGAGCTGACTGAAACTACTGTCGCTTCAATGAGTTCGGAGATCGCTGTTATTATCTGTAAGTTTGAGCGAATGTTTCCACCTTGCTTTTTTGACTCAATAGAGCATCTTCCAGTGCATCTTCCATACGAGGCATTCTTAGGGGGTTCGGTCCATTATCGCTGGATGTACCCATTTGAAAGGTTAGCAAACTTACTTTGTATAAAATTCAATTTTTTTAATGTTAAACATATCAGAGGTTTACTTAATTGTTTTTAATGTTAAACATATTTGACGGTCGGAAATAAAGCAAGAGTAGAAGGATCTATCTGTAGTGCGTACCTAACGTAAGAGACTACCACGTTTTGTTCATACTACTTTGATCAACACATTACTGAGCAGTTTCGTCCAGTGACACGAAACGTTGTCGAAAATTTACTTGAAGGTGTTGACGTAAACGACCTACCCATATTTACTGAACCTGGCATGACAGTTGGAAGATCGGTCGTGGGCCGTTGACCGATTCTCGAGTATCATGTAATACGACCCTCGTGTTATGCAACGCGCCGTAAGTCGATCCTTACATCGAGTGAGTTCTCGTAACGTTACATTATTCCTTTGACTTAACAATCACAACTGTTTAAAATATTTTCTTACTATTTTCGTAACATACAGACTATTTCTGAACGTATACGTTCGAATGACACGAGTCGATCTTACAGCCGCTGAGAAGGGGTCAATAATCGAGAAGGAGTTTCGTTCCTGGTTCAGTGCATACGTGAGTTATTTGAAATTGTCAAAAATTATCATGTCAAGTCATTTGTTGAAAAATACTATATCCTTCTAATTATACTTTATGTGTGCTGAATGACAGGTAGACTCCCCTACGTTACCGGTAGATGATTCTCGCATGATTTCTTTGGCAAAGGGACCTGCACGGATTGCAAGGTTATATACTGGATACGTCGGTAATGGATTCAGATTTCAAACGGCGGATTCATTATCAGGGCAACAAACAACGATGGTGTTTGCATAAAAGGTCAAGTGTTCAAGACCAAGACGATTACTTTGGAGTAATCGATAAGATTCTTGAGATTCAATACGCAAGTCCGACGCTAGAACGCATTGTTCTGTTCAACTGCACTTGGTTCGAGACAAAAAGACGAGGCGGAGTACGTAAGATTGATCATTTACAAATCGTTGAGGTAAACAAGTACAAGCATATGCGCACCGCTGATAGGTTTGTCCTCGCTTCACAGGTGATTCAAGTTTATTACCTGAACTATCCGAGTAATAGACGAGATCTGACAGATTGGTTAGTTGTTTGTAAAGTTAAACCACGATAGGTAGAAGAAAACCTGTCCGAGAAAGACGACCATGCAGACGAAGCCGGTGCTTTTCAAGAAGATCAGGTAATATGTCGTGCAATAGACGATGGCTAGAATGCAGGTACCGCACATCCTTTGAACGATGGAACGATAACATTGCATGGTGACGATAATGCTTCCACTTCTCGCGAACGTGACATTGATGCTGAATTTATTCGAGATGATGAAGAAGAAGAAGAAGAAGAAGAAGAAGAAGAAGAAGAAGAAGAAGAAGAAGCAATGACTAAAGAAACTGAGGATGAAGAATAATACACTTTGTAAATTTATATGATTCACTTTATGTTTTATAATATCGTCATTGTTGTGTTTCATTAAACAATATATATAAATATGTTATAAAAAAAATATAGAGGTATAATTACGACCAAATGGTAGCATTTTGCTTCAAAAATACGACCATCTGATCGTATTTTTAAGCAAAAATGCGACCATATGGTCGTAACTATGTAAATGCAGACATAAGTTTTTTAAAAATTTGTATTCTTTTACGACCATTTGGTTGTATTTTAGTGACTATCTGGTCGCTTTCTTCAGCGGTAAATTTAAATTTTCATTAAATTTTTGGCCGTGAATTTGATAATTACGACCATTTGGTCGCAAAATATGGCGGTTAATTTGACAATTACGACCATTTGGTCGCATTTGTTCATTTGGTCGCAAAATATGGCGGTTAATTTGACAATTACGACCATTTGGTCGCATTTGTTGATGGGAAGTGTGATGTGACAACTGGTTGTCATAATGACACGATTACGACCAATTGGTCGCATTCTTCTTAACATACGATCAGCTGGTTGTATTTTTGAATTATAATGCGACCAACTGGTCGTAATCGAGCGACTTTTCGTTTCTCGTCATAATTACAAAATTGCGACCAGACCAGATGGTCGCAATTCTTAATTTAAACTCCCCACCCGATTCTTTCCCTCCCCCACTCGATTCTCTTTTCCTTTATTTTCTTTCCTTTTCTCTCTTTCACCGTTCCCGTTCCCCCGTTGCTTTTTGCCCGTTCCCCTAAACCCCGTTCTTTCTTACCTTTTCCGTTCCCCGTTTTTCACCCATTCCGTTTCAAAAACCTCCAAAACCCGGTAGCGTATTCGAGGTTAGTTTTCTTTTTCGTTTTAATTAAGTTATTAAAAATTGTTTTAGTTTCGTTAAATTTAGTTACATTTAATTGAATAGTTTAGTTTAACTTTAAATTAGTATAATTAATTATGTTTAGTTAGTTACTTTAATTTGTTTAGTTAAACTTAGTTAATTAATTGAATTTAGTTTCATTACTTAATTAAATTTAGTTGCATTTAATTGAATAGTTTAGTTTAACTTTAAATTAGTGTAATTAATTACTTAATTAATTATGTTTAGTTAGTTACTTTAATTTGTTTAGTTAAACTTAGTTAAGTAATTAGTTAATTAATTTAATATAGTTAAATTACTTTTAGTTTAATTACTTAATTAAATTTAGTTTAATTACTTAATTAAATTTAGTTTAATAAATTATTAATTTAATTTAGTCACATTATGAGTTTAGATTATTATTTTTAAATTAATTCAATTTAATTAGGTTGATTAATTAGTGTAGTTTACTTACTTTAATTAATTTAATTTACTTTGGTTTCATTAATTAATTAATTAATTTAATTTATTAAATTAAATATATTAGATTACTTTAATTACTTACTTAACTATTTTTCTTAAATTTAATTAATTAATTTAGTTAAATAATTAGTGTAGTTTACTTACTTTAATTTAATTAATTAAATTTAATTTACTTTAGTTTAGTTTATTTAATTAATTATTTTAATTTAATTTATTTTAATATACTTAATTAATAAATTTAATTAGTTTGATTAGGAAAATGGCACGCCAACGTCGTCCTCCGATGTCCAGCGATGATGCGCAGGACCGCACTGATCTACCGCCAGAGGATGACGCACCAGAGTTGAACAATTCTCCAGAATGGGGGGACTGGACGCATGCCGACCTGGACGAGATATTACGGTTGGACGACAATCCCGACCCAACATATCCCTCCGCAGTATTCGAGTCGCAGATTGCAACACCGCGTTTGAGGGAGGACTCACAGGCTCCAGCCACTACTGTCGCGGGACCCTCCACTTCCGGCACCGCGCCCGATCCAGCGGGAGCTGGAGCTTATGGCACTGGTCGTCCTCGGGCCACCGCCTACCCGACCCTTCAGACAGAAGGGGATACGTATGTAGACAAGTAATTTTTTTAATTAAATATTCATGTTATTTATAACCTAAAAATATTTTTTACTTTTTTTTTTTGCAGAATACAGCCGCATCAAACCGCTTCAAAGCGGTTTCGCCAGGTCCTCCAGAGCATGCCTCTACCCAGCAAGCTTCGCTGGACGAAGATTCCGACGAGGGAGAAACGTCGGATGTACGACACATGAAAAGTAAATAACTTCACTTATTTTTATAATTAATTTATTTATAAATTTGTAACAATCAATTTATTACTTTAACGTTTTCTTATTTCCAATTTTTTTAGGGCAAGTTTCCTATGCTCGATTCCGATGTCACGGACGGTCGGATGTTCCCCCTATGGGACAGACACGTGCAGGATCGATTCAAGGACCTCATGTACCGGGCGTGGCAGAAGCAAGCTGAACACCGGCCTGTGTGGATGAGTGAGGAGGAGCATGCCCGACTCCTCTCGAGCTTGCAGTCTCAAGAGGGCAAAAAAGTATCTACAAAGAATAAGGCCAACCGGGCCAAGAACCCAAGGAAGCACACCGGTGGCGCGAAACCTCACGACGAGCACCATCGTATATTGGTAAGTAATTGTCATTTTTCTTTCACATCATTTTTTTGTTTTTTGTTTCAATTATTTATTAATTTAATTTCTGTCTCTTTTTATAATATGTTTAGGAATAAAAGTACGGTCGTCCTGTTCCGCCTGATGAGCTGCACCTGGTCCTTCACAAGAAGAAGGACGGGACGATCATCGACGACAATGCGCAACAAACTCAGGTATTTAATATATTTTTTCAATCATTACTAAGAATTTGTTCATCATTTTCTAACTGTTACATACTTTATGAATTTTAAATATTTAGGACCGTTTCAAGGAGTCTTTGAGTCAGAGGTTGCCCACACCCGACTCGCAACTGACTCAGGAAGACGGTCAACAGGCGTTCTTAGAGGCTGCTAGAGGCGTTCGTCCAGATGGATCCGTTCCTTGTCTTGGCACGTATGGGAGGCGTCTTTACGCGGATGTGCCTCGGCCCCAGCGGAGCGGAGCGAGCACTAGCTCCGGCCCTTCTCCGGTTGAGCAGCAGCTGCGCGAGGAGGTTCAGCAGCTTCACACCGACATGGACGATATGCGCGATGACTTCGTTTCTCGAGTCGCTGCGATTGAGGCGGCTATGCAGGCACGGGTCGAGGCCCAGGTCGCAGCATCTTTGGCCGCGTACTTGGATCCCGAGACGACGGCCTTCATCATCGACGCCGCCTCCGCCCCCCCTCCTTGATAGATAGATGATTTCTTTTTGTATACAACATTTTTTGAATATTTGATTTATATATATTTTATTTTAATTCCAATTTTTTATTATTAAATTTTAATATTAATTAAATAAATAAATAATAATTAATTAATAATAATTAAATAAATAAATAATAATTAATTAATATTAATTAAATAAATAAATAATACTTTTAATATTAAATAAATAAATAAATAATAATTAAATAAAAAAAATTATTTAATACGACCAGATGGTCGCATTTACTCTAGAAGATAAACGACCATTTAGTCGCATTTTTCCTAGAAGATAAACGACCAGATGGTCGTTTTTTATCCCTAAAAAACGACTATCTGATCGCATTTTTCCTAAGTCCAAAAGTGACCATTTGGTCGCTTATAAAAACGACCACTTGGTCACTCTTTCATGTGACCAACTGGTCACTTGTCTTCAACATAAATTACGAACAGATGGTCACTTTTTAAGCGACCATCTGGTCATTTTTTCAAAATGTTGACTTTTTTGCGACCAAACTTTTTTGGTCGTATTTTTGTGACTATCCAGTCACACAAAATTCCAGAACGACCAGCTTTTTTACCACCTCTGTTTTGGTCGCTTTTTTGGTCGCATTCTACAATAAAAACGACCTGTTGGTCGCAAATAGACTTTTTTTTGTAGTGCATGTGTGCAATGAACAATAAATTTGTTTTGAGTCGGAGGCAATGTTCCGCGTAGGCGGTAACTTGCGTAGGTGTTCTGCTATGTAGGCGGTCACCTGCGCAAAAGAGTAAATAGCACCGGTGTGGTGCCGGCCTAACACCCTCCGATGCTTAAGGTAGAGCAGAGCAGAGCTGGTGTTCCAAGCAAATGAGGAATGGATATTAGTTACCTTTTGACTATTTCTCATCTCCTATTTATAGGAGTGGAAACAAATGATGTCATCAAGCCACGTGTCGCACATGGATTGGTCCATGTGTTGGGTCTTGATTGGGTGTAGGTATGTAGGGTGGCTGCTACGCACCTACGCTTCTCTTAGGTGGGAAGTAGTTACACACAATGCAGTAGCGGAGCTTCTTACTTGGACAGTTAGTCGATATTTTCTTCGAGATGGGTCCGCGTCTTTATGCACCTGCGAGCTTGTCACTCCATCATTAATTAGATGGTTGTGCCTCGTGGTCCTTGACAATTGAGATGACTGCGGACCACTCTTGATGGTACGTTCTCCGCTAGTGGTGGAGGTCGGGTCTGTCGTGAGTGGCATGCTCAAGTAACTAGGCTTACACGCGTAGACCGAAAGAGTTTGATAATTTTGTGTGTCTTCTTGTATGCTTGACACGTGGTCATTTTACTCTTACTGATATTTTACCCATAACATATTTAACATTATTATAAACAATAATTAGATATGTCATGGTGAATAGTTCTCAACATTAAACTAATTAAGATGTTATAAGCCCTCTCTTAGGCAAAATGGTAGAAACCTATACTAAAGACTGTACCATTTGATAAAGGAGTCACGTTTCTAACAAGTTAATTGTATGTCAATTGTTTTCTTAATGGTCCTAACTATTCAAGAAGATAGAGATAATGATTAGTCCCATCAATATTATATTTTTATGTATGAGACATCCAATAATCATTATATCTATATATATAGATCATATATCTATATAGCACAATGCAAGTAAGAAAGAGAGTAAATGGAATCGGAGTATACTTTAGCTAATTAGGAAGAAAGTTAGTATTATTATTTAAATATCATATGTATAATAAATTTTAGGGTAAAAGGTAAATGATATCTTTATAGTTTTGATCAAAATACATGAATACCTTCTGTTATTTAGAAATGAAAAATTACACCATGTAGTTTTCATATTGTGTAAATGAGATCTCGTTCCTTCAATGTCGTTAATTTTGTTTTAGTCATAACTTTTTCGTTTGAACTCCGATTTAGATGATTCAAGATGTTTTAGAAATCTTCATTTTTATCTCTACGTTACGGTTATTTCATTGTTGATTTGTATGGTTCCCTTAGTTAAGATGTGAGTTGAAATTTATTAAAAATGACATGACCTATTTTATTGTTGATTTGTATTGTATGTGATTGAATAAATACACCATCCAAGTCTGTAATGAAATGAGTATTTTTTTTGTTAAGTTTATAAAGTGTATTTAGTGTCTGTTTGAGACAACTTTTAAAAGTGTTTTTAATAAAGAAATTATCTTTTATAATAATTAAAAAAACACTTTTAAACATTTTCAAAGGTATTCAAAATTGGTCCTTAATCGATCGATAAACACACTTTATTTTGTTTTTATCTAATTTGGCAAGAGAGGATGGGTTAAAGGGGGAGAAAAAGGGAATATGCATCATTATATTTATTGGTAATGAAATGATTAAGGTCTTTATGTCTGGGTTACCGACAGGTGGCCTCTCACTTTCTTCCTCGTGCTCACCTGTCAACTTTTTTTATCAAATTATTTTGATTTTTAAGTGAAGGTAAATTTTTTGTTTGGAATATAATGATTATTTTTAAAATAAGAATGGATTTTAATGCTTATTTATATATTAAATTACAATTTTGATCTCTATAATTTCATAATCATGTAATTTAGGCTTCATTTGATAACCATTTTATTTTTTATTTTCATTTTTTCAAAAATAAAATAATACTTATTTAATAATTATTATTTTTAAAATAGGGAGCAAACATGTTTGATAACATTTTTCGGTTCTTTGAAAAAAAATATAAGAAAGAGAATAAAAAAACTGTTTTTTTTTTAATTCAAAAACAAAAAATTGAAATGGTTAAATCAAACAATTAATTTGATAAAAAATAATTTAATAATAATAAATACTAGAAATATATATTCCTTTAAAATGAGGGTGGGAAATGGAATTTATTAATTGTTACTATTTTTTTTTTTTTTGAGATTACATCAAAGTGGGGGAGGGGGGATTCGAACCTTCGACCTCGAGGGGAAGGGAGTATATGCCAAATAAATTGAGCTATGCTCATGTTGGCTTATTAATTATTACTATTGTTGTTAGCTTAGGTTTCATTTTAATTATTAATTATTAATAAATGATGTTTCAAAGTTGGTATGGTATGAAATGATGAAGGTGAACAGTTGAGGAAAGAAAGGTGGGAACATTGCTTTTCTTAAAAAAGAAAGAGGGAACATTCAGGTGAGGGGTTGTTTGACGAAATTGCATCACAGTCCTCCACATGTTATGGTTTTTGAAAACGCTGTTAACTTAGTGAACCTTTGATGGGTGTCAAAAATCGACATTCTTTACGATTGTGACTGTGAGAGTGGAGGTACGAACCTTATTTTATTAAAATTTTCTCCTTTTATAGATTTGCAGAAAAATTAACTAAACAACGATGTGTAAGGGCATGTCTTCGAATGAGTTATTGAGTATTTTCCTTCTGCCTAGAGTATCCACGGTTTAATTGGTTGTACCATTATTATCAAATCGACTCTGGAATTAGACCATTTGGTTCAATTTTTATATCTTGAATAATTTTCATCCATGTTAACCTATTGAGGTAGCGAACTTCACCAAAGAAATGAAGATGGTGATAAGTGATAACAATAACGCACGACCATAAAAAGTCGATAAGAGTGAAGAGATCCATAGAGTATAGAGTTGAGAGAGGGATATGATTATGTGGTTTAAGGTTAGGAATTTAGGTTTTTTTTGCTATGTATTTATATATAAACGATTCGAGTCAGATTTATTGATTTTTTTAACCCAAAAAACCTGGACAAAGCATAATTCTCGAAATAGAAGGACTAGTCATAGAGTTTTTAGTAAGTTCAGTTAAATTATATAACCCATATTATAGATTGAATAGTAACATAAAAAAAAATTAATAATTAAACGCACCTGCTAAATATAAATGGAGTTAAAAAAAACCTATATCTACCAAAATAACCCTAAAAGTTGGTTTTTTTCCAGTGAGCGGAGAACTTGGGAAGTTCCGTTCGTTTAAAGAGTAAAAACTCAGCCGACTTTTTCCCTTCTCACTCAGCCACTCTCCCGATTTAATCGGCGATTCTCTCTTCCTTCCATCTCCCTTTCTTTGTCCCCATCTGTTTCTCTCTCTAAGCTTCAAATTCAGCCAAAATTCATTTCAAATAAATTTCAGATTCACATTTAGATTCATCTCAAATTTCTTCTTCTTCCTTCTCTCGCCGGAATGACTGATTTCCGATTACCTCCGGCGATGAATCTATGGCCGGAGGAAAACGCCTCTATGATCGATTCTTTTATAAACACCGATCTAAGTTCCTTTTGGCTTACTCCTCCTCCTGAAACTTCAAAACCTAATCCTCAATCTCAACCATCTATGGCGGTTTTCAATCAAGAATCTCTCCAACAACGTCTCCAAGCTTTGATTGAAAACGCTCTTGAGAATTGGACCTACGCTATCTTCTGGCAATCTTCTTACGATTTCTCCGGCGGTTCTGTTTTAGGTTGGGGCGATGGATATTATAAAGGTGAAGAAGATAAAGAGAAAGGGAAATCGAAGACGAATATATCGAAATCTGAACAGGAACACCGTAAGAAGGTACTTCGTGAGCTTAATTCTTTGATTTCTGGTTCTCCGGCGTCAGAAGACGATGCCGTGGATGAAATTGTTACCGACACCGAGTGGTTTTTCTTGGTTTCGATGACTCAGTCTTTTATGACTGGTGTTGGTTTACCGGGACAGTCGTTTTTTAATTCTAGTCCGGTTTGGGTTGTCGGTTCGGATCGGCTTTCTAGCTCGGTCTGTGAACGGGCCCGGCAAGGGGAGGTTTTCGGGTTGAAGACGATGGTTTGTATACCGTCGGCGAATGGTGTTGTGGAATTGGGATCGACGGAGACGATTTTCCAGAGTTCTGATTTGATGAATAAAGTTAGGGTTTTGTTTAATTTTAATAATTTGGAGATGGAATCTTGGCCGGTTAGTGGTGTTGATCAAGGGGAAGAAAATGATCCGTCGTCGCTTTGGATTTGTGAGCCATCGAATGGTGTTGAAATTAAGGATTCTGTGAATGATAATAATAATAATAATAATATTGATGTTTCTGCTCCTGCTAATGCTCCTGCTCCGAGTACTAGTCAGCCGAATTCGAAAATGACACAGACAGAGAACACCAAATCGAGTGTTTTGATGGAAACTCCGAGCTCTGTTCCTTCCCAGAAGAGCCAACAGAGTCACCCACAGTCACGGCCAAATCATGCCCAGAGCTTCTTTACCAAGGAGTTAAATTTTTCTGAGTTTGGGTATGAAAATGGAACCTTGAAGAATGGTAATTCGCATTCCCTAAAGCCGGAATCTGGTGAGATTCTTAGTTTTGGGGAGAGTAAGAGGAACTCTTGTGTGAATACAAGCAGCTTGCTTTCGGGCAATTCACAATTTATTGTGGATGAGAACAAGAAGAAGAGTTCACCTGCTTCACGTGGTAGTAACGAGGAGGGGATGCTTTCATTTACATCCGGTGTGATATTACCGTCTTCTGGCGTTGTGAAATCGAGTGGTTGCGTTGGTGATTCTGATCACTCGGATCTTGAAGCTTCGGCGGTTCGTGAGGTGGAGAGTGGTATAGTGGTGGAGCCGGAGAAGCGGCCTCGCAAAAGGGGTCGAAAGCCGGCAAATGGTAGGGAGGAACCATTGAATCATGTTGAAGCAGAGAGGCAGCGGAGAGAAAAGCTAAATCAAAGGTTTTATGCTCTTCGAGCTGTGGTTCCAAATGTATCAAAAATGGACAAAGCTTCACTCCTTGGTGATGCAATCTCTTACATAAATGAGCTCAAAGGGAAGCTTCAAACTGCAGAATCAGATAAGGAGGATTTGCAAAAGCAATTGGATTCAGTGAAGAGCTTGACGTGTAGTAAAGATTCATGCATTTCAAGTTCAAATCAACCTCCACCAGATCAAGACACGAAAACATCAAATATCCTTACAAGTATTGAAATTGAGATTGATGTGAAGATAATCGGTTGGGATGCTATGATTCGGGTCCAGTCTAGTAAGAAAAACCACCCTGCTGCAAGGCTAATGACGGCTTTAGAGGAATTGGACTTGGATATCAACCACGCAAGCATGTCAGTTGTCAACGATCTGATGATCCAACAAGCTACCGTCAAGATGGGCAGTCGATTTTACACTCAGGAGCAGTTAAGAATAGCCTTGTTATCCAAAGTAGGTGCTACCTGATAGCTATTAATGTTCTTTACTGATGTTATCAGAAGCAGCATTCGGATAGAGCTCTGGCAGATGTGTAGAAGCAGAAATAATTATCTCGTGCTAATGGCGTAAGCTCTGTAACATACCATTCCACTTGTTCTTTTGTAGTAGTGTTTTTAGTATTTATGAGGAGTTGAAGCAATGGAAAAAAGAAGATAATAACTCCATTCATATGGAAAGAGTTCGAACTTTCTATTATTGTACATATAAAAGTCATAAATGTGAACCTGGCAGAAGTTTCTGCATTTGGGCTATTTCCTTGGGAATCCGATTAGTTCCAATATCCTGTTTGTAAAGATTTTATTCCTTTTTAAACTGTATCCAGAATTTTCTCTTGCTGGAAAGAACGACAAAAGAATCCAACAGATGCTTTCCGGTTGATCTGATGCAGATCACATTGTATAGTCAGGTACTGTCTTGTTCTTACAAAGTCTTTCTAGTTCCTGAATGTTTGCTTGAAAGTGAACCAACTTTTGAGTTAGTTTGCAGAGAGTGATTTTGTCAATATATTTTGGATAGAGAAAGTCAAAAGAAGATATCAGATTAGTTCATTGAATTTACCTGATGATAGTGCCAAACTCAATCAAGTATAAGACATTAATCTGAATCAAGTAATTAAAGGTAAACCAAGTTTATTTTGATGTCAAGCCTTTCTTTTGATCAATTTTGAAGCTGTAAATGGCCTGGTTAGAATGTGTGGCCACCTATCTATGTAGGATATAATTCTACTGGTTTTCCGACATCAAGCTGTGATTAGTCGAGGAGCACGTACATAGGACCGGACGCTCATGGATATAAAAAAATCTATGGTTAAAATATCAATCTCCATAAATTACCCTTACATCAGGTGATTCTGATTTTGTTTCTGATCATGGTAGTTCAAGGTAGATCACTCATTTGAATTTAATCTGTAAAATCATGGTTTTAGCGTACATTTTTCTTAGTTTTAAGCTTGTAACAAATGATTTTATCAAAGTATATTGAAATATTGCCCCTAATATATTCTTTTATCTAGCTGGAAGGATTTGAGTTTTTTTATCGTTTAGTAGGAAAACTTATGTTAAATTTTGGAAGTAATTGATGAAAAAATTTAGGTTCTATTTGGAATGAAAGACAACGTCAAATATTATAATATGTATTATATTTTTGATATAATCAAACTAGATGAAAACAAGAGAAAATAATTACCTGAACCTGTTTTTACAGAATTTCCGTTAAAAAAAGTAAAATACTGTTAGTCAGCTTACTATAATATATCTTTCCAAAGTTGTTAGTGAATGGAAAAAGAAAAGGCTTGAGCAATTATTTGCATTTGGACTTCAATAATTTCGCTTCTAAATGTTATAAATAGAAAATACATCTATTTGTTTTTTACTCTATATATATATATAATTAAAATAAGACCCAATTTTTTGGGTGTGAAACTATATGGTAGCCTTTGACCAAAAAAAAAAAAAATCCATATTCATTGTTTTGACCTATAATGATAATGTCTGTTTAGCATTGTTAACCTCAAGTCCACCAAACAAAAAATCTCCATTAATTTGACTTACCGATAATTATATTTTATAGTTTTCTTAATGCATCAATGAAATTAAACTAAATGAATAAAGAGGAGATTAAGTAGTTCACAATAAATTCTCCATAGAAATCCATTGGTTGGCAATGTAATCATAGTATTACTAGGCAACAGCTAAGTATCGTCCATTAATTAATTCCCGTAACAAATTGATCATAACCAAATACTCAGAATTGTAAAGAAGACTAAATTTAGTATCAATCAAAACTAACTTACCAGATATCACAACCTATAGTAAATTCACAACAAGATTCTCTATTCTCTCATTTCTATGTTTCAATACCCTAATTCATGATCCCTTTCTCTCTCTCTTTTTCCCAATCATAAATTCCAAAAAAAAAAAAACCAAAGGAAAATCATTACAATAATGACAATGAATTGCTTAACATGTCAAACCCTTCAAAGGACAGATTCTGACAAGGAGAATATTGGATTTGAAAAGTCAATTACAAGGAAAATATGTTGCATAGAAGTGGGAAGAAGCTGGTCAGGAAACCTAAATCAGCCATTGTATGATCATATGAAAAGCAATAAGACTAATGGGTCTCCAAGGAAAAGTTTGGTCGATAAGAAGGCGGTGATCATGAATCGTCGACTACATAACGGTGGCAGTGGCAGTGAAGGAAACGAGCCGAGGCTGGTGAGGAGCTCTGGAATGAGAAGGGATTGGAGTTTTGAGGATTTGAGAATGAGAGATGAGAAGAAAGGAAGATTCTTATGAGGTCATAATTTTTTGTCTTTCGCATCCCCTTTTTCTTTCTTTCTTGCATGCATTCCCTCTTTCTCATTCTGCTTTGTGTTTTATGGAGTTTGTATTTTTAAGTGGACTATAAATTAAAGTTAATAAAAATAATGTCTAAATTTTGAATGGAGAATGCCTTTTTTTTTGGAAATATTATATCAAATTGAGGAAATAGAGATTCAAATCTTCCATTCAACTGTATTGAAAATAAATAGGTGCCTAATTAGTTGAGTTTTACTCTTGTTGACAATGAGGAATGAGATCTGAATGTACTCTTATAAAGGAGATTTTTGTTGAGATCACACATATTTGTGTTGTCAATTTTTTTTTTAAATTTTTTTTTATAAATCTAAGCAATTGACCATTTCCATTGAATCTCTCAAATTAATGGTTAGAGAAGATTTTACAGATTAAATGATAATAAACGTGATGATTTAATGTATTAAGATAAGTGACATCAATTTGGAGTTGAGAAAATGTGCTTTGAAATGACAAGATCTTAAAAACTGCAAATTATTTAAAATTCATAATTTTATTTGAAATAAGATAGTTCTGAAAGGAAAGTATTTGAAGTCTTATATATGTAATTTCATTTCTTTTAAAATGATATTTTATGAAATTATAAAGTTGGATTTTTCTAAACTTAAAAACAGAAATTGACTATGTTTTGATTTTAGAGGAATTGAATCTTTTAAATTTCAGCATAAATTTAATGGAATACGAGGGTGTGTGTGGGAATAAATTTATGGGCATTGGATTTGGACTAAAAACAGCTGTAATTGGGCTTTGCCCATTTTGAATTCTCGTATTATAAAATAACCAATATATTTTAAAATTTTAAAAAAATTTCATTGATTATTCAAAAATTGTGATGGCTAACTATTTTTTTAGTGTATATTAAGAAAATAATATTTTTTTTATAAATATTATACAATTGGTCACTGATTGACTATACAAATATCAATAATGTGTCAATCTGATGTCAACCGAGTGTTGATCAGAATGTTTATTTACTTATTATTGTATATAAATTTGATCATTTTTAAACTTGAAGATGGTTTATTCTTATTTTTACAACGAATCTGGTGTTATTATAGCAAATAAATAAAAACATTCGTTATAAGAATTCTGTTGATATTCCGAAATTAATAACAACATTCTCAAACTCTTTCAATATACGTAGGTTTTTTTGTGTCAAATGTGCTCGGAAATTTATGTTCCAGAATCTTCAATCAAACAATGAAAACATCTCATTTTATTGAAAATAAAGGAAATTATATCTTTTTCTTTAAATTTTGAGTTGATTACTCATGATTCAAAAAATTACAATTTAACCTAGTGATTTAGTAAAAGTAATTCAAAATGATAAACAACGTCAGTTTTTTTGGCATGCAAGTTTTAGTTATGAGAAATTATTCGATGTGACTATTAAAATGAAACTTTCTCACTAATAACTATTGAATATATGGTTTAATCGGAGAGATAATTACATATATTCAATGGTTACGAGGTACCACATTGTAACAATCCCATTAAATAAATTCTCGTAGTTATTTCGTTGTTATCGAGTCCTTTAGTTATGACTTATGAGATAACAAAACTATAGTTCTGATTATTCGGTTACTTCCTAATTAATTAGCTAGCAAGCGAGTTATCAAGTAACTGATTTAGTTACTAGGAGTAGTATGGTTCACTATTTATTTAAGGCAAACCTAAAAAATGGAGAACTGTGTTATTATCTTGTATCAGTAAAGAGGAGTATGTGTCATCTATTCTCTTGTAAGAGACTTGATATATCCACCCTTTTTTTCTTCACTTTATGAATCATTTTTAAACTATTTTTCAAAACTCAAGGGTTGAATAATAATTTTTTTCAAACTTATGGACCCAAGTGCAACCAAACTAAACATTCATCTTCTTCGTCTACTTACTTTTGCATCATGTTAAAACAAAAAACTGATATAATTTATATCTAATATCATAATATGTGTCATTAGATACTTTCTCTCAACGGTTAGATATCAATATTCTCTTTCATAAGATCGAAGATTCGAATCTTCTTTCAATATAATAACTCAAAAAGATACTCTATGAATCAAGAACATCTTATAAACTAAAATAAAAATGTGTCACTCAGTATATGGGATATCGAGGTTTCTAAGCTTAAACATGTATATTTACACCTCAAATATTCATACTCAATGAGAATTCAAAGTATTTGATAGTGTATCTAACCTCCTCCTAATCCAGAGAATTCTAGGTTGAAGATTTCAGTCTTGTATTTTCCACCCCCTAATCTATGCATATATGTGAAAAATCCTTTAACGTGCCTTTTGTCATCAGTTGAACTTGCACTGTAGAAATAAAACCACATAGGCATCCCCAATTATGATGGTCAAAAGATAAGAATAATCTGTCCTTCATGTTATCAGTAACCTAAGAATGCTAAAACTTATCACTTCAATTAGTCTTCTTTCTCGCATCGGCTTTCCAATCTCTTCGACCCAGCACCTTTTTTGGTGTATCAGAGATAAGATGGTCAGCAGGTAGATCCAAATGGGATTGTGTTTCTAATTTTGGTTCATCTGCAATATTAGAGGGTAAGCACTGCATAGGATTCTGACTGGTTGACATTTGTACAGCCATATTAGAACTATCACAGGAGGCTTCGTCTGACACCCGAGATACATTAGCCATCCTTGCTTCCTTCTTCCAATTTCGATTACAATGCACCCGAGTCGAGGTATTGTTAGCAATGTTATCTGGTTGAAAATATGTTTTGGTTTGAGTGGGCTGTTTTACAGTTGAAGCCTTCTTGCTTTCTTCCTCGAGACGTTTCCGAGCTCTATATCTACGCTGCCTTTCTCGATTCTTCTGACGACGAGTCATGATGTCATCATCTATTCTAAAGTCTTTTCTTTCATCTACAAGCTTCATTGGAAAACTACTTTGTGTTTCAGAAACATGCTTAATTTGCACATTTTCCATTTCAAGCAAGGTCAGCATCTGCATAAATGAAAGTTACAAATGAAGTCGACAACAGCATAATTGTAATAACTTCTAAATAATTCACTCTACAATATGGTTATCAAATATATTCTTATCACTAAGATTGCTTACCAGACAATTAACTCAAACAAGATAATCGCCACTTCATCCCCATATCTCAATCTTCTACTTTCTGAAGTTATCGAAACAACTTGCCAACAGTCTACAAGCATTCACAAAACTCAAGGTTCAAAAATGGAAAAAAAATATAGACGGTAGTATTCAACATATATCAGGAGAATATAATAAAAAATAGAAGACATTTTACTACCATTGGTCGGTTCAAGTTAAAAATGAAGTTCTAACCAATTCACCTGGATCGGAATTTAAATCTTATGTCAAAATTAACTAAATTCAGAGCACATAGTCTCCAATGTTTCATCCTAATAATTATGGGGCTTCTCACTTCATTAATCCCCATTAACCTCAATTTAACCATATCCCCTTTCATTTTACTGTTAGAAAATAACTCAACTTTTCTATCTCACTCTGGTCAAGGGAAGGACAGAGAAGGGAATGACAAAAAAGTTTTCCCTTCAATTATTATTATTTTTAAAAAAATTTAAGTTTATCACATGTGAAATCTTTAGGATGATTTTTTTAGAAAGCTCCATCCTAGGAAGACTATTTAAGAAACTGAACAGTCTAACTTATCCCCAAATCCATACAAATTCATGTTATATGCAAATGAGAATTGTAGCCTAAAAATGACTCAATGCAAAAGCTGTAATGTGTAGGGCCTCTCATTGCCAAATTGTATGGGTCTCGGGATTATCGTTTAGCGATTATGTATATATAAATACAGGAAAAACCATTGCAACACTCCAAAATTAAAGGCACTAAAACCAAATTGGTAAAAACAGACATATTGATGATTTTAGCTGAATCAATAATAAAAAAAATAAATTATTAGTTATAACTTCTCTTCATCATTCTGCATACTGAATGCCGATATTTATGTTTAACGATATCAGATAAGTTAAACAACATTCCTTTTCTATCCCATTTGACACATTCACATGGGTTAAATAATTAAAAAACTCAAAATAGCACAACATAATTAACATTTCATTTCAAAGAATAATCAAAATAACGAAGAAGCCGAATAATTCGGGGTCTAATAATGAAAACTTCAAAGTGAAATAAATGCTGGATACAATTTAAAATACAGCTTCCGTCCACCAGTGTAAATAGCTTGTGAAAGTAGGGAAAAAGGTAATTGAGATTACATAATAAAATTCATCAATAAGTTTTTTTTTTTTAGAGATAACATCAAATCGGAGATGAGAGACTCGAACCTCTGATCTTATGAGAAGGGAGTACTGATATACTCATATTTGGCAGTTCATCTATAACTTTAAGACTGATAAAAGCTAGGAAAATACAAACATTTTCCGCATCATGGAACAAGAAAATCACAATACATAAATACACTGCGGAATTTATGGATTCAAAAGCTGGTATTGATATGATTAGGATTCATTCAAAAGCAGAAAAAGAAGAAGAAGGAAGATCTAGTGATTGCCCAGAAAAGGGAAATAACGAAACAATCAAGTAATGTGAAAATAACATATGATTATGAACAAGGAATCAAAAAAAATTGAATCTTGAATAGAAAGAGAAACGAGGAAAGCAAAAGGAAAATAACCCAACGAGGAAAACAAGAGAAAAAATTAATTAAATTCGACAAATTGAAGAATGATAGCGTAAAAAAGTAATAGAAATAGAATTACCTTGGCTAAAAAAACTAAAATCAGAACCCACTGGTTGAAATTATTCAGAGAGGGGAAGGGAAGGGAAGGGAAAGAAAGGGAAATCTTAACTATATATAGCAAAGAGAGACCAAACAGATGTTGTACGATTTCAGACGCACGTAAACGATGGAAAATTTCATTCCCTTGTAATGGTTTTTTGTTTTTTGTTTTTTGTCACCTCAATCTTTAAATTCATTTAGTGTTTATTTTTAGGTTAAATTACCATTTTAGTCTTGTATTTTATAATCATATCATTTTTTTATGCCAATTTTTTTTTGCAAAAGAATAATCATGCCAATTTGGTTTACACATTTTAAGAAATTTAGTTTTTTTTTTTTTTTTTTTAAGGCTTGTTTTTATTTCATCCATGAATTTTCAATTTGTATCTATTTTATCATCGAGTTTTGAGAAATTGGGTCTAAATAAACCCATTTATCAAAACTCAAGTATAAAATAAACACAAATTAAAAATAAGGATCAGATAGACACAAATTTTAAAATAAAAAATATTTTAATGAGGAAATTTCATTATCATCCTATATGTTTTGAAGAAATTATATCAGGCATCGTTAAATGAGGAATGAGGGTAACACTAACAGAAGTCTAATTTGATAGGATTTTTTTAATGGCATGATGTGGCATTTATTTTGATAAAGTAGAAGTTTAACGATGCAATAACTATAAATGATAAATTATAAGTGACCTCTTTTATTTCTTTGTCTTAATTTCTCTAGATTTATTAGTCTATGCAGTATTTTCCCAATAAGCTTATAGTATCTTCTACACATCTGATTATTTTTTAAACCCTAATTTATTATTATTTGACTGATAATCCATGTATTGACCTTGGTTATTACATTTGCTTTCTTTCTACTTGATAAAAGTCATTCGTTAATCAATTACTGAAATGACGTAGCCCTATGTGGACTTCCATTTCATCAAAATATACGTTATATTATATTGCATTCGCCGAAAAAAGAAACTCATCATTTTAGATTTATATTACCCCTAATTAATAATATGTTTGACGGTTAAGATTTATTTAAAGCATAGGGATGATAATGAAGCTTTTCAAAAAATAGAAAACCAAATTAACTCGACTAATTTATAGTTTAACTTTATTTTATGTCTATTTATATTTTTCTTTCTTAATATTTTAAATATCGTTCCTAAGGTTCAAAACAAATTCTATTGACATTCTTATTATACCCCTTAGCCTTTTAGTTGACATTTAACATGATACTTTGAATAATAAAAATCAATTGATATAAATGTTGAGATTTTTTTTTTTTACATGTCCATCTTAAAATTGAAATTGATAAATGAATAAACTAATTCTAATATAGTGAAAAACATATTATGAAATCTACTATATCTATTTTTTTATTAATTGAGATTTAATAAAAGACATAGATTCTCACTTTAAATGCCTACGTATTAGGAATTTTCTACTTTTTTATATACTTTATGGACTTATGAAATATGAAAATTAAAACAAATCAAAATAAAAACTTCGGTATGGTACAATAAGAAAAACCAAATTGGCTTAAAATTCTAGAGATGCAAGTGAACTTTGTAACCATCCCTATAAAGTTGAAATTCTTGGGGTCAAATTAGTTTGGTATAGTTTGAATGGAGTATCAAATCCAATCCTTCTTAATTGGAACATCAAATCAAAATGGTTCAAATCTCCTTATATTTGTCCATTTTAGGTTAAACTTTGACATAAATTCTCAATATTCCTTAACTAAATGTGGTGATTCATAGAGAAATAAAAATGTTTAGATAGAGAGATTTCGTAACGAAAAATAGAAAACAGGTCGTCTTACCAAAATATATGACTTGGAAAAAGATTTTAATATATGATATATAAATCAATATTGTTATAATGTGAAGCCCAAATTCATGTTATAAAAGCCCAAAAGCAATTAAGCCCATTTGATATTATAAGCCCATCAATTTATTGTAAATGGTTTTTGTTACTTTGGCAAGTCTTGCACCGTGAATCGTGAGAGACAAAAAAAATTAGGCCAGCAACTTTGTGCATTCTAATTGGCCGTGAGTTAGAATATTTAACTCTATTTTTTTATTTATTTACAGTGACGGTGAGGGTGGAGAGTCTGTGAGAAAACATGGTTAAAGAGAGGGCTTTCTTTCTTGAGTGTGTTTGATTACATATATCACCATTGATAAAGTGTATTGAATATTTTTTAGGGTAAAATATCATTTTGGTCCCTGAACTTTCACTCCGGTTTCGTTTTCGTCCCTGAACTTTTAAAAATGATCAATTTCGTCCATGAACTTTCCAAATCGTTTCATTTTCGTCCTTCCGTCCGTTTTTCCGTCTGAGACACTAACAAAAGCTGACGTGGCGTTTATTAAATGACGTGGCAGAATGACTTGGTAAATTTTAAATGATGTGGCATTTTTTATTCTTTTAATAATTATCATATTTCTCCTCTCTTAATCTCCCCTCAAAGCAAACCCTAACTTAATCTCTTTTCATTCTTCAACTGAAGCAACCCCCTCCCCAACTTCCTCTCTCACCTTCATCTTCTTCCTCTCTCACCTTCAATTTTACTGATTCAATCAAACTCTCTGCTACCTTCCCCCATCTTTTTCTTCTCCTTCTATTTCTTTCCATTTGTTTTCAATTCTTCTCCTCATCTTCCAGTTCTCATCTTGTTCTTCCTTTTCCCTTTTGTAGATCTAGGTTTTCATATATCAGAGTTTTCACATGTGGGTTTTTTATATCTAGATTTTCATATATTGGATTTCACATATTTGTGCTTCTTCTTTTCATTCCATAGATCTGGGTTGATTTTTGCAGGTTTGGGTTTTCGTAAATGGGTTCTTGCAGATCTGGGATTTTTAATTTCGTAGATAAGGAATTTCGTTTTCGTAGATCTGGTTTTGTACAAATTTGGTTCAAATTTTTAATTCGTTTCATTGCTTTAATTCCATGGCCGCCATTGTTATGGGCTTCGAGTTTTCTGTAATGAATTTAGGGAAGGAGAAAGAGTTGCTGTAAAGGATTCCATGGTGCTGATTCGATTCCGATTCCGACAAGGATTTATTCTTTTTTCTCATCCTCAAATTAGTTTATTCCCTTACTTATCTTCTTTCCCCTAATTCCATCTTCTTCCTTGTTGTCTGCCTCACCGTCATGTTCATAAGCGCCATCGTCACCATCACAAACCCAAAAAATTTGGTATAAAAACAAAAGTGAAGAAATATAATAATCCATTTTCCAACTTTTACGATTTTTATTGTTGTTTTAAATATCAAAATCAACAATTAAAAAAAACACTAATTTATCATAATCCCATATCTAGATCTAGAAATTTTAAGTGAGAAAATATGAGGATTTTTAATGGATTTTTTAAGAACTCATAGCCATTTGTAACGGAACTCTTTTTATATATTTCAATGATACTTTTGAATTATAGGTTTGAGAGAGGGTTTTGATAAAGCTTGAGAAGTCTGGAAAAATATTCATGGTGGTAAAAGAATGGATGGTGGAGAAAGTGATAGAGAAGAGGATGATGGAGGAGAGAGAAAGAGGAGAGGTGAGAGAATGGAAGAGAGAGATTAAAAAGATTGACACATAAGCATTTAAAATATAATAAATTAATATTAATATTAAAATATTGATAAAACATACCACGTCAGCCTGCCACATCAGCCTCCGTTAATGTCTTGGACGGAAAAACAGACGGAAGGACGAAAATGACACGATTTGGAAAGTTCAGGGACGAATTTGAACTTTTTTGAAAGTTCAGAGACGAAAATGAAACCAGATGTAAAGTTCAGGGACGAAAATGGTAATTTACCCTATTTTTTACATTGTAAAATTTACTATAGTAACTAAACGTAGCCCACAATTGTGGTAAATGAGTATAAATTTTGGTGTCATATTTCTTCCATTTTATTTTCAGTTTATTATTCCGTTATTATTTTTATATGTGAATTTTAGACCTAGCGAACATATATTTTCAAACAAATATCATACCTAAAGTAGTTGATAAGATATATTGCTATATGATCAATTACTCTACCAAACAAAAATGGGAAAGAGACAAAAGAAAGGAAAGCACTTGTTGTAACATTTTGCATGAGAAATTGCTTCAAAGATAAGCATAAGACTAATTGTTTGAGAAGGTTGTAGACTTTTAGACAACTTGTTTGATCCATAATCATTAAAACGAGGGCTGCAATAGTTGCATTGCTTGCATATTGGTATGTTGGGCAGCTGCCTAATTTTTGCTAATCGTTTATTTTACTATTGTTATGTGATTATAATTATTAATCAACGTCAAAACAAGACATTGTTTTTATCATGATCTTCTTCCTTCCTTGGTTTGGTTTCTTTCTCTTTGATTGTTGTTTCCTATTAGATTTTATTGAGTTGTTTTCAACTTTCTTGTTTTTGTTTTTACATTTTACTTGATAATATATATTGGAATGACTTAAATGGTAAAAATGATAAAGAGTTTGTTTTCTTGAGGTTATGATATACGTTGATACATTTCTCAAATTATTTATTGAAAATGGTTTATGTGGTAAGATTACGACGATGTTTTAAAATATTATTTTAGGTTTAAATAAGATAAACATAAAAGTTACCAAAATCATATGATTTAGTCTTTATTATTTGAAAAAAATTTAAGAAACGTCTTTATTAATACCAAAAAATTAACATTTTACTAGTGTGTTCGTTTTTCGAGAAGATGACAATCATGAGGTAATGATGATGATTATGTATTAGTATTTAATGTGTAAATGTGAGGTTTTTGAAATGTAAATGTGGTAACCGCATAGATGTTTTGTGAACTTTTATAAGAATTAAATTGACACTTTTAAAATGATAAAGATCAGTTTATACTAGATTTATATAGTCTTCCATCCATAGATATTAAATTTAAAATTAAATCATTTAAAAATATACTAGTATAATTTGCAGATTTAATAAAATAAATAAAAGGGTACATCCTAGAAAAGAAAAGGATGATGAAGAACCAAGAAGAGGAAAGAAAGGGTATATAGGTATAGAAAGAAGGGCAAAATGTAAAATACACCCCTGTAGTTTTGGTCAAATGCAAAATACACCCTTGTGGTTTGAAAATGAATATTTATACCCCGTACTTTCAAAACTGTGTAAATTGACCTCTTTCCGTTACATAATTGATTTTCTTTTAGCTATAACTTTTTCTTTTGAACTCCGATTTGAATGATTCAAGATGTTTTGGAATTCTCATTTCGAGTTCTACATTATAGTCACTTAAAACTTAGAAATCATTAGTATATAAAAAGAGTTATCATCATCAATATATTAGATCGGGTTGAAGTCGTAAACAATTTTATATACTGATAATTTAGAATTTTTTGTGACTACAATGTAGAGTTCAAAACGAAGATTTCAAAATATCTTAAATCATTCAAATCGAAGTTCAAACGAAAAAGTTATGACTAAAAGAAAATCAAAGGTGTAGCAGGAATGGGTCAATTTATACCGTTTTAAAAGTACAGAGGTATAAATATTCATTTTCAAACCACGTGTTTTGCATTTGACGAAAACCACGTGCTATGTTTTGCATTTTGCCCTAAAAAGAATTATCTTTGGAATTCCAATTTGGGCCTTTAATCTAAAATCAATAATTTCAATCCCAATTACCCAAAATCTGTTCTTTGTAGTCGACAGCTAGGGTTTCAGCTTCTTCAAGCTCAATTCTTTTGCGATACAATTGACGATTGATTTGTTAAAAAAGATCCAAAAAGGAATTGAATTTTCTCAAGTCAAGGTTACTCCTTTCTTCCCTTTTCACCATTTCTTGGTCTTCCCACTTTCTCCTTGCTTACTTTTCTTTACGTTTACTTCTTTTCTTCTTAGTTTATAAAATTCTCAACTTTTTGCTTTCAATTGTAAACGCCTAATAGTTTTGGTTCATTTATCTTTTGAAGAGATCATTTTCTCTTATTGGGTAGATTGAATTTTTGATTTTCCAGTTTTAGGAGAAGATTACTTTTTTTTGGGATTTATTGTTATCTTTGTCTGATCATTGAACAATTTGAGATTTGAATTTGAGAAGATTATTTTTGGTGATTCCTTTTAAGCTTTAAGTGAAGGTAAGCTTTTCCTGCAACAATTTTTAGCTTCTGTATAACTGAACAGTGTTGATTTGAGAATATTGGTTGAAGTTTTAGGAATGTTTGATATTGTTTTGGAGAGGGAATAGTAGATTGAAATTTGAAATTATATGAAAAAATAATCTCAAGTTGAGGAATTTGTTGGAGTTTGATTGCATCATTGCAGATTCAGAGTGGTGGATTGTGTGGATTAGATTATTGGTATTAAAACTTTTCGAGGCGTTGATTAAATGAGTATCTGATTGCTCTTGTGGGTTCTGAGTTTTATGCTTTTTTTTTGGGTCTGGAGATGGATCACTTAAAGAATAAACAGAATGAGCCATTAGGTGTGAACAAGATGGGGAAGAATATAAAGAAAAATCCACTGCACCAACCTAATTTCAGTACCAATTCTTGTATGCAACAGCCTCAGCCTCAGGTTTACAACATAAACAAGAATGATTTTCGTAGTATTGTTCAGCAGCTTACTGGTTCCTCGCAAGAGCCTCGACCTACTCAAAACTCACCAAAACCACAAAGCCTGCGGTTGCAAAGAATTAGGCCTCCCCCATTAACTCCAATCAATCGGCCCCGTATTCCACCTCCAGCCTCTGTTTCTGTGAATCCATCACATCTTCAATATGATAATAGCTTAATTAGGCCTGCACAATATGTGCCATCAGCGACAATGTTTAGCAGGCCGCCAGCATCTGCGCAAATGACTCAATGGACTCCTGCAGACTCATCTAGGCCAATTGTTGCTGAGTCTCCAATCTCTGCCTACATGCGCTACCTTCAAAGTTCAGCAATTGATTCCTCTTCAAAGGGAAGCGAGGCTCAACCACAGCCTCAATCACAAGTTTCTGGTCAAATTCAAACCCAAGTGGCTGCCTCTGGCTTACCACCCAACGCAACCATTCCTTCCGTTTCCTCTCCTGATGCAAAGGGTTCTGTACCACCGCTGCCTAACTTTACTACCCCCCAAGGAAGCAGTCTTGCTGTTTTACCCTCCCCTACTTCACAGTTTCTATTGCCCTCTCCTTCTAGTTACTTAAACTTGTTATCACCTCGGTCACCTTATCCACTGCTTTCGCCTGGAATACAGTTTTCTCCATCTCTGGCTTCTAATTTTTCATTTTCACCTGTGGCTCATCCTGGGTTTTTAGGTCCTGGACCTCATTATCCTCCGCTCTCCCCCGGCCTTTCATTTCCATTATCTCCTTCTGGATTATTCCCCATATGGAGTCCAAGATGGAGAGATTAAAAATCCCACTTCGCATTTATTGTATTTTTTCAGCACCATGCTTATGAGCCACTTTCTCTCCAGGTGGTTGTTTGAAGTGTTTATCGGTTGTTTTTCATCCTTTATTTTACTGTCTATACATACCCCCATTTTGCAGCTTGGTTTTGGATCCTTTAACAGCTATCATCCCCTTCTTTTGAGAAAGAAAACATCATTAAGTGATGTTGAAGAGATCAGGGAAATGAGCTTCAAGGATTGGATCAAGAGAGCTGTAGAATGATAGATACAGAATTACAGACAAAAAATATATCAAGAAGGATTTGATTACTACATTTGTTTATCATGTTTTAGTTGTGAATAACAGAAGTTTATAGATGGTTTTCTTTTATTTAATTCATTGATCTCATCTGTTGAAAGAACTGCAAATGTATATAGTTGCCTGTGCATTTATTTTGATTCTAAAACTTTTGTTGAGGAAGGCTAGGCTACTCCTTGGTTGCTGTATAATCTTTCATTATGTGTTTTTTTTTTAATGCTCCACTTTGTCAAATAGACGTTGAATTGCTTTGTCTTGGATATTTCTTAATAGGCCATGTTTGGATTGGATATTTTTTTATGCTAAGAAATTCTTGGATTTTGGGTCATTCAACCTGGGCTGAATTCGAGATACCAAACTTTGTGGAAAAGTCTTTGTAATTTAATATATTGCTTTGGGGTTTGGACATTTTTTTTTTAAAAAAAAAATATGATGAGCTATAAGCCTTAGAAGTGGCATTAAAGGCTATATTTAGTGGGCTTTTGGAACATGGGGTTGCTGATTATGTTTGAATTGTGCAAAAACAGTAAATTATAGAAAGAATAATAATTGGAAGTATCTGATAAATTCATAGACTAACTTATTTAAGTAGAATAATTTTAAAATAAAATAGAGAAAAGGTAAGATAAATTTGAGTCTCTCATCTCTTGAATTGGTATAATATTTTGAGTATTTTGAGGGGATAATAAACATCCAAATTGTTGAAGTCTACGAGGTTGGTGCAATTGGACTTGGAAAAAAAAAAAGCTAACCAATTAAAGAGAATAGACTCTCTCTATCTAGACTTTTTTCTTTCTTAAGCCAATGAAGTTTCATTAAATTTAGTAATAAACTTTTTAGTTTGGCTTTTTATCCATTTAAATCCTCCAATCAAGGTAGAGATTCTTTCACAACCTAATCCTATTATCTTGAAGATTTTGGAAAGAAACCTTTCATATGTTCTTTTTCTTTTTAAGTTTTTCATATTTATATATGAAAATAAATCAAAATGGAATATATATATAACCTATTTTATGGATCAATATGATAGTTTTTATTTTCTATACCATTTCTCTCTTCCTTAGATTTTGATACCTTTATCGTTATATTATAACAAAATATGTTTTGTAATTGAGTTTTTATAATTTTTATGTTCATTAAATCTCGAAACTTGTAAATGATTTTGAATTTTGTTTCCGTCAAATTTCAACCGTAGATATTATATATTTATTTTACAAAGTGACATTATTGAAAATGAGTTGAACACATTTATTTAAATTTTTTAATGAAAGACTAAGCTCTCTCACAACCCCACCAAACTTGTTTGGTTGGTTAGCATGTTACTTTCCATTCTTCCAAACCAAACAATTTTTAGAGATTGATTTTTTTTATTTTATTTGTAAACATAGAAAAACTTTTCCCTTCACTCTCTATGAAATTTTTCTCTTCTTTTTTATTGTCAACTTGGCAACTTGCATATCCACTCATAAATGGCCTCTTCTTTCCAAAAAGGGCCAAAGTCTCTTTCCATCTGTTTTTACACTTTCTTGGTCCCATTTTAGACCTGCACAATCTTACTCTAATTATATGTTGGGTTTTCTTTTCTAAAAAAAATTAAATAAAAATAAAAGATTCTTATGGTAATTAATGGCATTCTCCAAAATAAAACAAATTGAATTTAAATCGTTTCATTAATTATTATATATGTTTCTTTGTCAACATAACTCACAGGTTAAATATCATTATCTCTTCCTAATATATAATACTAAATTCAATACATAATTTTCTTTTTATCAATTCTTTTTAACAAGTAACTGTATTGGGATGAGGAGAGGGGGAAGAGAAATCTCCCCCCTTCCACCTGAGATGTCTCTCTTTTATTCAATTTATCTGTCTCTCTCAAAGAAAAATGGATAAGGAAGAATGGTTCAGATGGTGACAATTCTAAAAAATTGATCATCCCGATCTATTTTATTTATTTATTTGAAGTTTAATCAATTTTTATTTTATGTGTGCAATGACCTATCACATTCATCCAATTAATTTTATTTTACAAAGAAATCATTAGATAAATTAATATATAAATGTAAAAATTAATTGATTTTTTTTTTCAAATATTATTTGGATTTTCTTTATCACCATCTCACCTTGAATTTTGTATATTACACAAATTTATTGATTAGACGTTTTGTTCTTCAATTTTTTTTCTTTAGTTTGGAGAAATGGAAACAACTAAATTTGACTTGTCCTTGAAGGTTACAAATTAACATTGTCTTTGATGTTTTAACTTTTACGATAAAAAGAAGAGAGAGAGATATCGTTGATATTGCAAATTAAATTCACATTGTTATACTTGCATACGGAATTGAAAATTGGATATAAAAAGATGAAAATAGCAAATAAAATAGTTATTTAACTCATTTTTAAAGAAAATCATAATTGGTTAAGATTTAAGATATGCAACAGTTATATATACCAGATAGACCACGTAATAGTGACCATAATTTTGATAGCTAATGATATAGACAAACAAAAACAAATGTACATATGATTTGACCTACACCCAATAATCTTTGTAAAGGTGAAACATAACTCTTTACATGTTGAAGGAGCGCGTGAGGCTGAGAATGGATAATACTTGGGTGCTTACTACACATATAATTCAATGAGAAATTGTCACAGCGGTAAACAAAATAATTATTCCATTTTTTCTCTTTTATCGATGTGGCGATTTCTTATTAGATTGTAAGTGTGTTTAGGTATTTACATATAACCACCAAACTATTATTCATTTTTGAATGTATATCATAAAATTTAAAAAAAAAAATCTTCAAAATAATTAATTGTTGACATTGTAGATTTGTATTGAGAAGCGAGAGCTGACAAGCTTTAACTGCTCAAGTTTGGCGTGTGGGATATTGAGCTGAGTTGAGTTCAATTACCAAACCCTCCAAGCAAGGAATTCTCTTTTTCATTTTATTAATTATATATATAAACTGAATAATTTGTGTAAATATTCTATGCAGTAATGTAACGAAAAAAACTTAGGTGGTTACTAATAAATATCAATAGATGTTTATAACACGATATAATAAAGAGAAAAATTGTATAATAATCATATTTTTCGTAGAACTAGTTCAATTAGTCTGAATTTAAATTCCCTCCACCCATTTAAGTAACCTTTATTAATGGAAAGGAAAATAATTTTTTAACAAAAAAAAAATTAAAATTAAAATTAAAATAGAGCTAGTTGAGTTTTTTTAAATCTATTTTAACCTCAAACCAAAACTGGAATAAAGGTGTGTAGGCTGGAGAGGATCTTTACCAGAGGTGGGAAGTCCAATAATGGTCAACAATTATAGTTGCTTGAGCTTCCCTTTTACGTCCACTGCTTCACTTTGGAGGACCCAACTGCTGGGCATTGCTCTTTTTAATAAAGACAAGATGAAAACATGATGAGAAAGAGAAAGAGAAAGAAATCGAGGTTCGATACCACAATGCTCATCAATCGGAGAAACTATTGAATATGACTGTCACAATGTGAGACTTCCTATTTATAAATTATTGGATCTACGTAAGTGTCTCTCTCCCTTAAAAATATACATCAATGATTTATGAGCAAAGAATCACGCCGTTTCAACCTAGCCAATAGAGAGTATATGTAGTGTTAGTGAGCTAATGAGAGAGATTCGTAAAGGGGAAAGTTGCACATGCCCAACTGACAAAGAAATGGTTGTCAACAACAACGACAATCTCTCTCTCTCTCTCTGTTTTTTAAGGAGAGGTAAGAGCTTTATGAGCAAAAGGTAATTTATAAATGGCCTACTCATTCCTGTCTCCAATATAGGATAGTCATGGGATTAAATAATGGTAGACTTTGATCTAGATGCATCAAACCCCCCCTATATTCTTCTCTCTCTCTGGCAAATCTTTTCCAAAATTAACCCCAACATTGCAATTGCAACAATAATAGTGTGCACAAAAAAACTCACTTTAGCTCGATCTACACTCCATAAAAACTCATATTTATGATGAAAAAAAAGTTGAGAAATAAGTACCGTTCTGCGAACCTAAAATAAAGTAAAATAATAGACTCATCTATCATGAAAACCCACGAAACAAACCCGTAAAATAAACGATGACCAAAGAAACCCAGAAAAAGCATGACGATAATATCCTCTTCTCAACAATCAATGTAGACACTAATAGATTGAGATAGAAAAATTGATTGTTTGAAATAGAAAAAAGAAAAACAATGCCCATTACTTTGTTTCAATTTTGGTTTCCCCCAATAAAAAAAGAAAAGAAAATCAGAAAGATTTAGCTATACCTTCAGCAACAGAAGCAAGTTTCTGAAGATTCAATTTGACAACAGTATCAGCAAACAACCTGGTATCTTCTTCCGTATTACCATCAGGAACATCAACAATATAAGATTCCAAAACAACGGTCCAGATCTGAACTCCTTCCTCCTTAATCTCATGTACTGTCGTAACCGACCGGTAATTCCTCAACCTATGTTCACCGCCGATGATACTAAACCCGGTTACCAATCTTTCATCGTCAAGAATATCCAGTCTCTCCGTACTCGTCGCCGCCGGCAATCCGGATATTACATTTACGTCTCTAGTGGAACCAATACTCATTTTGAAATCTTCTGAAACCGAACAGCTTTTTATGAAGTGTTTGTATGTTTGGGGTTTGTCGAAACGCCGGACGATTGACCATACTGTTTGAGGCGGCGCGTGGATTACTTGAGCGAGTAGGGATGAGCATTGCCCGGGACGGAGTTCGTAATTGTGGAATTCAATGATGTGGGGTTGTAGTTTGTTGAAGTCCGAGGGTGTTAGGCCGGCTGGGAGGGTTAGGTGGTGCCCGGAAGTTCGTGATTCAGTGGAGCTGTGGTGTTTCTCCGATGACTCTGATTGGTCGGAGTCGATCTTTTCCATTTTCTTTTTTTTTTAAAAAAAATTTGTTTTGTTTCAAGTGTTTTTCTATCTGGGTCTCGTTTTTCTTTCTTCTGCCACTAAAATGTTGGGTTTTGGAAGGAGAAAATATGACCTTTTTATTTTTTTTGGTTGGAGAAGAAAACGGCTGGGGAAAATTATTGAAGTAGCTTAATATAATTGAAATATATATTTATAAAAAAGAAAGAAAGAAAAAAAGGTGTAGTGCTCTTTCATATATATATATATATATATATATATATATATATATATATATATTTTTTTTTTTTTAATTTCGAGACTTCTAGTGGTTTGCTCTTTTGTTTGTAAATCGGGGCAAACCCCAAATGTGTTGAAAATCGTTTTAAATTTAATAATATTTTTGAATGAAATTAAAAAATAATTTACCATTTGTGTTTTTTTTTTTTCATATTGGTCTACAATGGTTAACTTTAACTAGTAATTTAGGTGGTTTTAAGATGACTTTATTCTTTAAAAAATATATTATTTTAAGATTTTTTTTATTATTTAATATGTATGTGATGATTCAAATATCTAATTTAATAATATCTTATCGTTGATTAATACCAGTTGAATATTTTTGAGTTTCTATCATAGTAACTACAAAAAATTAATTTGTTTAATTTGAATTTGACGTTTTATTAATTTGATTGAGATCTTTCTTTAGTGACCCTAACATCATGGGAAATTTAGGTAAATTGACCTCCAAAATTCATAACTAAGGGTTATTGACCTTCATTCTCATATTAACCCTTTGATGATGTCACTTTGAGATCAAATATCAAAAATACCCTTCACTTCTCTTCTCCAACTCTCCATTCAACTTCTCTCCTCTCCATTGAAACTAACTAAATCTTCTCATCTCACTTCTCTTCCTTCAATCTCTAACAGCGCCATTAACGACGGAATACAACGAAGACTACACGACGACCTTAAACATATATATCTAATATTCAACCCTCTCACTTTGGAATTTTATTTTCTATCTCTAAAATTTTCAACTCTCTCCAATCATTCCTCTTCTCAATCTCTCCATTAAGCATTTGATAAGTGTTCAACCATCAACCCTCTTTTTAATCTCTTCATCATTCAAGTCTTTGATCATTACTTTCAAACAATTTTTTTTAAAAAAAAAAAATTCAAGTTGCTCGAGAATTTGCCCCGAAATTTGACAATTTTCTCCGGAATCAAGACCGGCTTTTGCATTTTCCCCCGGAATTCGCCCCAAAATTTGAATTTATCCAGAATCAGGACTGGTTTTTAAAATTTTCTCCGGAATTTGACAAAGTTATCTCTTACTTTCAAACAATTTTTTTGAAGGAAAAAAATTCGGGTTGCTCTGGAATTTGACAAATTTTTCCAGAATCTGGACCGGTTTTTAAAAATTGTCTTTAATATTATATTTAAATTATTAAGTTTTAATTCAAAAATTAAAAAAAAAAAGAAAGAAAAAAAGAAAGAAGAAGAAAAAGAAAGAAAGAAAAAAAGCACTGAAAAAAAATCCGAAAGACAGGATTTAAATTCCGGTCCTTCAGAATTTTTCGCCGGGGGGAGGGGGGCTTTTTTTTTATATATTTATTTGTATTTACTATTTTCATTTAAAAAAAATTATATCTCTTCTTCTTTCTTTCTTTTGCTTTTTTCTTTAATTTTTGGCTTAAAACTTAATAATTTAAATATAATAATAAAGACAAATTTTAAAAACCGGTCCGGATTCCGAAGAAAATAGTCAAATTCCAGAGCAACCAGAATTTTTTTTTTTCAAAAAAATTGTTTGAAAGTAAGAGATAACTTTGTCAAATTTCGGAGAAAATTTTAAAAACCTGTTCGGATTCCGGAGAAATTTAAATTCTGGAGAAAAATGCAAGAGCTGGTCCGGATTCCGAAGAAAATTGTCAAATTCCGGAGCAACCCAGATTTTTTTTTTCAAAAAATTTGTTTGAAAGTAAGAGATTACTTTGTCAAATTCTGGAGAAAATTTTAAAAACTGGTCCGGAATTCAGGAGAAATTCAAATTCCGGGGCGAATTCTGGAGAAAAATGCAAAAGCCGGTCCGAATTCCTGAGAAAATTTTAAAAACCAATCTGGATTTCGGAGAAAATTATCAAATTTCGGGGCAAATTACGGAGCAACCCGGATTTTTTTTCCAAAAAAATTGTTTGAAAGTAAGAGATAACTTTATCAAATTTCGGAGAAAATTTTAAAAATCGGTTCGGATTTCGGAGAAATTCAAATTCCGGGGCGAATTTCGGAGAAAAATGCAAATGTTGGTCCGAATTCCAAAGAAATTCAAATTCCTAGGCGAATTTCAAAGAAAAATGTAAAAACCAGTCCGGATTCATGAGAAAATTGTCAAATTCCGGGGATTTTTTTTTCAAAAAAAATGTTTGAAAGTAATGATCAAAGACTTGAATGATGGAGAGATTAAAAAGAGGGTTGATGGTTGAACACTTACCAAATGCTTAATGGAGAGATTGAGAAGAGGAATGGTTGAGAGAGTTGAGAATTTTAGAGAGAGAGAGAAATTTTAGAGCGAGAAAATACAATTCCAAAGTGAGAGGGTTGAATATTAGATATATATATATATATATATATATATATATATATATATATATATATATATATAGTTTAAGGTCGTCCTGTAGCCTTCGCCGTATTCCGTCATTAATGTCGCCGTTAGAGATTAAATGAAGAGAAGATGAGAGGATTTAGTTAGTTTCAATGGAGAAGAAAGAAGTTAAGTGGGGAGTTGGAGAAGAGAAGTGAAGGGTATTTTTGATGTTTCACCCCAAAGTGACATCATCAAAGGGTTAATATAAGAATGGAGGTCAATAACCCTTAGTTATGAATTTTGAAGGTAAATTTACCCAAATTTCCAATATCATGAATATGAGAGAATTTTGTAAGACAACACTATTTAGTTAGTCATTTTTATTATTATTTTCCTATATTAAAATTTCGAGTAAAATATGTTCTTATCCATGAGTTTTAAGATTTGTATTTATTTGGTTCTTGAATTTTTAATTTATATATTAATTAAAATTATATATAAATAAGGAAAAACTATATTGTAGCTATATATCCTTTACTTAACAATATATTTGCTTATAATATTTCAAATTACATTATACTTTAAAATGAATAGTTGCACTGGATATAGTTTAATTTAAATTTTGGAAGGTCGACGTGACGTAATAGTTATTTTTAATTTGAATCATGTTAGACTTTCTATTATTAGAAATAGTAGCAACAATGAGAACCACAAATTTATTATAAAATATTATTATTTTTGTTAATAATTTAAAATACAATTATAATAAAAATTTAAGGGTGACTCATCAGCATCATATACCACGTCATTTCCAGCTAATCAAATTCATAATCCGTTTTCCTTTTATAGACCATATCGACAATATATTTTCTTCTCTCTCAAATTTTAATTTAAAAAATTTCCACAAACCACTTCTATATTACTTGTTATAACTACATTTTCAAATTTTTAACTTGAATAATTACAAAATTAGACTCATTAATTTAATTTTGGGAGAAAAACACTTAAAACGTAGAAGAATCTAGTTTCTTTTTTCTTTTAAATATCACATCAAATAGATGAAAGGAGACTCAAACCTTTAATTTTATGATAGGAAATACTTGATGTCTAACTAATTTAATTATGTTTAGAAATGAGTCTAATTGGAAGATTAACAAATAATAAATAAATAAAAATCCATAAAAGTCTAGGGCAAAGTAATTAATTAAAATAAGGATTATATTTGGACATTAGAGCATCCAAACAGACCAATTAGTCTTGAAGTCAGCTCACCCCACCCATGACTTGTCTGCTCCCCACTTCATTAAAAAATAATAAAAATATATAAATAAAATCTCCCTCTCTCTGGTTTAATTAGTCTAGCTGTTTATTCATTATTGTGAAGTGGACATAATGTTTGATGCCTTTGATTCTCAAGTCTCAACATTAATATATTATTGTATTTAGTTTTTTTTTTTTTTTTAACAATTATTGTATTTAGTTTTTACAAATAAAATACTTGTCTAGTTGACTCAATAATGTTATATGGTTTAATGGTGATACGACATGGCCTAAAAGACGATAATAATAATTTAGAGATAATCAATAATTAAAATAAATAAATAATTATCCCCTTCCTTCTGTCAATAAGCCTAGATAAATTTTTATATTTAAAAAAACATTTTTTTAACATTTAGTAACCAAGACTTAAATTTAAAACGATTATCTTTTAACTAAAAAAAAATTGATTACACAGTTTCTTTCTGTACCACTAATTTTAAAATGATATTAACATTTATTAAGCAATATTTCTCTCAAAAAATCAATTTTTTTTCTCTTGTTCAAAATTTAATTAGTTAATAATATAAATTATAAATAATAACATAATTAAATATGATAAATACCATTTGGTGTTTTTTTTATATTATAAATATGTCAAACTTATGATATTTTATAAAATAAGGTGGAATTTTTCCATAGTTATAGTAACATTTGCTTGTTGATTTTCTCATTCCTCATGCAAATCCAATGCTCCACTCCGTCTCAAATTTACCATATCTTAAACTCATGGAACTATCTCTTTCCTTTGAGTGGAAGACATAAAAATATAATTTTTTAAAAATAAAATAAAATAATAATGAATACTTATGAAGTTGGCCTATATCCTCATTCACATTAAATATGTATTATTTGCCATCTTTAGAAATCTGCATTTCACATTTGAGAGAGAATGAGAACTTCTTACTCCGTTCGGCAAGTGGGGATATTTATATATTTTTTAACATTTAAGTATGCCTTTTGAGTCAATTGATCATTTCAGAATTTTTTAGTAGATATTGCATTAACTAGGGGAAGGTTTGGAACCTTCAACATTATGAGAGAGAGTACTGGAACTAGCTATACTCGTTGGTTAGACATTAAGTAGAAACGGAGAATGAAATATGAAATCCGATTTCCCAAACATAGTGTAGAAAGGGAATTTATGTTGGAAAAAGGTTAAGGAATCATCAACAACCAAACATCTTCAAGTGTGGCCATTTGGGAGGAATCCCTTTCTTCACATTTTTGCAAGAAGATCCTTCATCCTTTCTAGTCCTTGTCTTACCAAGTTGCCTCTTTGGGGGACTTTGCTGCTTCTTTTTCTGTTGTTGTCTCATAGGCTTTTCCTGTCATGAAAAAAAGAAGAATAAATATTACAAACTGAATCATTTTAAACATCTTTTTCTTGTGGTTAAAAAGTTTTAGATTCTAAGAATCCTCCCAGGGTGGAAATGACAATGCCATAGGTAAAATACACGACACCCCTTCGAATGAGATGGAATAATCAGACGGATGTCGTCGTGGTTGCCTGCTAGACCTTACCGGTGTTTTTCGGTCACTTTGTGAATTCAGCATTTCAATAAAACAATACTAGTTTTGATCAATTATAAGAAAACTTTTTTATGCCAAAGAAAATATTCAATAACTTAAAAGACATCAACTTGGAAGAAAAAGTTTTTGAGACAATTCTAAAAAGAGATTGAAAAAGGGACAAAAGCATAAAGCTTACTTGATTATCCCTCCAAGTTGAGGCAAAAGAATGATTACTAGTGGAAAACCATGTTAATTTCTTACTTGGTTTTTCTTTGAAATCTTTTTGTTGCTTTTGGCTTTGATTTTAATGGGGATTTTTTAGAATTTTAATTGTTTTTTAGTGTTTGTTAAAAAGATTTTTCTTAACTTTTAAAAAACATGTACCTTTAATTGAATTTTCCAAATACTAATCTAACACGGCACGGTTGACGACAATTATTTCAAAAGCTACCGAGAATATCAAATTGACCATTTTTCTGGTAGGAATTATCAAGTATGAATGAAGAATGTAACCTGGACTTGGGAAAATTGTGAGGTTCCAAGGGTTGGATAGTGAAATGTGGGGTAAGAAGAAGAAGATTCTCCTCTTGAAAAATGTTTAGGAGAAGAGCTAATCTCTCCTGATGTTTGTGTTGAAGTAAATGATGAAATATTTGATAAACTTCCAGAATCCATCTCTAAGCATAGCTGCAATGAAACAGTAAAAAAATAAAATCACAAACAAGAATTGATTATTGTTTCTGAAAATCCATATTCAAGTTTTTCCATTACTAAATAACCAATTCCTGTTATATTGTTGGTTGGTTCAAAGAACAATATGTCATGAATTCTTCGTCAGAAAGCCAAATCTACCTTCTTAGTTTGAGTAATTTAGGTGATTCTCTTATCATTTTTTCCCCAACAGAAACAGCAATGTTAATTAGAAATTAAAATTAACAAAATTCAGTTTTGCTTTCATATTTGCATAAAGATCTTAATCAAAACATAATTTTTTCAAAATGTGGGATTAAAAAGAAAGTTTGCAGCCCAGAATACCTGAGGCATGAGGGCCTGTTCGATTAAAAAAAAAAAATTGCTCATATTTCTCATTTCTTGTTTCCGTTTCTTTTTTAAAGTAAAAATATAAACATATTTGATAATAATTTCTTGTTTCTCGTTCTTATTTTCTTTGAAAAAAGAAATAGAAATGCATTTGATATCCATTTTTATTTCTTGTTTTAAGAAATTTTTAATTAAAAATATTGTATATTTAATTATATATTTTATACGTTAAAATGGGACAATCTAACAATTTTACCTAATGTATTGAAAAAATTGAAAGCGTGAACTATAAACAAGAACGAGAATTTTTTGCTTTGTAAATAGTATGAGAAACAATAAACATGAAACATTTACCAGATACACAAGTTTCTAAAAATTTAGAAATCGGAAACAAAAACAAGAAACGTTACAATGCAAGAGTAGTTTTTTATTTATTTTCTAAATCAATAAAGCATAGCAATTCTAAAGTTTTTAAGCAAGATTTGGAGGGGGGAAATAGAGAGAAGATTAATCATTAAAAAGTGAAGGGGAATATTTGAACCTGAAAAAGTCTATGCTCAAGAGCAGCCACACGATCCAACAATGAACCTTTAAAGTAAGTATCTTTTAATGCAACATCCAATGGCATTAGCTGCCTTTCCATTCCTCCTTCTGATGAACTACTTCCTCCCTTTTTTGATAAATTTTGTTTTCTTTCCATATACTTCATCTATCAAATATTAATTAATTATAAAAAAAAAAAATGCCAATTATTATTTAAAGCCAAAAAAAAAAAAATTAAAAAACTTACAACAAAATCCAAATGGTCCAATCTAGAAAAGAGAGGCATGGAGGGATGAGATAACTTTCCAACATCTTCCATTGGATCAAGAGAAATCTTACTGTGCTATGAAGAAAATATCACTAATGTTCTTTTGAAGAGCTTTTAGCTTAAAAAACTGTTATGTTTTCCCACATTTTTCTGTTCAATATCAGACTCAGTGTGGCTTACCAAGTCAATCTCCCATCTGTTGCTCCATGTGGCAAACACATATATAACATCACTGTGTAGCAAGTCAAAACCCGCCCTAACCGAATCCGTCTTTTCAATTTTAACACCTAAAATCGGTCGGTTCGGTTTTAAGTTTAGCACAAAAATTGTTGGTTGAATTGGTTTAAAAAAATGGTGATGAATTTAATTTTAACCGATAGATCGATTCTATGTCGTTTTATTTATATTTTAAAAAAAACGACCTGACCACGAGATAAATAAAAGGAATAAAAGAGGCCACAAAATTTAAAGCTGATACATGAGCAATGGTCCAAGTCCAATAATGGAATCAAATCATCTCCAATAATTTTAACATATGGGCTTTGTACCTAAATATTTGTCAGACTTTTAAAAAAAGGAAAGTATGGCAAAAGACATTGATGTATTTGTTTGTTTGTCTTCAATTCAAGTTACAAATTCCATCATGGGTTAGGTTCTAGAAGTGGGTACTGATTTGTAAAAGCTCCAAAAAAACAAGAGATGGGGCTCATTGAAATTGCATGAGTTGGGTAGGAAAATAAATGAGATAAGTTTATAGGAATATGACAAATAGAGAAGGTGTTGTCCAATTTGCCCAAGCAATTCAACTTCATCTAGATAGGCCTGATTTTTGTTTTGGTGGCTTTTTGGTTTTTATTTGGATGAGAAAAGACAAATATGTAATATATATATTTTTAGTGTTTATATAAGTTATATGTCAACTTAAGCCTAATTTAATTCGTCAACTTAAGCCTAATTTAATTCGTTAAGTATTAGTACTCTATTTACATGAGGTTGAAGGTTCGAAAATATTTTGATAATTTTTTTAAAAAAAAAATTCTATTATTTTTTACGATTTTGTTTGAAAATATTTTACAATATTCTATTTACATTATTTTTCTCTTTTACAAGCTTTTTAAAATCCTAGCTAAATTTAAAATAAATAAATAACTATTTTAAAAAAAAAAATTGGTTAGGATTTCAAAAATATTTTAGAAAGGGGGAAAACAAGATGACAACTCATTGATAAAAAAATATCTAATTATAAAAATAAAAGTGAAATTATTATCTAATGTTTACTTAATGTTGTTTGAAAAAACGAATAGTGTAAAAAGAGAATGAGATGCCTTGTAGCATCTATATTGTGTCAAACAAAGATCATTGAGAAAGATAAATATGATTTATTAATTATCAAATTTTATTTTAAATATTATATTCTATTATAAATTAGGAGAATGAGAGACTCAAACTATAATCAAATGAGAAAGAGAAATAATTTTTTGACCACCCATGCTATGTTCATATCGACTTACATTAATGTTTGACCACTTATGTTATATGTTTAGATCGACTTGTCAAAGTTTAGTCTAGTTATAAAATAGATATTACCTCTATCAAGTTAGAAGTTTGAATTTTCTATGTTACCTCTCATAATAAATTAAAAAAAAAAAAAAAACTAAATCATAGACTAGCATGTAAACTCAATTACATATCATAAGAATGCATTTTCTAACCATTCTCATGATAAAGTATTTTAAGAAAATCATATTTTACACGTGTATTTAATTGGATGATTCAGTTTTAATCTTAAAAATTAAACATTGAACTAAAATAAGTGGTGCATATCATCCCTAAAACAAATAACTAAAAAATTGTTAAAAAAAGTTGATAAATCACTAAAAATAAGCCAAAAGTGGATTTCACCGATTTATTTTTCATCAATCAGCACAAAATGGATTTTCTTTAGAATAAGAAAATGGAGAAATGATCAATGTTCAATGTTCAATATCAGAAGCAGAGAAAACAAAGAGTTTCAAAACAATTGTTTAACCCAAACTAGATCTGGTCATCTCATATGCCAAGAAGCACGCCGCATTAGCCGGGACACTTCGAACAATGGCTGGTCCAAAACCTTTATATAGTCCTTTAACACCTTCCAAAGCCATGATTTTTCTGAAAGCATCAATTGAACCAGAATACTTTGGATTTTTGTAATCATCCACCTGAATCACACTCTTAATAACATCAGTTGGATAGACAGCTAACCAGAAGGCGGCTCCAGCTAAACCCCCAGCTACCATCAAGGAACCTCTTCCTAGATTAGAAGAATCTGGTCCTCCTGCAAAGTGCTGTTTTAACAGTTCATATACACCAAAAGCCACAGCATTTCCCGGAACTTCTCGTGCCATAGTTGGAATCAAGCCCTTAAAAAGACCCTTCACTCCACTCGAACTGAGAACATGCTTTGCTACATCAACTGGACCACCATACTTCACTACCACACCAGCAGAACTGGATACTGCTAATGAACTCTGAGCTTGCAGCCTATTCTTTAACAGACACAGATGAAGGATGTTAGTTAATGAGCTTTCTCGATGTTTCCACATGCATAAGTTGAAATTTTGAAATAATTAACATTTTATGACAGACTTCTTTGTTGCTTCCATTCAATATGAAGGGGGGTTGACAAAGTAAAACCATCAAGAACAAAAATACTTATGAACTAAGCCGTAGTGTTACTTCCCTTCCTCTGTCCATATGCTCGATGAGAAACTAACAAAGCCAAAAATATTCAAGAAACAAGACAACGCAGAACAACCCGTTTAGAATTCAGAATTATCAATAACCACGAGGGGATCATATATGTTGTAATCTGTGACCCTTAACCTATTAGGATGAACTACAATCTGGAACTTAAATTTTCTGGTTAAAGAATAACTATAATGTATGGAATGACTGATACTTGGGATCACAAACTTCAGGTCAATTGAAGGAAAAGTTGTACAAACCTGCACTTGATCAACTCAGTGGGGCAAGCTAGAAGAGACACAGCAACGCCAGCTCCAGCCCCACAAATTGCCTGCTGATTAACTCGAAGAGGGGCCCCAGGTTCAGACCTTAAAAGTGCCTCTATTTGTCCCCTTACAGTGAAGAGAACAGCATTTAATGCTGCAACCGTAGCAAGCGGAGCTCCCATACCTTTGTACAATCCTTTTGGGCCTTCTGCAGCTAAAGTTTGTCTGACAGCATCAATTGCTCCAGCATACTTGGGAGGTTGGCCAGGAAATGGAGAAGGTTGGCTTTGAAGCTTAACCTTGATAGTATCAAATGGGTGCCCACATATCAGTTGGGCTGCTCCCCCGACAGTCCCAGCAGTAAGATCCTTGGCCACATCTCCCATCTGCATGATAAACACTATCAATTCTTTGAACTCTTTATAGTCCTATTACCACAATTATTTATCTTCCTCCAAATATTTGCAAATAACTACAATCAAAAGGAAACCCGAGATAAAACAAATGATATTGTGAACAGTGAAGGCAGCTCCAAATGTTTTCTTTATAAGAATGCTCCACCTCTGACCATTTTGTTAAGTGCACTTTACTAGAATATTCAATCATTGATAAAGCAAGTGGCTTTGAACAATTACAAATAATTATCAATGAGCCTAGAGGTTAAAGCTCAAGTTCAGCTTCCAAGATAACATAGAAAGAGAGCTCTTGATGTATAATTGAGATAAACCAGGTTCGAGCTTAATCCAAATACAGGGGAAAAAAAGAGGAAAAATGTCACAGATCCGAAACATTTTACTTTTCACTGGCATAAACATTTTGCTTTTCTGGTCTAATGGTGAAAAGAAGCCAGCCATCCTTAATTATGCTGTAATTGAAAATGGCTCTTTACAAGAAGATTCACAGGATAGAAATATAAAGGAAGAATGTAGGAAATGAGATCACCGAGAAGTTTAGATTGGTATAGCCATACATGAAACACGCCTACGTCCACTATAACAGTAGCATACCAACCCAACCGTAACTAACTTCGAAAGAATAACTTCTGCCAGCTACCAAAACAGAAATAACAGATTGACAGCAGGGAAGTATTAAGAATATTTTGAAAAGATAAAATTAGTCTCAGCCTAACAACTTAAACTGTTGGATTTAGTAGTGATCTAACACGGTTCATCAGAATCTCAACATCATCGACACGACATCGTGAATAGAATGTGAGAATCAATTATTCTCAAAAATAATCTAGAATAACTAAAAGAAATCATTCCTCTAGGAACTTTATTGCTTTCTCATAATATGCAATTTTCACATAACAGAGTAGCTAACAAACTACAACCAGTTTAAGGGAACCAAAAAGATAAAGTTAGAAGCTGGAGCTGTGTAAACTTAAAAGAGAGGACAAACAAAAATCAAGAGCGAGGGAAAATTGTATTTTTCAAATTCTAACTGTTGTAATTAAATCAATGAAATCTCAAAACTTGAACTGAATCTAAAATTAAAATTCAAAATATTGAAGGAAAAGAGTAAAAATCAGAGAATCTTACTGGGACCAATTTTGCGAGAAACCCAATCGACCTAGATTATAAATCAGACACCTTACGAGACAAGGACCTTCATTCGATTCCGACGCTCGGGACTTGTCTTTTTGAGCCAATGGGTTTTTGTCCTTTTCTTGTCTAAACTTTTGATATGATTTTTTAATGGGAGAAAAATCAATATAGCCAGATTTTTACTCCCATTGTAACAAATAGCCACCTCCTGGAGGATTGAAATCAGTGGCCAGATGACGCATGCATCTAGAAGGATTTAAGAGGGAAATTACGAAATGACCCTGAAAATGTAGGTAGGCTATATTGTAATATATAGCTGTGTAGTCTGTCATGCACGCTATACGAGAAGTCATATAAACTTTTTTTTTCTTGAGTTAAATAAGCATATAGCCACTTTTTGGATAGCCTTTTCAGTATATAGCCAGGGTAAGCAAAATAAGAGTACATGGCCTCACTTCACCACTATTCATATTTTTTGTCCCAGTTTTACCCTTCCTAGAATATTTCCCTCCTTTTTCCTCTTGGTATATTTTCAGACTTTGATTTGACAAGGCTATAGTGGTGGTAGGTGAGATACACTATTTCCCTCCTTTTACTTTTTGTCTTTCCCAAGATGGATGGTGAGTCTTCCTAAGGAAGATATGCACTTTTTCCATATTTTCTTGAAACATGTTCCCTCCATTTTGATGTAGTTACGTTTTATATACACTAAAATATAATATTATACTTGCAGCTTCATGGAATTTGTTAAGAGTCATAACACATCTACTTATATATATACGACATACTAAAAGCACGATAGTACAGATGATACCGTTCACATGTACCGCCCAACGAACCATTTACAGCTCTGTTTGCCTCCCATTTGTCATTGGCACCTTCTTATAACAAATAATAATCTATAATATATTGTACTTGGTAACCCGTTTCCCTCCTTTTTCCTCTCGGTATATTTTCATTTTTTTCTGTCTAAATTATTTTCTCTTTTTTGAGGTTGACATATTAATATGAGTTCCTTTTTTTTATTTTATACATCGGTTGTCTTAGTTCGAAGAAGTTATCATGTGTCATTCTTTAATTTTATGAATTCTTCAAGATATTTAAATCTGAGTTATGGTACAGTGAGTACCGCATTTCTTTATTAGTAAATGGTTCAACATTTAATATCGTGTTTGGCAGCTATGTATCAGATATATACGAAGTACTAAAATCACGATAGTACAGTAGGTACCGTTAGAATGCACACATATGAGTATTTTGTGTTGAACTTGAAGTGTAACAATAATATATATATATAAAGTACCTGAAACTATATAGTACAGTGAGTACCGCATCATTATTAGTAAATGGTTCAACATTGAATATATACGAAGTACTAAACACACGATAGTACAGTGAGTACCGTTTAAAACGCACACATACGAGTATTTTTGTGTTGAACTCGAAGTGTAACAATAATATATAAAGTACCTGAAACTATATGGTACAGTGAGTACCACATAATTTTATTAGTAAATGGTTCAACATTTAATATATACCAAGTACTAAAAACACGATAGTACAGTAAGTACTGTTAAAACGCACACATATCACCAAATGTATCAGCAAGACCTTAAGATGAACAACACCAAGACCAACTCCGATTTTTTGATGCTTTCCCTTCTCGCCTTTCTCCTCCCTCCTCGACAGCTGATTCATCGAAATCTCTCCAATCAATCTAACGTCATCGTTTAAAGTAAGAAGATTCAAATTCTCCGGGCGACTAATCTTCGCATAGGAAAGAACACCATTACGAAGAAGAAACCATCTCGATCTCCATCCTTTACCGTAATTAGTCCATTTATGAAGAACTCCAGCAACGGTCGATTTAGATCCCGTCGGTCTTCAAAATTAGCATAAGATCCATTAGAAACCGCCGGAAAACTCATCGACTTAGAAATCGACGGCGTTTTGTCTCCAATTCCGAAACTCTCCACCGAAATACAACACAGATGATGCATTTCCTTCTCTCATTTTTGTTTTCAGATTTTTTTTTTATCAAATCAAATAAAATGAAATGAAGAAGATGAGATGGATATAATAAAGGCTAAAATAAAGGACATGATGGGATGATGGACATCTCTTGTTCTTCCCAAAAATGTCACAATCACCTACTATGCACACTAACTTCTCTTTTTTAAATGCATGGTCAGATCGCGACACGTGTCCATGGGCATTAATGTAATTTCAAAGAACATGGCTATTGAAATAAGGCCATGTACTCTAATTTTAGAGGACATGGCTATGTACTCTTATTTCTTGACCAAAAGTGGCTATATGGCTTGTTAACCCTTTTTTCTTCCATTTTCTGATGCAATCTCTCCCTCTCTCTTCTTTATATTTTTTTTTCTCTCATTCTCTCCCTCTTCTACTTTTTTTTCCCAGAAAACTCACATCTCTCTCTCTCTCTCTTTTAGAAAACCTTCATTCCCACCTAATTTTCCTCCATTTTTCTTCACAAACATTCAAAAAATACACAAATGTAGAAGAGTTGAGAGTAAAATGCATAGATCTGACAAAAATCATGCAAAAAAAGTTCCATTTTTTGTTTTTCTCTTTTTTTTTTCTTTTCATAAATTTCATATCTATGTTTTTCTTGAAGATCTAGAGCAAGAAAAACATAGATCTAGAAAAAAAAAATGGTATTACTTTTTCCTCTATGTTTTTCTCCACAGAAATCTTAGATCTTGCCAAATTTTGAAGATCTAAAACCAGGAAAGCATTGATCTAATAGAATATATGCTTTTTTTTGTTAGATTTCTTTTCCTCCATCTCTAAAGTTCTTTTTTTTTTTAAACTTTTTCTCATATTCTGAAAAAAATTTCGAGTTTTTCTTAATTTTTTTTTTGAGTTTTCCAGTTTTACATTACATTGCGTATATTATTACCTAGCACAAATGCATCAGAATATCGTGCATGCAATACTTGCGTATTCTTGTGTACTGTGTTTTTCTAGTAGATTACTAACGTAGAACACTATACGTGATATACTGGAGTGTTCACGATATACATGGTACATTACCTTATCGTGGGGCATTTGGTAGAAAGTTTAATAAGTATATACATGACTGTGAAAAACAGCAAATTCGCTACTATTATATGTATGTTATGTATATTGTGACAAGTATATACATGACTGTGAAAAACAGCAAATTCGCTACTATTATATGTATGTTATGTATATTAGGTAAATATATTATGTATATTTTGCATTAGGTAAATATATTATGTATATTGATGTTTTGCTGTAGAGTGGAATATAGCCACTATACATAATGCGTAAGCTCTTTATTATAAAATAATTTACTAAAAGTTCGATTGATGAAGACTGGTGTTGAGGGCGAACTGACCACAGAACGAACAGACCAAGTGGACGCTGGTGGTGTATATATATTGCGCATATCTATTTCATATATTGACAGTTGTGTATGTTCTATATATTGCAATATTTGTCTTATTATGTATATTTGTATATTGATATTATATTGTGTGATTCAATTAAGCCACTATACATAATACATGAGGTGTTCATTGTAAAATGTGTTATTTAAAGATCATTATTTACTGATGAAGAGTAATGTTGAGAGCGACCAGCCAGAGAACAAACAACCACTGAACAACAGAGTACGTATATTGCTTTCACTATTGAATGTTGTGTATGTTGTAGTATAATGACTGAATTGTACAAAAAATGAGCACAGATTCAAAGGAAATCGAGAGCAAGACACCTAAGGTCGTTTAATAAAAGAGTCGTTCACTAGTGCTTTCAGTTCAACCAACCCAAAAATAAAGCAACCAAAGAAGAGAAGAACACAGGCGGCTAGTCATGGAACAAGGGCTAAGAAGAAATAAATTCACGTATTCTATTAATATTGTACTATCTTGAAGATATGGTTTAATAAATTGTGAATATTGTGAGTAGACACTAGATTTTTTTCTTTGAAACTTTGGATCTTCCGTTTTCAAACGTCTGCAAATGAAGGGGGGTCAAAAAAGCATGTTGATGATATGCTTGGACATACAGCGGCTCAAATAATGGATGAAGATGCGTCAGGTTTCGACATACAATTATGTATAAGACCTATGTGACTCATTGTATGTTGCGTATACTTCATCACTAAAACCCTACCAAAGTATAGTACGTATTTTTGTGGTTTCATTCTTTACACACGTTTGTGTATTTTTTGTATATATTTGACATTCTTTTTGTATGAGTGTATGTCATGTATTTTCCCCACTATTCCTTTTTCATATTTTTGCTCTTCATGAGGATGTTATATGTATGCGAGTTTTTATTGACCCCTGTATGTTGCGTATATCCAGTATATCATGTATGTTGTAATATGAAAGGTACTGATTTGATATGTTATGAGTGATTAATTATTATGTATATTGAGTATAGTAAGCAATTGATAAATGTTATGCTTAATGAGTATAGTAAGCATATTATACATGTATATTATGTATGTTGTAATATGATAGGTACTGATTTGGGTATGTTCTGAGTAATTAATTATTTATGTAAGTTGTGTGTGTACTGAGTATAGTAAGCTCATCATCTTTGTTATATGTGTAAATCGAGTATATTATATATGTTGTAATGTGAAATGTGCTGATTTGAGTATGTTCTGAGTAATTAATTATTATGTATGTTCTAAGTAATTAATTATTATGTATATTGAGTATAGTAAGCATATCATATGTGTTATGTGTTGTATCAGTATGGTGGATCGCCCCGTATTTCGACCATAGTTGTTAATGTATGTCGAAACCTGACACATCTTCATCCATTGTTTGAGCCACTGTATGTCCAAGCATATCATCAACATGCTTTTTTATGTATACATAATATGCAGACTATGCACAATATGATGTAGCCTGGATGTTGATAGTAAATGCAGTCTCGGTGGACAAACCCTAAAACATGCTTTTTTTATGTATACGTAATATACAGACTATATGCAATATACATTAGTTAACAAGAAAAATAGTTTATACACGCTATACAGAAGTTACACAACATACACAATATATAGGTCCATACGAAAGGTTTATCCACCGGGACTACATTTACTATCAACATCCAGGCAGGTTTTACACAAAACAAGAATTTGTTCTTGCAAAAATAAACCCAAATGAGTTGAGAGATTAGGTGAATGTTCTTGCAAAAGTGAACTTGGTGTGTAGCCTACTTATCCACAGGTGGATCGCCCCGTATTTTCGGCTATAGTTATTGTCAATTGTATGTCGAAACCTGACGCATCTTCATCCATTGTTTGATCCGCTGTATGTCCAAGCATATCATCAACATGCTTTTTTATGTATACGTAATATACAGACTATACGCAATATGCAATAGTTAACAAGAAAAATAGTTTATACACGCTATACAGAAGTTACACAACATACACAAATATATAGGTCCATACGAAAGGTTTGTCCACCGAGACTGTATTTACTATCAACATCCAGACATTTTTTACACAAAACAGGAATTTGTTCTTGCAAAAGTAAACTCAAATGAATTGAGAGATTAGGTGAGTGTTCTGTCAACAAACCACAGTCCTTTAGTTGGCCATATACAACGAATGATGAAGTATACGCAATATACAACGAGTTACATAGGTCTTATACATAATACATAGTATATGTATCATACTTTGGGGTGTGTTTACACTAATCCGTAATATTCTCCAAAAGTATGCTCAGTATATTATACGGGGTTTCACTGCAACCCATATGAAGAATGAACCTACTGAGATTTGCAACGAAAAGCAAGACAAAGACGATATTTTTGATAGAGCGTCAAGAGCTGCTTATCTCCAAAAGTATGCTCAGTATATTATACAGGAAAGCATTGATCTAATAGAACATATGCTTTTTTTGTTAGATTTCTTTTCCTCCATATCTAAAGTTATTTATTTTTTAAACTTTTTATCATATTCTGAAAAAAATTTCGAGTTTTTCTTAATTTTTTTTTTCGAGTTTTCCATTTTTACATTACATTGCGTATATTATTACCTAGCACAAACGCATCAGGATATCGTGCATGCAATCTTTGCGTATTCTTGTGTACTGTGTTTTTCTAGTAGATTACTAACGTAGAACACTATACGTGATATACTAGAGTGTGCACGATATACATGGTACATTACTTTATCGTGGGCCATTTGGTAGAAAGTTTAATCAAGATATATACATGACCGTGAAAAACAAGAAATTCGCTACTATTATATGTATGTTATGTATATCGTGTGACACGTGTATATTATATATATTTTGCATTAGGTAAATATATTATGTATATTGATGTTTTTCTTCAGAGTGGAATATAGCCACTATATACATAATGCGTAAGCTCTTTATTATAAAATAACTTACTAAAAATTCGATTGATGAAGACCGGGTGTTGAGGGTGAACCGGCCACGGAATGAACAGACCAAGTGACGCTGGTGATGTATGTATATTGCGCATATCTATTTCATATATTGACAGTTGTGTATGTTCTATATATTGCAATATTTGTCTTATTATGTACATTTGTATATTGATATTATATTGTGTGATTCAATTAAGCCACTTTACATAATACATGAGGTGTTCATTGTAAAATGTGTTATTTAAAGATCATTATTTACTGATGAAGAGTAATGTTGAGAGCGACCAGCCTGGGAACAAACAACCACTGAACAACAGAGTACGTATATTAAGTATATTGCTTTCACTATTGAATGTTGTGTATGTTGTAGTATAATGACTGAATTGTACAAAAAATGAGCACAGATTCAAAGGAAATCGAGAGCAAGACACCTAAGGCCGTTTAATAAAAGAATCGTTCACTAGTGCTTTCAGTTCAACCGATCCAAAAATAATGTAACCAAAGAAGAGGCGAACACAGACGGCTGGTCATGAAACAAGGGCTAAGAAGAAATAAATTCACGTATTCTATTAATATTGTACTATCTTGAAGACATGGTTTAATAAACTGTGAATATTGTGAGTAGACACTAGAGTTTTTTTCTTTGAAACTCTGGATCTTCCGTTTTCAGGAGTCTACAAATGAAGGGGGGTCATATTAATCACAAACAAATGATTGAAGAATGTGTTTATGTTTTCATACCCAAATATACTATACAAGATATTATATACATCATACAACAGACAATGTACAAACTTTCAATATACACGATATACCATGTGAACTTCGATGTAAGGAATGAGTGCATTCCTGATGATACGAAATCCTAAACAACATGGTAAAAATAAAGAACAATATACACACTATACATGAGTACTGTAGTCAACGATAACTTACACACTATAGATACATTGTCCATTGATAACTTACACAACGCCGAAATGTAGATGACATCTCCAAATCATGTATAGCGTGTATATTGCATGCTATACATGATAATATACACACTATAATTGAGTAGTGCAATCCAAATAGATTAATTGTCCACTGAAATCGTAATATACACACTATACAAGTACTGCCCGCTGAAAACTTACCTTATATTTAGATCTATGTATTTCTTGTTTTGACTCTTCGAGATCCGGCGAGATCTAAGATTTATATGGAGAAAAACATAGAGGGAAAAGTAAAAACAATTTTTTTTCCAGATCTAATATTTTCTTGATGAATATCTTCAAAAAAACGCATAGATCTGAAACTTTTAGAAAAAAAACACCCATGTATGCTATGTATAATATGTATATGATGTATAAGGTAGGTTCATATAGTTGTATGTTATGTATAATGCATCACACATGTGCAGAATAAACTCGCATATGAAGAATGAACCCACATATGAAGAAATGAAACCATTTTTGTTAGGCGAGAAGACAACAAGGTATGTTACGTTTATCCTGTATACCTAACGTGCATTCTGTTATATGTTATGTAAACTTCATCACACATATGAAGAATGACCTCGCATGTACAATGAACCCGCATGTGAAGAATGAACCCACCTTGATAAGCAAATAAGACCCCCATGAATGCTATGTATAGGGTATGTACATATAGTTGTATGTTGTGTATACTGAATCACACATGTGAAAAATGAACCCACATATGAAGAATGAACCCGCTTTCGTTAAAATAAAACGACAAAAAGGTATGTTACGTATAGTCTATATACGATATGTACACATATTGTATGTTATGTATAATGTATCACACATGTGCAGAATAAAACTCACATACGAAGAATGAACTCACATATAAAGAATGAAACCACTTTTGTTAGGCGAGAAGACAACAAGGTGTGCTACGTATATCCTGTATACCAAACGTGCATTCTGTTGTATGTTTGGTATACTTTATAACACATATGAAGAATGACCTCGCATGTACAATAAACCCGCATGTGAAGAATGAACCCATTTTGATAAGCAAATAAGACACCCATGTATGCTATGTATATTATGTATATTGTGTTTACATATAGTTCTATGTTGTGTATACTACATCACACATGTGAAGAATAAGCCCACATATGAAGAATGCACCCGCTTTCGTTAAGCTAAAAAAAAGGTATGTTACGTATAGTCTGTATACGATATGTACACATATTGTATGTTATGTATACTGCATCATACATGTGCAGAATAAACTCGCATATGACGAATGAACTCACTTATGAATAATGAAACCACTTTGTTACGCAAGAAGACAAAAGGGTATGCTACGTAAATCCTGTATAACAAACGTGTATTGTGTTGTATGTTATGTATACTTCATCACATATATGAAGAATGACCTCGCATGTACAATGAACCCACCTGTGAAGAATGAACCCATTTTGATATGCAAATAAGACACACATGTATGCTATGTATATGATGTATACGGTGTGTACATATAGTTGTGTATGAAGAATGAACCCACATATGAATACTGCAACCACTTTTGTTAGGCGAGAAGACAACAAGGTATGCTATGTATATCATGTATACCAAACATGCATTCTGTTGTATGTTATGTATTATTCATCACACATATGAAGAATGACCTCGCATGTACAATGAACCCGCATGTGAAGAATGAACCCACCTTGATAAGCAAATAAGACACCCATGAAGGCTATGTATATAATGTATAGGGTATGCACATATAGTTGTAGGTTGTGTATACTGCATCACACATGTGAAGAATGAACCCACATATGAAAAATGAACCCGCTTTCATTAAGATAAAAAGACAAAAAGGTATGTTACGTATAGTCTGTATACGATATGTACACATATTGTATGTTATGTATACTGCATCACACATGTGCAGAGTAAAACTCGCATATGAAGAATAAACTCACTTATGAAGAATGAAACCACTTTTGTTAGGCAAGAAGTCAACCAGGTATACTACGTATATCTTGTATAACAAACGTGCATTGTGTTGTATGTTATGTATAATTCATCACACATATGAAGAATGACCTCGCATGTACAATGAACCCACATGTGAAGAATGAACCCACTTTGATAAGCAAAAAATAAGACACCCATGTATGCTATGTATATGATGTATACGGTGTGTACATATAGTTGTATATTGTGTATACTGCATCAAACATGTGAAGAATGAACCCACATATGAAGAATGAACCCGCTTTCGTTAAGATAAAATGACAAAACGGTATGTTATGTATATTCTTTATAAGATATTTACACATATTGTATGTTATGTATTCTGTATCACACATGTGCAGAATAAACTCGCATATGAAGAATGAACCCACATATCTGAATGAAACCGCTTTTGTTAGGCGAGAAGATAACAAGGTATGCTACGTATAGCCTGTATAACAAACGTGTATTCTGTTGTATGTTATGTATACTTGATCACACATGTGAAGAATGAACCTACATATGAAGAATGAACCCACTTTCGTTAAGCTAAAAAGAAAAAAGGATTTGGAGATATCGTCTATATTTCGGCATTGTGTAGGTTTTTAGCGAACAATACATGTACAATGTGTATATTGGGATTTCAGTGGACAATTGGTCTATTTGGATTGCACTACTCAAGTATAGTATGCATATTGTCATGTGTAGTATGCATTGTGATAACAATAATATACACGCTATACATGATTTGGAGATGTAATCTATATTTCGGTGTTGTGTAAATTATCACTGGACAGTGCATGTATAGTATGTATAGTGCAATACATATTCTCAAATGAACGTTGTATATTATGTAAATTATTTGCCTTCTCAAGTTAAGGTTGTATAGCATACACAATATACTACTCTGAAACTAAAAACACTGGGAAAAAAAGTCAGCGAACGTAAGTACACCTAACTGCATGTTTTATAACAAATTGTCTACTTTTTATAAACAATTGTATATTTTTTTAGGGGCGTATATTACGTATATCTGTTTCTTTCGTACACGCGACGTTGTGTTTATTTTAAACGTGTATATTATGTATGTCTGGTATACAATTGTGGGACTGGTAAATGCAACATATGTAATATATCTGATCGTGTATGTTCACTGTTTGGCTAGTGACCCAAAAACAGTTTTCGTACCCCATGAAGCAGCAAATGGCGTTCCCCCAGTCCTTAGTGTATAACGGTGTATATTGCGTATGGCAAGCGGTGTATATTGCCTATGGTAAATATATCAAATACTCAAATATACAAGGTGAGCATGAGGTCCAACCGGGGTTTCACAACAAGTACAAAAAAACCCTTAGAGAATACGCATAAAGACAAGATTCATTTCGAATACGTTCATGACGCCGAAAAACAACCATAGACATGCTAGCAAACACAAAACACATTCAGTCAACAAGGGTGTGTATCAATTAAGCACTTGCCTCTATTATTCTAAATAACATCATGGAAACATACGTATATCTTACCACGATGATTACGTCATTCTGCACACCCTCTGGCGCATGTATAATATAACTAATGCACATGTATTGCATTCAATATACGTACTATACCATAGACATGCTGACCAAGGTGTGTGTCAAATTAATATATGCGCTATACTCTCTTACCTATATTCTAGTTATCAAACTAATATATGCGCTATACATCTTCTTGATCATGTAATTGATTTAAATGTAATATACGTATTATACGTAATATGTACATATATTCTCTTTATCAAAGTATTATACGCACTATATGTGCTATACTCTCTGGCTCGTGTATAGTATAACCAGTGGTGTAACGACTTACACACTTGGGGTGTGAAAGATTTCACATGCTGACAACAACACCATTTCAATACCCGCAAGGGGGGTATCAAAATAACACTTGCCTATGTACTATATATCAAATATAATATACGTACTATACATCCTCTGGTTCATGTAATGGTTAATTGACTTGCATACACTATAAGCACTATATGTAATATACTACAGACCGTAAACACATGCCAGACATCTAGCATGTGTAAATAAAACACTATACGTACTACACCATTGACATGCTGGCAAAACAAAGCCATTTCAGTCAAACCAGCATCGATTACACAATTACCTATATTCTATCTAAGAAGCTGTAATATACGCATTATACATTCAATGGTTTATGTGTGGTATAATTGTTTTACATGTTATATACGAACTATACCTAATATACTACACACCCTAGACACATACATCCTCTGGTTCATGTAATGGTTAATTGACTTGCATACACTATAAGCACTATATGTAATATACTACAGACCGTAAACACATGCCAGACATCTAGCATGTGTAAATAAAACACTATACGTACTACACCATTGACATGCTGGCAAAACAAAGCCATTTCAGTCAAACCAGCATCGATTACACAATTACCTATATTCTATCTAAGAAGCTATAATATACGCATTATACATTCAATGGTTTATGTGTGGTATAATTATTTGACATGTAATATACGAACTATACCTAATATACTACACACCCTAGACACATACAGACAACTAACGTGCATGATACACACTATACGTACTATGACATAGACATGCTAACAAAAGGACGCAATTTCAGTCCAACAAGTGGTGTGCCCGTTAAACAAATTACCAATATTCTACATATCACAAGTAATGTACGCGCTATACGTAATATACTACACTATAAATCATATGGCTCGTAGTTTACACATTATACGTAGTATACAACAGCTTAAATGCGTGCATAAGCAATTTCTTGCATGTATAAACATCATCGATGAGGATGTCATATGTGCTTCGGTAATCCCGGATATCAAGTCTATCAATGTACCTAACGCCATCTAAAATATAAATAGTAAGAGATCGCGCTCGCGGTGATGAAATATGGTCGTCATCAATTACCCCCAGGTCTGCGTGTATATAGTGTATATCATCGACCAGTACGTATATTGTCACGCGCGTTAGGTGCAGTAGTTTCCGTTATAACTTCAGGTATTGATATTCGTTCCAACGGCGGCTTCATACAGGTATCCGCAACATCCCTATCGTCTCATGTAGTCTGCCGGTTGTTTTGTTCAGATGGGGATACGTGATCTTCTTTGGCCAATGAGTCTGGTACACTCATTATATTAGAGTCGTCGACTATATTGCACTGCCTTTTCCAGTTCAAGTCTAATGCAGTATCTACACGTTCCCAACCAACGTCATCATCAGAACTAACAAACACACTATCATCATTATCGTATTCCACGGGATGATCCGTATGCTTAATGACTACCACACATTTCACTCCGCTAATGTTAGAGAAATTGAATAAGAACTTGCAATCATCTTCATTAACCATAAGGAACAACTTGCAATGTGCGCCGATGTCCAATAACGCTGTAATGGAAGCCTTGAAATCGTTGAAAAGTTGTGTAAAGGAAAATGATATGATTTGCGATGTATATGAAACGTAGTTACTTTCCGTATCCCACTTCCCATTTCTCTTCGTCTCAATGTTGAATATCTCCCTTTAGCAAAAAAAAAAAAAGTTGAATATCTCCATGCTCACTTTGAGACAATGTGTGTGTAAGAAAAAGACATAAAACTAAACCTCTCATTGGTTTAAATTGATCAGCTTACGGTTTGTAGGATAAAAAGAGACTTCCAAAGAAAGCTAGTCAAGAAAAAATAACAGCCACAAGAAAAAGGAGGGAGAAATTTTTTTGAAAAAAGAAAAGGACTACTTGACAATAAAAAATGAGCAGCTTCGATGAGAAGGAACCATTGGCATTCACGTGTGAAATTATTGGGATTTCAGCTTTGGGAAAAGTGAGGAAAAGGATGTAGGTTGTACCTTATACCATCACGTCTGCAGGGGTAGTTTTGGCATATTAGAAATAGTATATGATAAAGGTGGCTACTTTATACAAAACTGACATATGTGGCTAGTAGGTAAAAGAAGGATAAACAAGTGGCTACTTATATATTTATCTCTTTTTTAATTTGATCTCTATTGTTATAAAATTTTCATTTCCGATATAGGTTAAAGTATATATATAGTCTCTAATATTTATTTTAGTTTCTAATGTAGTTTTTAACCTTTGAAAATATCTAATTCAATCCGATACATTTTGACTAAGTGTAATTTTAGCCCTAACATGAAATCTCTTAACAAAAAAAAATTAAATTAAATCGTAGGTTCTTTTACTGATTAGTATTCACGTTGAACATCTAGATTTTAAAGGAGATATTACATTAATTTTTGTTATGAAAAAATTATTAATTTTTCATTATTTAACTCTAGCAACTCACTTCTATTTTCATTCCTAAACATAGTAAATTTAACATGTTTATCAACGCTCCAGGTTCTTAATGTTCATGTCAATTAGTTAGTAAATACATGACATAAAATTTTCATTAAAAAAATGTTATGATGAGGCTAGAATTGAATTTTAGTCCAAACGTGAGGGACTAAATTAAAAAAATTCAAATGTTAATGACTATATATATATATAAATATCAATATTTTTCAATTAGAAATTTGTCTTTTAATAATATTAGAAGTTTATAATGAATTTGTAGTTAAGCCTTTAAAAATATTAATTTTGATGAACCGACTGAAATATAAATTTTAATTATACACCTTATCAAATAAACAGAAAATAAAAATTGTCTATTGCACAATGAAAATTTCTACTTAAGGAAAAAAAATTCTTGAAGTTAAAGATACATATCTAAACCTAGGGGTGAACACCGACCCCGATACCTCGTGAACCCGCCCCGCCCCACCCCATTTAAATGCTTAGTCGGGGTCGGGGTCACAAATACAGGCCCGTTTAGTAAACGGGGCGAGGTCGAGGTATGGGGATTGAACCCCGTCGAGGTATGGGGTACCCCGATTAGTGGTTTTTTTAGAAAAAAAAAAAAAAATCCCCCCACCCCCAAGGCAAAGCCCAGCCAAGGCAAAACCCCACCCCCAAAACCCACCCACTAGACAGTAGTCCATTTATTATTATTTTTATTTTTTTTCTTTTCTTTTCCTTTTCTATTACTTAATTTTTTTAAACGGGGTGGAATTGGGGTACCCCGACCCCGACAATTAAATGGGGTGGAGTCGGGGTAAAACTTAATTGGGGCGGGGTCGGGGTGCCATATTTTGGCTTAAACGTGATGTGAATCATAATAGGTTAAATAGTTTAGGTTTATTTATGAGTTATTATTAGAGAATTGGTTTACTTTAATGTAATTAATTAGTATTAGTTTATAGTTATTTTAGTTAAATTTAGGGTTTCTTTTGTAAGGCTATATATAGCCATTTTAGGTTCATTTTGTAGACATCTCATATCTTATCTTTTATCCAATTTGAATATCAATCAAATAGAGAGAGTTTTCTCCTCTTTAGGGTTTTAATCCCTTTGTTGGTACTGATGTGGGGAGAGGCCGAGTCCACGGCCTCAACAAGCAAATCCATGCTTGATTGGGAAATCCATCACAGCCTCAACAAGCAAATCCATGCTTGATTGGGAAATCCATCCCAAGAACATAGGGGTTAAAACCCTAAAGAGGAGAAAACTCTCTCTATTTGATTGATATTCAAATTGGATAAAAGATAAGATATGATTGGGAAATCCATCCCAAGAACATAGGGGTTAAAACCCTAAAGAGGAGAAAACTCTCTCTATTTGATTGATATTCAAATTGGATAAAAGATAAGATATGAGATGTCTACAAAATGAACCTAAAATGGCTATATATAGCCTTACAAAAGAAACCTTAAATTTAACTAAAATAACTATAAACTAATACTAATTAATTACATTAAAGTAAACTAATTCTCTAATAATAACTCATAAATAAACCTAAACTATTTAACCTATTATGATTCACATCAAAACGGGGTCGGGGTGTAATCGGGGTACCTCGACCTCGCCTCACCCCGCCCCATGTTCACCCCTATCTAAACCTGCACGTAATACAAAGCATTTTAACTCAACCCTTTCTAAAATGCTCTATATAGTATGAAATTCCAGAGAAGCAAAATAATTGATTTTTCAATTCAAGCAATTATGGTAACAAGTTTATCTACTTACTTTATAAAGAAAATTGCTGCGGAAATTGTGTTGATTTATATGAATTGTGGAACCATAGAATATACGAATACGAATATGGGTTTTGAGTTAATAGTTTTTTTATGTGTTTGTAATTTAATTTCTTTGAGGACCATTTCCACTCAAGCAAGCACTAATGTTCTCAATGACCTTGAATTGAAGATCGTTCAAGTATTTTTCTCTCTCTCTCCACACCCAAATGAAATTTCTAAAAGTTTAGGTTATGTTTGGTAATCTTTTCAATTTTTGTTTTCTATTTTTGTGTTTTTTAAAGGAGAAACAGAAATATTTGATGACTGTTTCTTATTTTTTATTTCTAAAAATAAGAAAGAAACAGAAATGTGTTTGATAATTATTTCTTATTTCTGTTTCTCTTTTAAAAATAAATAGAAATAGGTTGAAAATATTAAAATTTAAAATGAAATATTTAAAAATATTATAATATAACTTTTAGATATTTATAATATATTTTATAAGTCAAAACAAGACAAAATAATAATTTATTAATCTGTTGAAAATTTTGAAAACAAGAACGAGAATAAAAAAACTAGAATATATTGTTTCTAAAATTTCTACACAATTTTAGAAGTGTTTTTAAAAAAATGAGAAATGAGAAATAAAAAAGAGTTACAAAACAATTTAATTTCTTAAAAAATGAGAAAAATAAACAAGAAACGGAAATTTGGGAAGGTTATTAGCAAGCTTTTACTTTACAAACTAAATAATTATTACTTATATATATTACTTTTGTCAATATATTTATACTCTTTAAAATTTAAATACACGTAAAAGTAGATTTTTAAAATGTTGTATAGATAAGTGAGAAGTTGATTTGTCATAAAAATGAAAAAAATTAAATCAAAACAATTTTTCAGTCCGATCCAACTTTGTTACGTACTTTTAGTTTTTCTCACTTTTAAACAATCGTATCACCAAGATCACTTTTATCAAATAACATAAAGTAAAGTCATGATTGATAATCATTTAGTCTTTTTTTTTTTAATTAAAAAAAAGAGAGAGAGATTGTTTTGATATCCAATTCAGTTTTTAAGATTTATAAATTTTGAAAAACGTTTTTGAAATTATCAATAAATTTAAAAAAAAAAACATTTTTATTTTGTAACTATTTTTTATTATTATTATCAAACATGTTTGGTTATTTTTTTTTAGAAATAAATATTACTTTTGTTTTAAAAAACAGAAAACCAAAAAAAATAATTAAAAATTAAAAATAGAAAAACCAACAACACAAAATGAAAATGATTATCAAATAGGAAAAAAATTATTGTTCTATTTTTATGTGGTATTGTGTTACCTTTACAGCTAATTGATGATCCTACCGACTACAATTGTGTGGATATCTACAAGCAACCCGCTTTTGATCATCCATTACTTAAAAATCACAAGATCCAGGTAAATTTCACTAAAAACAATCTAATAATAACTTTTTATTTTTATGATTTTTTTAAGTCTAGAATTTTAATTTTTGGTAGTTGTAAGCACATTATAATTTGCTCAAATAACTTTTTGAATTACTTCCAACTAGATTAATTTGGTATTAAAAATTGCAGATGGAACCAAATTTTGAATTGGAGTCGAAGAAAAGCTCATCAGGAGGTGGAGGTTGTCCAAAAGGGAAGGTGCCAATTAAAAGAATGAATAATTAATCTCTATTGCATTCAGATCATTTTGATAATTTTCACCAATTTAATAGTGAACATCCCGGTGAACATGTAAGTTACAATTTTCTATATATAGTTATACGTTAAATAAATCAAACGGGTCAAACACAAATAAAGAGTTAAGATAAAGCAAATTGATTAGGAATAAAAGAGTAAAGCAATTTCTAAAATGAAATAATGAGTAAAGAGTTTGAATATCTATAAATGTAAATGATAATTAACTAGTTTGGGTATGTAGTTTGCTACACTTGACACAGATATTACGACTAAATACCATGGAGTTGGAGCATCTATTTCCGTTTACGACCCTCCATCTAAAATGGACCAAGTTAGTATGGCTCAAATTTGGGTTTAATCTGGACCACCTTTTCAACTCAACAATGTACAAGCTGGTTGGGCGGTAAGTCCTACACTCATAAAAAAAATATTCTAGTTTTTATATTTGATTATAAAAATAGCTTCGGTTATTTTCAAACATGTTTTCAAAACTATTTTACTAAAAAACCATATAACCACTTTATTATATTATAGTGTGGAGTTAGTTTCTTTCATCCCATTATATTATATTGCATGTATTAATATAAATGCTTCATCCTATGTCTCTCTAGGTACATCCAAAGATATATGGTGATGGACGAACCTATTTGACTGTATTTTGGACTGTGAGAATCAAATTTTACTCTTCCTTTTCTTATAAAATATTGTGTTTTTATTTTCTTTTTTGAAATTCATTTACAATTCAATTACTCTTTCTATATATTTGTTAGAAAATATATCTAACCAAAATCATATAATTACGTTCAGTGGCGAGGCTAGAAAATTATTTTTGGGGGGCAAAATTACATATAAAGAGGAAGTCGTATAAAATGATGATTCGACACATATTTCTATATATCACAATTTATAATTTATAATTTATAATTTATATATTGACAAATTGACTAATTTTTTTCAATTTTTTTTATATTTGATTCAATAGTTAGAATTTTAGTTTTGACTTTTGTTTTAATACAAAATTATAAAACAAACTTTTTTTTTTGTTAAAATTTATTTTTAATTATAAAAGTATATATGTATTCATACTATAAACAAATTTCAAAATAATTTCTTATTTTATAAAAGAAATTGGTAGTTCATTTGTTTGTTTTATACATTTTTAATTTAATAATAATAAATCAAATTATTTATAAACATTGAGCCTAATATTATCACCAAATTATTGTCATATAAAAAATAAAAATAAAAATATGCATTTAATGAATACTAAACAATGAACATTTTTTTTAATAGGAAACTGAAACTTTCATTAAATAAAAGAGAGATTATAACTAGGGTGATAAGAAATCAACCCACACCAACCGGATTACTAAATAATGCAATGTATGAATTAGGGGTGAAAGAAAAAACCGAAAACCGGAAAAATAAACCGGGCCGAAACAGTAAAAAACCGAACCATCCCGGTTTCCATTATTCAAAAACCGAACCGGCTAAAACCGGAACCGAACCGGCTTCTAAAAAACAAGTAAAAATCCCATACCCCTTCCCTATTTCCCCTAATTTTTATTTATTTGTTTTATTTTATATATTTACTTATCACTTTATTTTAATTTATATTTTATATATTTATTAATATAATTTTTTCAACTAAGTTATTGTTTATGTTTGATTTTTTTGTTGTTTCATCCTTCAATGTTGGAGGATTTTTTTAAAAAACTAAATGCAAATGGCCTATACTAGAAAAACCGGAAAAAACCGAAAACCGAACCGGTAAAAACCGGGCCGATTCCTATTATAAACCGAACCGGTCCGGTTTTTAAAATTAATTGAAAAACCGGACCGAACCGAACCGGTTTCACCCCTAGTATGAATCATGGATGGATGCAACAAAAATTATCTAGAAAAATAAACAATAGTCATATCTACTAAAAAATATATTTAAAACAATAAAAACGTACATTAATGAAAAATAAAATTTTTCCAATTTGTTCCCAAATGACTATTATATAGTTTATTTTTAAAAGAGTTAAATGTCCCTCAATACTCCATATAAAGACCGAGCTTAATTTTTTGGAGGGGCAGGATTAAAAATTCAAATAAAATTAAGGACTTAGCAATTTTTTAGGGGTCAAAATTGAAAATTGAAATAAAATAATATATAAAAAACTAAAATTTTAAAATTTTTGGAGGGGCAATTGCCCCCCCCCCCCCCCCCCCAAACCCCTAATGTGGCCTCGCCACTGATTACGTTGCTACCCATCAATCGATCAATTAATTTCGGTCTCTTTCTAAAATTGCAATTCATTCATCGCAGGCGGATAGTCACATAAAAACTGGGTGTTATAATATGATATGTCCAGGTTTTGTGCAAGTAGATGCCCATCTTTACCCTGGTCAACCTATTGATAGTGTCTCTGTAAATGGAGGCCAACAATACATTATTGACTTGAAGATATACCAGGTCAATAATTATCATATAAATTTATATTATATGGTTCTTAAATGATTTATTAGCATTTAAACCTATTTAACTCGTTTTTCTATATTTTGATGTAAGTATGAGTCACAATCCTTCTATTCAACTACCACACGAGCTTATTTTTTAATACATATATATGGACAGGACCAAACAAGTAAAAATTGGTGGTTGATATCAGGAGACACAAAAATAGGATATTGGCCAAAGGAAGTATTCAACTATTTGGTAAATGGGGGATTCGTTTTTAGATATGGAGGAAGAACAACAAACGGTCAAGATGGAACAAGCCCACCAATGGGTAGTGGCCACTATGCTACCAAATTGACCGATCAATCTAGTTTCTTTTCAAAAATGAAATTATTAAATTGGGGGCTTACTGAATCCGACATCCCTTCTCATTTGGTGAAAGTGAATGTTGATAGTTTGAATTGTTATACCTTAAATTATTTGAGCTTTCAAGACCAACAAATGGGTCAAGTACTCACCTTTGGAGGACCAGGAGGAAATTGTGGTGTTTGAATTTCATTTTCCAAATTCTAATGAATTAATATTATCATAAATAAAATTGCAAGTTTTGAAGATTTGTCCTATTTTATTTACGTCATATATGTAATGTTTTTAGTTGTTGCTTTTATCTCTTTTATTTCTAGAAATTGTAACGTTGAAGTTCATGAATTATGATCTTGCAAAGCCTTTCTTTCCTTTATGCCTAGTTGGCTTTATTGATCGAAAAAAACAAATCGTGAACTTTGATCACTAAACTTATATGAGTATTTAACTTGTGTGTTGTATGTTTATTTCTTTTTAAAAATATCTCAAAATTTAAAGATTTTTGATGTGTAGAGGTTTTCTTTTCTTTTTTTGGAAAAAAAAAACACTTTATGATTTTATTTAAATCGATACAAGTCCCTAGAGAATTATACATTGTATGATATATAGGACAATGTTGTTTAAGCTAAATCAATTAACACTTAAACTAACAAGTATTCACTCAATAATCCAGATGAACTAAGAACAAACTAAAGAAATTGAACAGCAGAAGCAAATCAAGCAGACAAAGAAGAAGAACACAGATATTACGTGGTTCAGCAAATGCCTACATCCACGGGAGAATCAGGAAGCTTTCATTGAACATCAGTAGCAAGAATACATCGTGAACTCTCAGATTACAATAATCTCACTCAGCTCACAAATTCAGAAACCTTCTGAATTCATCAATGACAACTTTCTCTCTCTGTTTTCTCTCGAGCTCTCTATCTCTATTATGGCTTCCTTTTATACTCAGCCAATCAGAGAATAAGTCTAGAATCTTCTTAGTACAGAAGAGAATATAGTTAGTTATTCTTGCACATGGCTCCACCAGCTCATCATTGCCACGTCAACTCAAATGATTAGCTGTAATTTGTAATCAACTTATTACAGACAATTTTTCTTTGAAAATCTAAAACTTATTTTTTTAATCTATTCTTTTAGATGGAGTCTCATCTTAATTTTCAACCTATTACAATAAATGACATTATTTATCTTAAATATGTTAAATCACCATTAGGCCCACAAGTTTAAGACATGAGAGAGTAAATTTAATCATATATATCTCAACAAGATGCACTTAGATTTCTCTCAAAGGTTTTAAAAATTAATAATATAATGATGTGTCTTAAGTTTTTTTTTTCTCAACGATATAGGCTCGTTTGGTAACCTTACCCGTTTTATTACTTGTTTCTTATTTCTCTTTCTTGTTTTTTTCTTCTTGTTTTTTTAAAGAAGAAACAAAAACATATTTGATAACCGTGTTACTTATTTTTTTTGTTTTTGAAAGAAAAAAGAAATAGAAATGTGTTTGGTAACTATTTCTTGTTTCTATTTCTCATTTTAAAAAAACAACTATATGTTGAAAATATTACAATTTTTGAAATATTTAAAAATGTTATATCAGAATAATTTTTAGATATTTATAATATATTTTATAAGTTAAAATGTGACAATGTAATAATTTATCAATGTGTTGAAAAATTTGGAAACAAGAATAAGAAACAAAAAATAAGAAATTGTTGTTTCTAAAAACTCTACACAATTTTAGGAAATGTTTCTTAAAAATAGGAAATAATAAATATGAAGAGTTACCAAACAACTCAATTTCTTAAAAAATGAAAAATAGAAATAAGAAACACAAATTGAGAAAGTTTATCAAATGGCCATAATTACTCCTCTACAACTTACTACCTTTCATTCTGCATGATCATGAATGAAGATAGAGAATTGCATAAATTTTGTTGAAATACTCACAAATGTGCATGCATCAAATATAATATCATAATTTTAAATTAATTATAATTAATTTTAGAAGAGAGTTAAATACAAAATACGTACTTACATTTTAGATTATTGTTAACCTACACTTTTTTTAAAACACTCATGTACTTTAATAAAATTATAATCACACTCTTTTATTAGTTAGTTTTAACAAAATTAAAGCACACATACGTATTTTACGCTTGCCGTATTCTAATAACGTTATATGGAAGAAAAAAATCTTCATATTTAATACAATGAATACAACCCAAATTCAATATTCTCTAAAGTAGGAAAATAGAGAAGTCTCCATTTATGTTTCAGTAACAACGAATGTTATTTAGTAGGGCAACATAATTAATAGCAAAATAAATGTTTTCTAATTAAAGCAAATTAAATATGGTAACAAGTTCGCTACCTACTTTATAAAGAAAATGGCTGTGGAAATTGTGTTAATTTATATGAATATGAACTCTGGCCACCGAAAGAGTATTACGAATAGAACTATGGGTTTTGAGTTAATAGCTATTTTATGTGTTTGTAATTTATTTTCTTTGGGAGTTTCTTTGAGGACCATTTCCCCTCAAACAAGCACTAATGTTCTCAATGACTTTGAAATGAAGATGGTTCAATTATCTGCTCTCTCTCTCATTTTTTCAACTTAAAAAAGCTACTGTTATCTCTAATATGGTATTAGTGTTACCCTTGCAGCCAATAGATGATCCTACCGACTATGATTGTGTGGATATTTACAAGCAACCAGCTTTTAATCATCCATCACTAAAAAGTCATAAGATCCAGGTAAAACCCTACTCCACCAAAATAATCTCTCTAATATGTATAAATTAATGTTTTGGAAGTTTCAATAATTTGTAGATGGAACCAAGTTTTCAAGTAAAATCAAAGAAAAGCACATCAAAAGATGGAGGTTGTCCAAAAGGGAAGGTGCCAGTAAAAAAAATGAATAATTCATCTCTATTGCATTCAAATATTTCGGATCAATTTCACCAATTTAATAGAGAACGTCCTGGCGAACATGTAAGTTTACAATTTCATGTATATATATATACACGTCAAATATATAAGAACTTGTCTAGCTAATATAATGAAGAAACTAGGTGGGGAAACTGAAGCAAAATTAAGAAGAATAAAAAACCAAGTGCTAAATTAGGGTCATTCCATAATATTTTGTTTCTTTTTGTTTTTAGTTTTTAAAAACATATGTGCGTTTGATAGTTAATTGTTTCCCATTTTTGCTTTCAAAACTATATAAATTTTTTTGGACACTGTACACTTTAGGTCTTGATTCAGATCGTTCTTCAAAGAGAAGCTAATTTAAATTTTATTTGAAAAAACAACTTTTTAGTAGTTTGATAATGATAAAATTAGGTAACCTTAGATTACATTATTCCTATATTTATGATTTTGTAAGGAAAACCAACTTTAAAAAATAATTTTTTTAATTATATATTTATTTGATCATTTGAAAAAAAAAAGAGTGAACGATAAATAAGATCTCGTGGATTTGGTCAAATGTACGAACATCAAAGTATTTTTTTTTAAGGAAAGTATGGGGAAAATAGATAAAGTATTTTAAAGAGTCAAATTTTTACATTTATAAAAATTGTACCCCACGTAGAAGAGTGCATTGGCCCTTGAGAAGAGAAGAAAAAAAAAGTGGATTAAGATGTTAAATATTTAATGATATTTAGTGGGCAAAGAATATCATTAATATATTTTGAAATTACATAAGTGTAATTTTTAATTTTTAAACAACAGAGAACGTTCATACATTTGATCAAAATTATATTGGCATTGGGATTGGAAATATAGATATAAATATTAAATAATTCTATCTAACAAGTGTGTGTGTATAATGGTAGTTTGCCACACTAGACACAAATACAATGACGAGATACCGTGGAGCTGAAGCATTTATGTCTATTTATAATCCTCCAACTAAAATGAACCAAGTCAGTATGGCTCAAATTTGGGTTCAATATGGACCACCCATTGAACTCAACTCTGTTCAAGCTGGTTGGGCGGTAAGTTCTTCACTTTTTTAAACAAAAACAAAAAAAAATATTCTAGTTTTTTTATATCTTATTAGAAATTACATGAAAAAGTATAAAAACACTTTTTAAGAGACGTGATTTGACCAAAGATCAATATCCTAAATGCGTAATGATTTGGTTTTGGTCAATTATATATTTTAAAAATATGTTTTCTACTTTTTAAATGAGTTTTAAAACAAGCATATTTTTTTATATGATTTAAAAGCTAAAATGTTATGTACCTCAACATTATATTATACTCATATGCATGTGATCTTATATAATTTCATCATCTCTTTCTAGGTACATCCAAGGATATATGGTGACAGCCGAACCTACATGACTATATTTTGGACCGTGAGAACCAAATTTTATTATTTATTTTCTTAATAAATATTGCGTTTCTATCTAATTTCATTTGAAAAACAATTACTCCCCCCCCCTCTATATATAGTTGGTTATAAAATTGATCTCATTATATTACTATATATCAATTAATTAAATAGTTATTCTCTTTAAAAAAAAATATCAATTCATTCATTGCAGGCAGATAATCACAAGAAAACCGGGTGCTATAATTTATTGTGTCCAGGTTTTGTGCAAGTAGACACGCACAATTACCCCGGGGCCAACCTATTAGCCCTTCTGTAGTTGGAGGACAACAAAACATTCTTCACTTGAAGATACTACAGGTTGTAAATTTTCGTATAATTTTCTATAAAATCCATTTAATTTTTTTAATGAGCTAAATTAGTTCTTAAAAAGTTAATATAGGGCATGATTATAATTGATTTATAATTGGTAACCTATGATGATCCCGAAACATTGACAATTTTTTTTTCATTTTGATCCATGAATTTGTAAAAGTTTCATTTTAGTTTCTAAAAATTATATGATTGCAATTTCTCTCGTTATCTGATCTCTATGTCATTTAATTAACATAAAATTCACGTGAGAGGATTATAATCTCCTCACTAGCTCGGTTTCAATTTTCAAAGTGTTTATCTCATTATTTACATCTTTCTCTTTTTTTTTTTGGCAGGACAAAATAACTGGAAATTGGTGGTTGGACTCACAAGGTACATTAATAGGATATTGGCCACCGGAAATTTTCTCTTATATGGAAAGTGGGTCATTAGTTGTAAGATATGGAGGAAGAACAACAACCGGTCCAGATGGAACAAGCCCACCAATGGGTAGTGGTCACTTTGCTAGCATTTTGACCAATCAAAATTGTTTCTTTTCAAAAATGAAAGTAATTAATTGGGATTACGAAGAATACGATATCCCTTCTAATGACATGGTTGTGAATGTTGATAGTTTGAATTGTTATACCTTAGACTATTTGGGCTATCATGGCCAATCTTTAGGGCAAGTACTTACCGTTGGAGGACCTGGTGGAAACTGTGGTGTTTGAATTTTATTCTCCAATATTTAATTTATATCATAAATAAAATTGCTATGACACATTTCAAATTCAGCTAAAATAATAGTAATTGTTTTAATTATAAATTTAGTTCCAACTCTTTCAGTTTAGTATGTATGAATTTAAAAGTCTTAATTTAATCTCTATGGTTTTAGAACATGTGTCAATTTAATCCTTATATTTTTCAAAATTTTAATTTAATCTAATATGATTTTATACAAACACATAATACGTCCCAATCATCACAGTATTTACATGTTAAAATTCCCCATATTTATTAAATCACATCATAATTTATCTTTTTCACGTGACTGGTTCATAGGAAAAAAAAACTTATAAGCAAGACTTATTAATTTTTTAGACAATGACGTTTCATAAGTTTTTATCAAATCTTAGTATTAAATTGAAACTCTAAAAAAGAATAAAGACTAAATTGAAATAGACTTCGAACATAAAGGATTAAATTTGTAATTGAACAATATTATTAGGGTAAAATGCAAATGAGACCCCTGTGTTTTTTTTTTTCAAATGCATAAACACCCCATGTGGTTTGAAAATGGCAAATCACACCCCTGTATTTTCAAAAATTTTCAATCAGACCTCTCCCCTTCAATGCCAATAATTTTGTTTTAACCATAACTTCTTCGTTTGAACTCCGATTTAGATGATTCAAGATGCTTTGGAATCTTCATTTCAGGCTCTACATAATAGTCACCTCAAAAATTTTAAATGACTAATAAATAAAATAGTTTATTAACATCTAAATTCTATATACGATTGACACTCTTAACTCTATTGGTCAATGATAATTTAGAAGTTTTGAAGTGACCATAGCGTAGAGACCGAAATGAGGATTCGAAAACATTTTGAATCATCCAAATCGGGGTTCAAACAAACAAGTTATGGCTAAAAGAAAATTATTAACATTGAATGAGAGGGGTCTGATTGAAAAAAATTGGAACCACAGGGGGTGTTCATGTATTTAGAAAAAACCATAGGGGTCTCATTTGCATTTTACCCATATTATTATTATTAGGGTAAAATACCATTTGGGTCCCTACACTTTCACTCAAGTTTTATTTTCGTCCTTAGACTTTCAAAATTAGCGTTTTTTGTCCATCGACTTTCAAAACCTACCTTTTCAGTCATTCCCTTAAGTTTTTCGTTAGTTGACTGTCAGTCACCGCTAATGTGTCATTATTGATGATGTGGTAGGCTGACGTGGCGCTTCATTTTTCCACGTCGACTGCCATGTCAAAAATACTGCCACATTAGCAACTGACAGAATGACTAAAAAGGTAGGTTTTTGAAAGTTGAGAGACCAAAAATACCACTTTTGAAAGTTCAATGACGAAAATAAAACTCGCGTGAAAGTTTACGGACTAAAATAGTTTGAATTTAGGGGCAAAATTCAAATTCCAAGGAAAATTTTTAAATTTCAATGTAAATTTCAAGGCAACCCGAAATTTTATTTTTATCAAAATAAATATTTGGAAATACGAGTTAACTTGTACTACCTTATTTTTTATAAAAAAAAAAAATCAAATGCTTGTATAATAAAGATATTGATGAGAGAGTAAGGATGACAACATAAGGGTGTGTGCTTATTTTTAATCCTCATACTCTAACCTATCCCTCTGATAAAAAGAATGGAGGCTGATTTGGGATTCTCGAATTCCTCTTGCGCCCTCTCTCAAACCCCACCGTCTTCTTACCATGAATCGTTGATCTGTTTATATCCAAGCTCAGTCTCCTGTCAGATCTTTGCCGTAAAGGCTTTGGGTGAGGGAAGATAGGAATTTTCCGTCGAAGAATATGAAGCTTGAATATGAAAAAGATATAGGATTTTTGGCGAGAGTGATCTCAGATCCAGAGCCCATTCGCCGCTACAGTAAGCATGCAATTGACTTTTGTAAATCAGCTGCTGACTTTGATTTTGCAACACCTGACCCACACGACCTAATGTAAGTTTATAATTCCCCCCTTCCAACTTAAAATTGTGTGATTTTAAATTCTATCTTATAGTCTCAGATAATGAATGGGATTTTTAACAACTTATTTTTAATATTTTTCAATTCTATTTTTCATGATATGTGTTTTTTCTATAATTATGCATCTCTTTACTGAATGTTGTTATTATAAATTGAATTCATAATCTTATAGCTGCTTTCATTGATATTGAAATATTGTAATATCAATTTTTGGTGTTTAGAATAGTTAGTTAGAGATGTTAGGAATGGAAGATTAGTGCAGAGACAACTCAATTTTTTTTTAAAAAAATATTACATTAAAATGGGGGAGGGAGGGAGACTAGAACATTCGACCTCATGGGGAGTGACTATAATACCAAACCATTTGAGCTAAGCTCATGTTAGCGACTCGAATCTTCATTGGAAGGAAGTATAATGCCAAACCATCCAACTTGGCAACTCAGGCCTTTGTTCTTTTTAGTTTTTATATTTTGTAACATAGAAAATCATCATAAATTGAAATAGTTATTTCTTAGGATTTCTTCGTAGGTGGGTGATTAATGTTTGAAATATTTTTTTTAAAAAAAAGAAAGCTCACAAGGCCATTTCATTGAGATATAATGAAAGAAAGAGAAAAGAAAAACAATAGAAAGAAGTGGCAAGACATACCAAAAGCCACAAAAATAAAAACAATAGAAAAGATATACCAGATACCCAAAAAGCCCAAGACAGCCACCAATTTACAAGTATGCGGGACAATAATTTATAATCAAACCTAAGGGATAATTACAAAAGAGTTTTGTAGTTGACACCCAAAAAGAAACATTTACATGCGCCAAATCCCAAACATACTCTCACGTCCCTAAATACTCTTCTATTTCTTTTCAACCATAGTCCGCAAGTAATAGCATAGTAACTTCCCCTTCTCTTTGGAGGGTTTAGCAAGGCTTCCTCTAAAAATTGACGGAAAGTATCATTATTAACCCAAGTCACACAAAAGGTTTGAAATTTTTTTGCCAAATGTTTGAAATAATTTAAAAAGTAAGCAATGTAATTCTATTTTACTTTCAGTTTTGAATTTAGTTTTTTTTTTTTTTTTCATATGGAGGAAGCTACAAAGTTTATTTTAGTTTTCAAAGGCTCTATTGAATGAATACTTGTTTTGTTAATGGTGTGTATTTTGAATTTTAACTTGTCGCAATCTTATATTTGGAACAACAACAGAGTGGAATCAACGTATGATGAAGCTACAATGTTGAAATAATTACCTGATTGGCGGGTAGTGATCCAGGTTAGTTTTATTTGACTTTCAGTTTTGCATGAGAGAACTTTTAATGTATGTTGCTATAATTTTGTCTAGTTTCAAGAATACTGAAAACTTTAAGGCCAAGAACTGACCAAAATAAAACTAAAAACCGAACTGAACTGATTATTAAAAAAAAACGTAACCCAAATTGGAATGACACTGAACCTAAATTGACCAGTAATCGGGCAAAATCGTAAAACATATCTAGACCGATTCTTTGAACACGTCACACGTTCAAACCAATCTGAAATCATCTGTTCCCCAATTATAATCGGACGGTTTCTTCATTTGCCAAAATTATATATTGGATCGTTTTCGGTCTTTACGAAACCAAGTTGATTTCTCACCCCTGTATAAATTATATTATCATTGAATTTAAACCAAACTGAATCAATTATTAAAAAAGACTTAACCCACAGAACATGTATCTAAATTGACCAATAACTGGCCAAGACCAAAGTTAAACCAACTAAAACCTATCTAGACCGCTCCCTCGAACAAGCCACATGTTAAAACCAAACTGAAATCATCAGTTCTTCAATCATAAATGGACGATTCTTCATTTCTAATTAGTATTCTATTTTCACATCAATTTATTTTGAAAAAAAATATGGACGAATAATAAAACAAACAAATTCATTTTTAGTACATTAAAAATATCACCATGATATTTCTATAACTTAATTTCATTGATTAATTTTAATTTTAAAATTGAGTAAACTAATTTTTTTATGAATCTTTATCCAATAAATAGTTATTTATCATTATTTATATATTACTCTTAATTGAATAATTAGTGATTAAAATAATTAATAAAATAATATTTATTTATGCAATTTTTATGAACTTTTTTAGAAAGAATATTTCCCCAAGTGTCAACTCAATAAAATTTACTTATGAACTTTTTTTAGAAAGAATAAGGACAAGCTTAGTATTCCCCCAACCGTCAACTCTATTAGTTGCTATTTGAGAGGTTACTCTGTTGTAGCTCTTCTCAAGGCTTATGTGGAAAAGACTAATAAGCAAAGCAACTATATTAGTCTTTATCACCTTTTCTCTTATTGTTTTTCTTCTTCTTTTAACTATAATAGTAGTATAGTTTATGTGATTGGCTATGTTAATCTTCTCTAGGCTTTGACAAATGACAATTAGCAAAGTTAATTAGGGAGTTCAAGAATATCTAATATATATATAAATAGCATGATCCTCAGTTTTAAGTTATGCTTTCAAATCTCTATTTTTGATTTATTTTCCAAGTCATATTCTCCTTGATTAATTACTTGTAGCTCTCTCTGTTTTACATTATTAGGAAATTTCAAAATCTCTTAGTCTTTATATATTTGCCCATTTTCCATAGACAACTTGTCTCTTTTTCTCCTCCTTGTTCATCTCCTTCCCCTTTGATTAAAAATCATCTTTCTTCTCCTTCTCCTTCTCCACATAAAATTTTCGTACAAACTTGCTAGCTGCAGCTTATAGAACCATTTTATTCCCAATAAACAAGTGTCAGACACAGAATTTTCTTCCCGTAACTTTTAAATTAACCTCTATCTCTATCCCTCCATGGACACGTCTCCAATTGATTCAAAGGGGCGCAATTCACTACATGACCAGATTATAGTCCTAATTACTACGATTCCACTGGTCATTGTCTTTTTTCTGATTTATCTTTTCTTCATTTTTCGGCGAAGGTCAACAAATCTCGAGCAAACTAACATTGAGATGACGGTCAACACTCAACAACCCCATGACCAGCTTGAGCCGATATGTATAGATGACCTTGGGATCACAGAAGCAACCTTTGATCCCCATTCCATTACAGTTAATCCGTATGGAATGTATAGATGTCATATTTGCCAAATGGAGTTTTGTGAAGGAGAACCCATTGGTTCTCTTGATGGCTGCAATCACATATACCATACCGCTTGCCTGGCCGACTCGGTCGCCTCCAACTTCACTACATGTCCTGTTTGTCGACGGAACATGATATCTATATCAGTTGAGGACGCAAACAGTGACAATAATTAAGTTTTTTTTTTTTTTTTTTTTTTTTGCTAGCTGGGTTAGGGTATGGGTATTGTATCCTGTCAGAAATGTTCATATTTTTTTTTTTAACGAGAATTTTGTTCTTTTTTAACACTCTTCTCGTTATTTTGAAGTCAATATTAATCTAAGTTCAAAACGTTTTAACCTTAATGAAGTAATCATATTAATTAGCTGATACAAATGCAGTTTCCACGTACAGTACAGGGGAATGAAAAAGGATAGAATATGCTGAATCGAATGCTTGTTTGCTCGTTGAAAATTCTATTTATTGCAGGAACAAAAGCCAAATATCAGATTTAATAATAACTAATTGATTATGGGTAGACAAATATCCCATGGATTATGCTGGGTCAGCTTGATCCATAAAATTCAAATTAATTAGATTATTAACCAGTTTTTAAGCGTAAGTTCATTACTCGGCCGAAATTCAAACCATCTTAGTCTGATTGTATAATGGGCCCTTTTCATTTAGCCCAATGCCTTTTTGTTCTTCCTAATCTTTTTGTACAGTTGTTGCTGTATATTCTTTTTATTTTATTCTCTCACTTGTTAAGTTTTTACCATTGTATTCTTTTTATTTAGGGCCATTGGTTCCATAATTTAATACAAATAAGACCATTTTATTTAAATTTATACCGCGTAACTATTTCTTTTGATTATCCATGTAATTATGGTTCAAAAGGTATTTACGAAAAACGAGTTCAGAATCTTAAGTAAACAAAATCAAATAATTAATTTTCTACTGTGGTATTATACTCCCCTCTATATAAAATTGAAAATATTATAATTCTAAATTAATTAATTAGAAAATACAAATTTTGTTATTGAATATGTAACATATCCATTTGGTAAATTTTGTATGCTATGCTACGTTAATATATAACAGAGAGTAATAATATTTAAAAATAATGTTTAAATAAAATAAAATGCTGACGGAAAATGCTGTGTTTAACGAAGAATTTCTCAACTTTAGGAGAGGTGTTTCAACTTCAAAGCACTTTTTGAGAAAATATAAAATAACTATTAAAAGGAAAATTTCAATACAATTGTAATTGACACTTGGCTGAGTGTAAAATTATCACTAAATTAAAAATATCGCATCGTTAAATATTTTCGGATAATTCAGAAAAAATATTCGAATAATTATAAATGAAATTAATCAATTGAGATTATTTAATATATATTTTTCTTCTTGACAAAAAATTAATTTAATAATTAGAAATAGCTAATTTATATTAAATTATTACTATCTTATAAAAATTAATGAATATGCGAAATTCAATGCGAGTTAATTTGTTCACAAATTCGTCTGATAAAAATTAGATAAGGCAACAACCAATGATATATTTGGTAAATTCCAGAGAACTTTCCATATATTTCTTAGCAACAACCAATGATATTCATGAGGTAACAACTAATAAATAAAAAATTAATGGTTTTTCGAAATCAAGCAATGATATTAGCAGTCTCTATGCTTTATCTTTATAAGAAAATGGATGTTGAATTGTGACCCTAAGAATAATTAGGATGGCTTTTCAGTTTATAACATTGTTAAGTCTTTGTTTTATTTCTTGTGGCATTTCCAGTCAAACAACCACCACCATTCTGAATCACCATCAAATGGAGATTATTCAAGTATCTCTCTCTCTCTCTCTCTCTCTCTCTCTCTCTCTCTCTCTCTCTCTCTCTCTCTCTCTCTCTCTCTCTCTCTCTCTCTCTCTCTCTCTCTCTCTCTCTCTCTCTCTCTCTCTCTCTCTCTCTCTCTCTCTCTCTCTCTCTCTCTCTCTCTCTCTCTCTCTCTCTCTCTCTCTCTCTCTCTCTCTCTCTCTCTCTCTCTCTCTCTCTCTCTCTCTCTCTCTCTCTCTCTCTCTCTCTCTCTCTCTCTCTCTCTCTCTCTCTCTCTATATATATATATATATATATATATTCTTTTAAATTTGAGATTTAAATAAAAATATAGAAGTGTGTTATTAGTTTATCATTTCATCTCTTAAATTAAAATAGATAAATAAATTGCTCTTTGATATCCGTTGCAGCCAATAAATGATCCAATGGACTATGATTGTATAGATATCTATAAGCAACCAGCTTTTGATCATCCATTGCTTAAAAATCACAAGATCCAGGTTAATTCCACTCAAAATAATCTCTCTCTATACATATAAGAGTGTTTTTCGTGATTTTTTTTAAGTTATGAATTTTGATTATTCATATATTTGTATGTGATAACTTGCTCGTTCAAATAACATTTTAAATAATTTCCACAGGATTAACATGGTTAATAATTTCAGATGGAACCAAGTTTTCAATTGGAGTCAAACAAAACCTCATCACAAGGGGAAGGTTGTCCAAAAGGGAAGGTGCCAATAAAAAGAATGAATAATTCAACTCTATTGAAATCAGAAAATCGATTTCACCAATTTAGCAGTGAACATCCAGGCGAACATGTAAGATGTAATTTTCCGCACAGATGAAAGTCTTAGTATATTTGAATTTATCAAACTATTAAGATAAAACATGAATGGTGAAAATGAAAAAAAAAAATCTTCTAAACTTAGGGTCGTTGTCAACATGAAGATAGCTTAACATTTTAGATATCATCATTCTTTCACTTGATTGAAAGTTCAAGCCTTACCTACCCCTCAGGTGGTTTGGTATGGTTTAGCTCATTTCTTATATTTTTAGTTTTATAGAAACATGGACATTTGAGAATTTTTAAAGTAAATAATCTAACGAGTTTATGTATATGGGATTTTGAGGTAGTTTGCTACACTTGATACAAGGATTACAACTAAATACCGTGGAGCAGCGGCATTGATTAGCACTAACGAGCCCCCTACAAAAATGGGCCAAGTTAGTATGGCCCAAATTTGGCTTCAAAACGGACCACCCAATGAACTCAACAATATTCAAGCTGGTTGGGCAGTAAGTCTTGGATTTTAGTCATTTTTAAATTTTGTTATGTTTCCAAATTTATCAGGAAAGAATAATAGTATTTAATGAAAAAAATAGAAAATTCCTCGAAAATGTCTCTTCACGAGACAATGACCATCGTTGATATCCTATAGTTCATATGCTATAGATTGATTATGGGTCAAAATTACCTCTTTTTAAGTGACATTTTGTACCTTTTCATGAAATATATCTTTCTTTCTTTAATAAGCTTGAAAACAGCCATAGTTTTTAATAGGTTTTTAAAAACGACCAAATTTTCTTCAAATATATCCCTTATTATATTCTATTTTATTATTAATTTCCTTCCACCGTATGCTTGTCTCTCTAGGTGCATCCAAAGATGTATGGTGACAGTCGAGCATATTTTACTGCATTTTGGACGGTAAGAGAAGTCATTTCCTCTTCTTATTGAATTTGAGGGAAATAAAGTATTATTTATAATAATAAGTTTCTATAAATCAATCAATCAATTAATTAATTGTTATCTCTAAAATACGATTCATTAATTGCAGATAGATGGACACACTAAAACCGGGTGTTATAATGTATTGTGTCCAGGTTTTGTGCAAGTAGACGATCAACTTTATACTGGTAGACCTATTAGTCACATTTCTGTTTACAAAGGACAACAATACATTATTAACTTGAAGATACTACAGGTCATTTTTCTATTATCATTTACTATTATATAAATTTACGAAAAATTGCAATGAATTCTTATAATGATTTATTCTATTGTATAATGATTTTGCAGGACCAAACAAGTGGACATTGGTGGTTGATCCTGGGAGATAGAAAAGTAGGATATTGGCCAAAGGAACTCTTCAACCATTTGAATGAAGGGGCAACTTTTATTAGATATGGAGGAAGAGCAACTAACGGTCCAGATGGAACAAGCCCACCAATGGGTAGTGGACAATTTGCTAACAGATTTGACAATCAATCAGGTATTTTTTTAAAAGTGAAACTCGTTAATTCTATGTATGAAGAAGATGACATCTCCAGCGATGCCATGAAAACAAATACCGACACTCTGAATTGTTATAGCTTAGACTTCTGGGGCAATCAAGGTTCAGACGGGGAAATGTTCAGCTATGGAGGACCAGGTGGGAATTGTGGGGTTTGAATTTCATTCTGTAAAGGATCATCGACTAATATATTATCATAAAAAATAAAATTTCTATCAACACATTCCTCTTAAAATCACTATTCACGTATTAATTACTTACCTCTTATGACCACCACCAGACTCGAGGCAAAATATCATATTTTTGCTCTGCAAGTATGTTTTTTAAGTTACAAAATTCCATTACTAATTAGTCAATTTCAAGAAGTCAAATTTAGGGGTGTTACCGGTTCGGTTCTTGACAAGAACCAGAACCAAACCAGTAAGCAACTAACTTAATGTCCTGTTTGTCGGTGCAACATGATATCGATATCAGTCGAGGACGCAAACAATGACATTAATTAGAGTGTTTTTTTTTTTGAAATGGGTGTATTGCTAGGTGGGTTAAGTTGTTTTTTTTTAAATGAGAATAAATGTTCATACATTTTTAATATTCTTCTCTTTAATTTTTGTCCATCTCTTTAATTTTGATAATTTGAAGTCCATATTAATCTAAGTTCAAAATGTTTTAAGATGATTTGAAGTGATCATATTTTATTAACTAGCCGATAAGATAGAGAATGGTACTAGAGTTGAATGCTTAATATATAATCTGATCTTTAGCTCAGATTATATATTAGTTAATTAGCTGAATTAACGTTTCAACCCGATAGTGAGAATCAGTTATAGTAATTACATCTGAGGAAGCAGTCAGTAAAATAACATAACCAGGATTTTTAGTATCAAAATGTTTCATCTCAAAACTAATTGATTATGGATGTAGTGATGACATGTTTTTACTTTTAACATCGAATTATAATTATTTTCTCCTATATCTTCTTAATCTTTGTGCATGTATTTGGACTTTTTTATTGTGTATTTTGATATAGAAGGAAAAAGAATTCAAAATCATTAAAATAAAGATTTTAATTCTTGTAATTTTTTTATCTGTAAAATTTTAAAAAACGAGTTCAGAATTTTAAAATATAACCTAATAAATTAAATTGTCAAACTAGGAATCTTATCCATTGCTAGGTCCAGATATTAAATAACTAATTTTCTATCGTGCTATTATTTTCTTGTCAATATAATTTCCTATCGTGATAATGAGATCAAAAAGTAATATTGAAAGTTTTAAATAAATTAATTAAAAATTAAAATCGTGTTATTTTAAATAAATTAATCGTGTTATATATATATATATATATATATATATATATATATAAATTGTTTATGCCACATTTATTTATTAAACAGAGTGTTTCAAAATAATTTTTGAAAAATAAAAGGAACAAACAAATATTATACTAATGTTTATCAAACCTATTTTAAAATATAGAAAGATTTTGTATCTATAAACAAGGGCTGCAAGCAAAACTGGTAGAACCGGTGGAAACTGTGTTTTAGAAACCGATAATAAAACCGGTTTGGTTCCGGTTTCTTACAAAAAGTCAATAAGAAAACCGGAACCGAACCGATAAGGTTTTAATTTAAAAAAGAAATACAAAATTATATATAAAGCCCAAAGTCCAATCCGTTTCTTCCCTTCCTCGTTCAAATAGCCCAAAGCCCACTCATTATTATGGATTTGATGATCATATATATATATATATATATATATGAATTTTAGAATGGATTTTTTGAGTTTCTATTGATTTCATTTGTGATAATTTGATTATGAATGAAGTTAGGATTTCATTGTCAATTATTTGAAGACATTTCTGTTGGTACCGGAACAACACCCCTACTATAAACCTCTGTACCATTGGTCACAACAGGCTTTGAGGTCTATGGTGGCGTCACTCATTAAAAGCGTATTTCAAGGATACATCTTTTAATTGAGGCTATTGATGGAGAAGTAGTATCTTGTGGGGTAGGGTAGAAACCTTATGGTCAACGCGGAGCGAGGTCGATTCTTGGCTGTGGTTCTCTTCAGAGAAGGATTGTGGTAGAAACAGATTCTGAAATCGCCAAAAATCCTCGTGTTCCCAAAGAGGGCAATAGATTTGAAATCCCCTTTTTCCGGCCTCTTGGCTTCTACGGATTTTCCTCCCTTGTCTTCTACGAAACCTTTGCCTGCTATTTAAAAGCACTTTTTGAATCGATGCTCAGCTCAAATGTATAAAATAAACCACATTTACGATGCATCTGTTTTTGGCAAATTATAAATACTTCAGGAAACTATTTTAGGATAGTTCCAAAAAAATATGCCAATAATTATTAAAATATCATATTTTAAAAATATTTTTAATTGTAACTAATTTTGAGCTAATCAATCAATTAGCATTAGTTTATATATTTTTATAATAAGTGAATAACTAATTCAAAGATGAAAGTTGAGAAAAAACCATATAACATATTATTAAAAATTGAGGTCGGGAATGTATTCCCTGTATCCGCCACTGCCCCAATCGTGGCGGGATCCCTCTAATCCGCAAGGAATTTTACTATCCTTAATTAAAAATAGCTAATTAATTTCTATCTTTGAAAAGTTAATGAATTATTTCATAATAATTGAATATGCAAAATTCAATGTGAGTTAAATTAAAATTTAAATAAGACAACAACCAATGATATATTTGGTAAATTCCAGAGAACTTTCCATATGTTTCTTAGCAACAACCAATGATATTCATTAGGCAACAACTACTTAACAAAAATAAATGGTTTTCCCAAATCGAGCAAATAGGATAGGGTTATCTTACTAGTCTCTATGCTTTTACCTTTATAAGAAAACAGATGAATTGTGACCCTAAGAATAATTAGGATGGCTTTTCAGTTTATAACATTGTTATGTCTTTCTTTAGTTTCTTGTGGAGTTGCCGTAAGGACCATTTCCAGTCAAAGGGAGATTATTCAAGTATCTCTCTCTCTCTCTCTCTATTCTTTAAAAATTGGAGATTTAAATAAAAAAATAAAAGTGTGTTATTAGTTTTATCATTCCATCTCTTGAAATTATACAAGTCATAGTACACTATTTATTTTTCTACATAAATATGAGTGCATGCGTTTCATTTCAACTTTGTAAAATGCAATTACCAGTACCTAGTTTGTTATAGAATGGTGAATGTATAAATGAGAAATTCAATTTTAAAACTACATCATGAACAACAATACTGCATTACTCCTAACGACTGTACATATCAAAATCCGAAATAATATATCTTCGGTCGATCACAACTTTCGAGTATACTCCATAACAAAATTAACATAAATAAATATATTGCTCTTTGACATCCCTTGCAGCCAATAGATGATCCAATCGACTATGATTGTGTGGATATCTACAAGCAACCATCTTTTAATCATCCATTGCTTAAAAATCATAAGATTCAGGTAAAAGTCCACCCAAATAATCTCTCTTTATATATAATAATGTTTTTCTTTTCAAGATTTTATTTAGAATCAAGAATTTTAATTCTTCATAGTTGTAAGCACACATTAACTTTCTAGTTCATATAATTTTTTTAATATTTCCATATCATGATTTATATGGAATTAATAACTGTAGATGGAACCAAGTTTTCAATTGGAGTCAAAGAAAAGCTCATCACGAGGTGAAGGCTGTCCAAAAGGGAAGGTGCCAATAAAAAGAATGAATGATTCAGATATTTCTGATCGATTTCACCAATTTAGCAGTGAACATCCAGGCGAACATGTAAGTTATAGTTTCCCATACAGAATGAAAGTCTAATATATCTTAAATGATCGAAAGCGAAAAGAAAAAAAAAAGAACCTTCTAAAAATAGTATCGTTGTCAACATGAACATAGCTAAATATTTTATATATCATCCTTCTCTCATTAGATTGAAGGTTCAAACCTCACTTACCATTTGATGGTTTGGTATTGTTTAGCTCATTTCTCATTTTACATAATTTTTCTTTGTTAGTTTTATATACACATTTTTTTAATATTCTTTCTTTCACATATCTAAATTTTAAGATTTTCTCTCTCAAACCTATATAATTTTATTATTATTTTTTTTTTTTGAAAAAAACTAGCTTTTTCATCCGGGAACGCTTCAAAGAAAAAACTAATTACAAACACATTTATAAGTGGGTTAATACTAATCAAAACTAAAGATTAGTGACAACAAGTTGATTTAGGATAAAAATCAAAGTAATTTTTAAATAAATAATCTAACCAGTTTTGTGGGGTAGTTTGCTACACTTGATACAAGTGTTACAACTACATACCGTGGAGCAGCGGCATTTATCAGCAATCACGATCCTCCTGCGAAAATGGGTCAAGTTAGTATGGCTCAAATTTGGCTTCAGAATGGACCTCCTAATGAACTCAATAATATACAAGCTGGTTGGGCAGTAAGTCATGACTTAATATTACAAAATATAACTTAGGGTTGTTTCCAAATATACCCCTTTTATTATATTCTATTTTATTGTTAATTTCTTTCCATCATATACATGTCTCTCTAGGTACATCCAAAGATTTATGGTGACAGTCGAGCGTATTTTACTGCATTTTGGACAGTGAGAACCCAAGTTTCTCCTTTTCTTACTGAATATTGTGGTTCTTTCCAATTTCAATTATATTTAAAAATAAGTTTCTATCAATTAATTAATTGAGAATAATTAATTCATTTTTATTTCTTAAATACAATTCATTAATTGCAGGCTGATGGTCACACAAAAACTGGTTGTTATAATGTGTTGTGTCCAGGTTTTGTGCAAGTAGACAACAAATTTTATACCGGAAAACCTCTTACTCACATTTCGGTTTACAAAGGACAAGAATACGCTATAAACATGAAGATACTCCAGGTCATTACTTATTATATAAATTTGCAAAAAAAATGCATTGATTTTTTTATGAGGTGTAATAAATCCTTATAAGATATTTTGAATTGATGGTCGTTAATATTACCTTGTTATAGTAATCGCAATAATATTTGTTCAATTTAGTATTAAATTTCTGTTAAATATGATTATCACGTGATATATTAAAAGAAAAAGAAAAAACTAAAAATATTGGTTAAAAAACCATATTAACATCACGTCAAACATGTCCGTTGATTTACCACCAAAATACTTACAACCAGGATTAAAGCCCAAAAATAAAATTTGCAAACCCTAAAATGTGTACTTGATATATAATGATCTTTTGTAAATGCTAAAAATTCTACATGATTAACTATTGAAAGTGTTGTTAACAAATTCTGATTAGTTCATAATTGGATTAAACTTATTCTGGTCCCTAAAATTTTGACATTCTATTCATTTTTTTGTTTTATGAACTTTAAATTTTTTTGCTTTAGTCTCCAAATTTTGTATAACATTATGTTTCTCTATATATTTATTAACAAAAAAATTGATGATACCATTTCATTTATTTGTGGGCAGACGATAGAATTATAATTTTTTTACTTTAAAGGCTCATAAGCGTTTATCTTTTTTTTATCATTGTTCACAATTTTATTGGTTTAAGGGGTATTTGCAAATCTAACAATAAATTTATAAATATAGTAAATTTATATCAGTGAATCTGTGATAAACATTAAATTATATATTTTTACAATAAGTTTATATTGATTAATAACTGATTAACATAGTAAAAAAATAAAAATAAAAATGCTTTTAAGAATTATTATTTTTATAAATATTACATCAAAATATACTATCGAATGAAATTTCCGTTCCTTTAATCAAGTATGTGTCGAGCAATCATGTGAATTTATTTATACAAAAAAATGATTTTGCAGGACAAAACAAGTGGACATTGGTGGTTGATGCTGGCAGATAGAAAAGTAGGATATTGGCCAAAGGAACTGTTCAATCATTTGAATGAAGGGGCCATTGTTATCAGATATGGAGGAAGAACGACAAACGGTCCAGACGGAACAAGCCCACCAATGGGTAGTGGAGTATTTGCTAGCAGATTTAACGATGAATCAAGTTTCTTTTCAAGAATGAGAATCCTTAATTCTGTGTATGAAGAAAATGACATCCCCACCAATTTCATGAAAGTAAATACTGACACTCTCAATTGTTATAGCTTAGACTATTGGGGCTATCAATCCCACCTAATGGGACAAATACTCACCTATGGAGGACCAGGTGGCAACTGTGGGGTTTGAAACACTCACCTATATATGATGATAATATAGTTTTATCATTAATAAAAATGGCATATTAGTTAACTTGTTATGACTACCCATTGCTATTGACATATATTGGGTAAAGGAGTCATGATGGGGTTAAAACCTCATGCAGCAAATTTATTATTTAATAATTTATTGAATCAAGTTAATAAATTATTAAATTAGAAATGCATTATTAAAATTAAATTAACAATTTACTTTATAATAAAATCAAAGTTTTAGATCATAAAAAACTCACTTAAGGACAATCATGCAGCCTAAAATAAAAGTTACACTAACAAAAGTCGTATATTCTTTTTTTATGCATCATCGGCTTTAAAATAATGTTTAGGATGACCTTAAAATGTATCATTTTGAGAACATCGTTAGTTTCATCCTCTCGTTTCATCAGCTTCCAATCTTAAGGTCACCATCATCAATAGGTCTAATTAATTGGAAGGCTTAGACTTGGCTCGGGTTCGAGTCCAACGAGCCAATCTAAAATTTTTAAGGCTCAGCCTGGCTCATGGACTAAGCCATCGAGCCGAGCTTGACCTGGATCGTTGGAGCAGCCAAAATCGGCCTATCATATAAGTTCATTTTGGTATTACTTTTTCTCAACAACCAATGGTATATAACTTTCGAATAACTATTTAAAAAAAATCAAGTGTTAACAAAACTAACATATTATACTTACTATTTTAAATAGCAAAAGAGAGTGAAAAAATCAATATATTAAACTTATTATTTTGAACAGCAAGAAAGGAGCTTTATTTTGGCCGAGCTAGAGCCGGCTAGTTGGAGGTATATTATTACTATGTATTTTATTTTAAATCTATAATGCTAAGTTATAATATAAAAAGAAAGGAGGTATATTATTATTCACACAAAATTTCAGATGGAATGAAATTAATGCAGAATAAATATATGTTTGTATTTATGAATAATTTGATGTTACAATCTCTAATGAAAATAATCCTCTGATTCTTTCTCAAAAATATAAACTTCGATGCGAGCGCCGGTTGGCGTATTTCTAGGATCGTTGTACTGAATCTTCGATTTGTTGTGGTCTTGAAGCTTGAACACTAAAATATTCGAAACTTGTGATATTTCAGTTCTCAACAATTTATCTTCAAGATGGTCTTCAGAGAGTCTTTAAAGTCTTCAATCTTCAAAGTCGTCAACGTTGCATGGTTTAAGGTCTGTTGTCAGTCTCTCATCGGAAAATGTTGCAAGTGAAGTGAAGATTGATCTCATCTCCAAGCGAGTCTGGATCAAGCTCAAAGGTTAGTGCTCTGTAGCTTATTGTCTAGCCTTTCTGTCTGATTTGATTTTCTATTTACTTTGAAAAATGTTTTTTTTTATTATTTTAGTTAATTATATTTCCACTTACTTAGAAATTCATCAATATAGCTAGTTAAATTATGGGATGGGTCTCTGTACTTGTATGATTGGATTTGTTTTAACATATTGCAAGTAAATTACGCTATTGTGAGCATCCCTTCCTCTAGCAAGCAATTGGATAAAAGCATCTAATCGGTTATATTGTCGTGCTTGATTAAAAGAGCGTCTGAACCGACGTAGTTCAATAGCAACAACTTTTTTTTGTCATGAAAAAGACACGTGACATTATTTGATTTGCCAATTTAATGTCTTTAAATTTAATTTAAAGATACGTGCCAATTTTTTATCGGCCTTCATTTAATGACATCTAATTTTTTTCACTGGCTTGAATAATTACGTGGCAATTTATAATTTGACGAATTTTCTTCTTCTAGAATTATTATTTTTTTTATCTTTAATTTTTAGGGTAAAATGCAAATAAGTCCCCTGTGGTTTTTTTCAAATGCATGAACTCCCCCTGTGATTTGAAAATGACAAATCACACCCCTATGGTTCCAATTTTTTTCAATTCGACCTCTTCCCTTCAATGTCAATGATTTTCTTTTAGCCATAACTTCTTCATTTGAACTCCGATTTAGACAATTCAAGATGTTTTAGAATCCGTATTTCAGGCTCTACGTAATAGTAATTTCGAAATTTTTAAATGATTAATAAATAAAAGAGTTTATTAACATCAAAATAATAGGTATGATTGTGATTGTTAACTCTTTAGTTATTGATGATTTAGAAGTTTTGAAGTGACCACATCGTAGAGCCTGAAATGAGGATTCCAAAACATCTTGAATCGTCCAAATCAAAGTTCAAACGAAGAAGTTATGGCTAAAAGAAAATTATTGACATTGAAGAGAAGGGGACTGATTGAAAAAAATTGGAACCACAGGGGTGTGATTTGCCATTTTCAAACCGGGGTGTTCATGCGTTTGGAAAAAACCACAGAAGTCTCATTTTCATTTTACTCTAATTTTTAAATTGGTAATAATATAAAATTCTATTTAAATAATAAATAAATATTGCGAATTTTATTAGGGCTGAGCTTGAGCCGGCTCGTTGGATCGACCTTATGGAGGCTCAAACGAACCTGCTCGTTAAATAAAAGGCTCATATCCAATCCAAACATTTAACGAGCCTCGTCAAACATTGACTTTTGAGCCGAGCTAGGCCGTGAAATGGATGATGATGATTCGAAGGGATTTCGTTTTCGTACAAAGCATTTTATATCATTGTTTGAGATTTCGAACTTTAAGTTTCAATTCTCGTTTGGTTATTCATTGCATGTTAGCAAGAACAGGCAAAAAATAGGCTTTTTACTTTTAATTCCAAAAAGTTTTTATTTTTGTAGTGAATTTATTTTGTTTCTTTTTTTTTTTAGTTTTGAGGTATTGGGAGATATCCAAAACAAATCCATCTCTTTCATTTTTTTCTCCTTCTCTTTCTTTTTCTTAATCTGAATTTTAAGAAAAATCCTCTCATTCATTCTTTCCTCTCTGAAATTCACCATTGTTGGGGTTTAGATGTTTCTGAATTTGGTAGAATGATCGAGTAACGCTAATGTACACACAGTACTGAATATACGAGTGATGTTGCTATTATGTAGAAGAAATGGACATATAGTTTCACAATAAAAACAATACACAATGTATGAGTAATGCTGCTAATGTAAGCACAATACTGAATGTAACGAGTAATGTTACTATTAGCTCACTGAGATGAAGAAACGGTACATTACATAATAAGAAATGACATTTTTTGAATTGATTTTTTCAAAAATAGCAAAAAAAATTATTTTATTTTTCACTAATTTAATGAATAGTTTCACTAATTAATGAATTGTTTCAGTAAATTAATGAAAAATCATTTTCATTATATTTTTTTCTCTTGTATTACTATTTAACTATCAATATTATTATTGTGTTTTATGTATCTAATCAAGATGTAATTAAAAATAAATAATTTTAAAAATTTGGCTGTTTTTATGATTTTGAAACTTTTATTAGAATGGAAGTGGTATTTCTGAAAATTCTGAAACTATTTTTGAAATTTACAATTTAAAATATGTGATTTTCCCAGACGGCCACCTAACCAAGTTTTTGTGTTTGATCTCCAAGAGTGGTTGTTCAATCGGGACCGTGGTGGGAGTGCATTTTTTTAAACTTACTAGGAGGAAAACTCAGCTTCTCAAGTCGATCTCTCGATTTATGTCTCTTGTCATCCTCCTATTGGTCAGTCCCCCAGACAATGTCTTCTGTTTGATCTCTCTTGTTGTGCTCTGATTGTTTACTACTGCCTCATTCATCTGAAGTATTTATTGCACTAAGCATCTCTCCAGCGCTCATATATTTTTACGCTCTAGCGAGGAGCTTAGTGTATGTAGCAGGCGTCTTTTTGCTTAGTGACCACAAGAACTTTTCCTCTTTCAAACCGGCCATCACAGCAGTAAGAGCTATATCGTCATTGTAATCTTCCACCTTTAACGCCTCATTGCCTAGTGACTTCTGACGTGCAGTCAAAAGGTGTGTGGCTGGTTTTTTATGATCCCTACTACTAAGGAATTGAGTTACAAAAGATCAAGTGAGGTCTTTAAATGAAGAAATGGACCTCGGTTTGAGCTTCCTGTACCAACCACGTGCAGGGCCTACTAATGTAAGGGAAAATGCCCTGCACTTGATTACATCTCGGACTCCCTGGAGCTCCATCCAGGTTCGAAACGTATCAACATGCTCGATTGGATCCTTTAAACCATCATACGTGGTCATAGTTAGCATTTTAAACTTGGTGGGAAGCTCCATCTCCATTACATCATCGGTGAATGGAGGCTCAGTTTACTCGAGTAGATCTTCAAGTGCAAAGGGGCCTTTCCTCTATATTCTTTCTTCATATGACCAAGTTGATCTTGTAACTTTTTTAACTCTGATGCCCAAGGCTGAGAACTTTCTACAGTAGACTTCACAACATATGCATATTCTTTTCTCTTTTGATTTAGAACTTCTTTGAGGTCGGACCTTCGTTTCTGACTAGGTTGCTTGTTGCGAAGAGAGTTATGAGAGGAAGAGGAATTGTCCTGGATATTTAGCTTTGACTTCCCCTTTGAACCACCCTTCTCATGATTCCGTGATTCACCCAGGCGCTCTATAGGTTCTTTGTCTTTCTTGGATTATACTTCTTGGTTGTCAGCAACGGCTTGTTGGTTAGAATTCTGTGTGAGAATTTTGAGTACTTTAGCAAGATCTCGATTCACACCTCTCACTTGTTCTTCTAGGGTATCTATTCTTCCGTCTGGCACAGGTGTAACCCTTACCAATTCTTGGTTTTCATCAACTTGTTATAGCTCCCTAATGCTACGAGTTTGATATCTCGTATTACGAGGGTTACGGTTTTGACCGTCATCTATATCATAACCGTGTTACTGACTTCTACGACTCATCCTTGATGGTAGAGCACTTAGTTATATACTCTTCCCACAGACGGCGCCAAATGTTGTTGCCTAAAAATGGAGAGCTTCCACGTAAGCAACGAACTTAAAAGATGGGATGAGTCAGAGGTCGTGTGCCAAATGTTGTTGCTTCGTAGGCGGTATGCTGGATAGTTGACAAGCGTACCTGCACAGAAAAGGAGCAAAGCACCAGTGTGGTGCCGGCCTAACACCATCTGATGCTTAAGTCAGAGCTAGTGTGCCAGAGGGAATTCGAATAGAATTGTAGTATAAATTAGTTACCTAATGAATGAGTTTCTTCTCCTATTTATAGGATAAGTAGTTAATGACATCATCATGCCACGTGTCGTGTCGAGATTGGGTCATGTGTTGCTTCTCAATTACGTGCTCTTGCGGGTTATGTCACGTGTCATTTCCTAATTAGATACTTGCATTTGGTTTAAGTATGTAAATCTATCTTTGGAGACTGGTAGCCAGGTCTTGTCAAGTGTGTAGACTTTATAACTAGGCATCGTGATTAGCCAAGGTGCCCAGGTACTGCGCTCAGACCAGGTGTTCAGGTATTGTACTCAGACGAGCTACGTAAACATTTTTGTCAAGTTGTAAAATTCCATGTGTTATCAATTTCACCCCACAACAATGTTTAAATAAAATAAATTGCTGACAGAAAATGCTTGGTTTAATGAAGAATTTCTCGACTTTAGAAGAGTTGTTTCAACTTCAAAGCACTTTTTGAATGGATGCTCTAATATATAAAATAACTATTAAAAGCAAAATTTCAATGCAATTGTAATTGGCACTTGGTAGAATGTAAATTAACAATAAATTAGAAATATTGCATCGTTAAATATTTTTGGATAATTCAGAAAAAATATTATCCATAAAATTAATCAATTGAAATCGATACACAAATTAATTCAAAATGTAAATATATATATTTTTTTACTTGACAAAATTAATTTAATAATTAGAAATAGCTAATTTACATTAAATTATTACTATCTTATTAAAATTAATTAATTATTACATAATTAATGTATATGCGAAATTCAATGCGAGTTAATTTGTTCACAAATTCGTCTCATAAAAATTAGATAAGGTAACAACCAATGATATATTTTTGAAATTCCAGAGAAGGTTTCCATATATTTTTTAGCATCAACCAATGATATTCATGAGGTAACAACTAATTAACAAAAATTAATGGTTTCCCCAAATCAAGCAAATAGGGTTATCTTAGTAGTCTCTATGCTTTACCTTTATAAGAAAACGGATGTTGAATTGTGACCCTAAGAATAAATTAGGATGGCATTTCAGATTATAACATTGTTGTGTCTTTGTTTAGTTTATTGTGGCATTTCCAGTCAAACAACCACCACTATTCTCAATCACCATCAAATGGAGATTATTCAAGTATATATCTCTCTCTATATATATTCTTTTAAATTTGAGATTTAAATAAAAATGTAAAAGTTTATCATTTCATCTCTTAAATTAAAATAAATAAATAAATAAATAAATGGCTCTTTGATATCCGTTGCAGCCAATAAATGATCCAATGGACTATGATTGTGTAGATATCAATAAGCAACCAGCTTTTGATCATCCATTGCTTAAAAAACACAAGATCCAGGTTAACTCCACTAAAAATAATCTCTCTCTATACATATAATAGTGTTTTTTCATGATTATTTTTAAGTTATGAATTTTGACTATTCATATAGTTGTATGTGATAACTTGCTCGTTCAAATAACATTTTGAATCATTTCCACAAGATTAACATGGTTAATAATTTCAGATGGAACCAAGTTTCCAATTGGAGTCAAAGAAAAGCTCATCACAAGGTGAAGGTTGTCCAAAAGGGAAGGTGCCAATAAAAAGAATGAATAATTCAACTGTATTGAAATTAGATATTTCTGATCGATTTCACCAATTTAGCGATGAACATCCCTGACAACATGTAAGATATATCATATAATTTTCCACACAAATGAAAGCCTTAATATATTTGAATTTATCAAACTAATAAGATAAAAACATGAATGGTGAAAATGAACCAAAGAAAAAAAATCTTCTAAAATTAGGGTCGTTGTCAGCTAATACATAACAACTTAACATTTTAGATCTCATCATTCTCTCACGGGCTTTCCTCCCTACCCATCAGATGGTTTGGTATGGTTTAGCTAATTTCTTATAATTTTTTTTTTTAAGTTTTATAGAAACATGGACATTGGAGAATTTTTAAAATAAATAATCTAACGAGTTTATGTTTTGAGGTAGTTTGCTACACTTGATACAAGTATTACAACTAAATACCGTGGAGCAGCGGCATTGATTAGCACTAACGAGCCCCCTACAAAAATGGGCCAAGTTAGTATGGCCCAAATTTGGCTTCAAAACGGACCACCCAATGAACTCAATAATATTCAAGCTGGTTGGGCAGTAAGTCATCATTTCATGGCTTTAGTCATTTTTAAATTTTCTTATGTTTCCAAATTTATCAGGAAAGAATAGTACTATTTAATTAAAAGAAATAGAAAATGCCTCTTTACGAGACATATTTGACCATCGTTGATATCCTATAGTTCATATGCTATAGATTGATTATGGATCAAATATACCTCTTTTTACGTGTCATTTTCTAACATTTCATGAAATATATTTTTCTTTCTTTTATAAGCTTGTTATCTCTTATTATATTCTATTTTCTTGTTAATTTCCTTCCATCCTATGCATGTCTCTCTAGGTACATCCAGGGCCGGTCCTAAGAAAATAAGGGCCCAGTGCAAAAATATAATTTCGGGCCCTCTATCATATATTCTTTTATATTAAAAAAATACATAAAAAAACTAATTTTTATTAGAATGCAATAATAAGAAAATTTTAGAGTGTAAAAATTTTAGAAAAATGAATTTTTGAAAAATATATTTTTCCTTAATCCATATAAATTAAAAAATAAGTTTTTTTTCCTTTCAAATATTCGGATCCCTATCCCTAATGTATAAAAGGTGGAATGTTTAAAAAACATTTTTTTTAACTATTTTATCCTTCATGATTTTTAAAAATTACAAAATATGCAATTATTTATTTTAAGTTTACCCCTCATCAAACCTTCAATTTACAAATATGACATTACCATTTAATTACCACTTATATATTAATTATGTTTATTTTTTTTATTGATCAATTTATCAATAATTCATTAAAATTAGTGCAATAAATTATTATTATTAATATATATATATATATATACACACAATACATATTATATTGTTGATATTAATTTATATTACCATGTTTATTGAAGTAGGAAAATTAAAAATATGATCAATTTTAAATATATTAAATCACTATTCATCAAATTTTTATAATTATTTTAATTTTTTATGTTAATCATTCAACATGTTAAAAATGCCTATATTGTTTTTTTTTTTTGTTCTTTTACTTACATAAATAAATATTTTATTTAAATTAAAAATTATTTTCAAAATTATTTTTTATTAGTTTAAAAAATATGAAGAAAGTTAAATAATTAGAAGGCTCATGAGTTAAAAAGTTCAAACTAATGCATATAAAATTTAAATAAGAAAATATACTAACTTTCAAATATCAGAAAGAATATCACGTGTGATGCACTTGTTAGAAAGCTATTTTATATATATATATATATATATATATATATATATATATATATATATATAATGTTTTTTCTTTCAATTCATTTAATAAAACTCTATCTTGGACATTAACAAATTATATTAGGTTCAAGACCATAATGATTGACGATCTGCATATATATTTAACTATAACTATAATACTAACATAAAATGATATTTTGTAAACCTTCAATGAATAAAGAAAAACATTAAATCAATAAATTTATTACAACAAATGAAACTAACAAACTTAAAAAATAATGAACTCGATTTCAAAACAATATTAATAAAATGAGGCTTAAATTTGCAATATTAGATAGAGAATTGTTTTTTAAAATCAAACTTTAGTTATAATAAGTTAAGGTTAAAAATCTATTCAGCGATATTTTTCATTATATACGGTAAGTTTGAAATAAATAAAATGAGGGTAAATTCTTTAATCATATATAAAATTTTATTTTCTAAAATATAATAACAATGTATAACAAATAATTTCATGCGAAGAAAAATTTATTTCTAAAATCTAATAACAATAGCTTAAGAAAATCTTTAAAAAAATGTTGACATAACCTCAGCCAGCGATCGAAACACGGATCAAAATGTAGGAGTGAGAGGTGATGGCGTGCCAACGTTCCAATGGCCATTTTATACAATGCAAACGTCTTTTTAAATTATATTTAGTATTGTAATAATTTTAAACACTATATAAACCCGTCACTTATTTTGGGCCCTCGATATTTGGGGGCCCTGTTCCGTCGCACAGTTTGAACCTGCTCAGGGCCGGCCCTGGGTACATCCAAAGATGTATGGTGACAGTCGAGCATATTTTACTGCATTTTGGACCGTGAGAGAAGTTTCATTTCCTATTCTTATTGAATTTTAGGGTTCTTTCCGATTTCAATTATAAATAAATTATTATTTATAATAATAAGTTTCTAATAAATCAATCAATTAATTAATTGTTATCTCTAAAATACAATTCATTAATTGCGAATGATGATGGCCACACAAAAACCAGGTGTTATAATGTGTTGTGTCCAGGTTTTGTGCAAGTAGATGATCAACTTTATACTGGTAGACCTGTTAGTCACATTTCTATTTACAAAGGACAACAATACATTATGAACTTGAAGATACTCCAGGTCATTTTACTATTACATAAATTTACAAAAAATTGCAATGAATATTTATAATGATTTATGTTATTGTATAATGATTTTGCAGGACCAAGCAAGTGGACATTGGTGGTTGATCCTGGGAGATAGAAAAGTAGGATATTGGCCAAAGGAGCTGTTCAACCATTTGAATAATGGGGCATCGTTAGTTAGATATGGAGGAAGAACAACAAACGGTCCAGATGGAACAAGTCCACCAATGGGTAGTGGACAATTTGCTAACAGATTTGACGATCAATCAGGTTTCTTTGTAAAAGTGAAACTTGTTGATTATATGTATGAAGAAGATGATATCCCCAGCGATTCCATGAAAATAAATACTGACACTCTCAATTGTTATAGCTTAGACTATTGGGGCTATCAAGGTTCAGAGAGGAAAATGTTCACCTATGGAGGACCAGGTGGGAATTGTGGGGTTTGAATTTCATTATCTAAGGATCATCGACTAATATATTATCATAAAAATTAAAATTTCTATCTACATATTTCCTCTTAAAATCACTATTCACATATCTCTGAAAGTATGTTTTTTAAGTTACCAAATTTCATTACTAATTAGTCAGTTTCAATTAGTCAAATTAGTTGTGGAAATTCTTACAACTTTGAGAAACACATTTTGTTAAATTTTTTGTGTAGCATTTTCTTCCATATCTTTTTATGCAACATTCATTTGCTTAACTTTTACATGTTAGCTAAGGTATTTATCTCTGTCACGTTCACAAAAAACGGATATATAAAAACAAAAAGAAATTGTCTAGAATAACATATTACTGGGTCAAATTTACTGTGATGTACTTACTTTTTAATATTACTCAAATAACAATTGTTTCTTTCCTTGTTTTCTTACGTGTTTAATATTTTTCTAAAATCCCTCAAATGCCCTAGTCTTTCTTTTTTAAATCATTGCTCTCTCAAAAAAAATAAAAATAAACCAAGAACAAAATATGAGTCATTTTCCTTATATTATGATTTTGCATTTAAAGTTTGAACCGATAATGCTATTTGAGTAATATATAAAAAGTGTTAGTTTTTTAAATAACACTCTATATTTAATATGCTATTTGAGTAGTGGCTCATAAACGAAAGTGAGAACGTTTAGCATGTATATTGAAAGTCTATGAATAGAGATTGTTACGGTGTGAAGCAAATGCTCTAAGCCCAATAGACACTTTTGGCCCTTTAAACTTTATGCCCAAATTACGGCAACTATTTTATTTTATGCTTTTAGCCATGAGAACAATATTTGTGCTCTTGCAGTTGGATAATTTTTAAATTGTTAGATAGATTTACATGTAATCTAATTGCTGTAAAATGAATAATCAAAAGAAACATTTATGAAAAGAAAAATGCTAATATGAATAATTTCAACGAATAAACATATTTTCTACGAGAAAAAAAAAAGGTTTCAGGATATATATCTAAAGCAATATAAAAGAAAATGAGAGAAAGGAAGGAGAGAAAGAGACGTTGAGAGAAAATGATGCTCAGCCTGATGAGCTGAGGAAATCTATTGAGTATTAATAATAGAATTACAAGCCACATGTCTCATAAAGATAGGTCATCTATAACAGAAAATAGAAAGGGGAAAAATAGAAAAGGACAAAAGGAAGCTTCTATTTATTTCCAGCTGTCTCCATGGATAAGGTATTTTCTCCTTTAATATCCCCCCGCAAGCTGAAGGCCATTGGCAGGACTGTAAGCTTGTTTCTCAGTGTTGAAAAGCGTTGAGTTGACAGGGGTTTGGTCATTAAATCTGCAATTTGGTCTTCAGAAGGAACAAACCTGACAAGGAGTTGCTTGTTCAAAACTTTTTCCCTGATGAAATGAAGGTCAATTTCAACATGTTTACTCCTATTGTGCATCACAGGATTTCCAGCCAAATAAATTGCACTAATGTTATCACACAATAGCAAAGGAGCTGAAGGATGTAGAAAACCAATTTCACCCAAAAGAGACTGTAACCACATCAGTTCTGCAGCAGCATTAGACAATCCGCGGTACTCAGACTCTGCACTAGACCGAGAGACCACTTTTTGTTTTGTAGAGGACCAAGAAATGAGATTGTTACCTAAGAATGTGCAAAACCCACTTGTACTTCGTCTATCATCAGGACAGGAGGCCCAATCAGCATCAGTGTAACATGTTAGAGCTTGTGTGTCTGATGGTGTAATAGATAGACCATGTGAGGAAGTGTGCCTGAGATAACGTAATATACGTTTGACTGCAAACCAGTGTGTTGTAGTTGGCTTGTGAAGAAATTGGCATACTCTGTTAACTGCAAAGCTGAGATCTGGCCGTGTGATTGTGCAGTATTGGAGAGCGCCTACAATGCTTCTGTATTGGGTTGGATCTTGAAGTGGATCACCATCAGAAATGGAGATGGATAAACCAGTGGCCATGGGGGTATGAACAGGTTTACAATCAGACATGGAAGCACGAGAGAGGAGGTCTTGGATGTATTTTGTTTGGGAAAGGTGGAGGGTGTTATTGACATTAGTAACTTGTATACCCAAGAAATAAGAAAGAGGACCCAAATCTTTGAGTTTGAACATATTGTCCAAAGAGGTGATAAAATGATTGATAAGGGAAAGAGAAGTGCCTGTGACAATAATGTCATCAACATAGATAAGAAAGGCTATAAACACCCCATCTTTGTTGTAGTAAAACAGAGAAGTATCAGATTTAGAAGACAAGAAGCCCCATGATAAAAGGCAAGAGCTGAGTTTCATGAACCAAGCACGTGGACTTTGCTTGAGGCCATATAAGGCCTTTGTAAGTTTACAAACATGAGTAGGGTAGGCAGCACTCTCAAAACCTGGAGGTTGGCTCATAAGTACTGTTTCTGTTAAGTCCCCATTGAGAAATGCATTATGAACATCAAGTTGTCTGATTGGCCAATGAAAAGATACAGCAAGGCTGAGAAGAATTCGTATGGTGGTTGGTTTAACTACGGGACTAAAGGTTTCAAAATAGTCCACCCCATAATGTTGATTATACCCTTGAGCAACAAGTCGTGCCTTGTAACGATCTATCTCACCATTGGGCTTTAGTTTTATTCTGTAGACCCACTTACACCCTATGATTTTAGCATTAGAAGGTCGAGGCACGAGGCTTCATGTCTTATTCTGTTGAAGGGCTTTAAATTCAAGGTTCATTGCTTCCTGCCACTGGGGAAATTGACTAGCAGCCTTGAAACTGGTGGGTTCAGTTGCAGGAAGTGTGATCTGAGAAGAAGAGTTAGATAACCAAGCCTTTGGTTTAAAAATACCATCTTTAGCTCGTGTTATCATAGGATGTGTATTGACAGGATTGGGGTTAGTGTCAGGGAGAGGAGGAGAAGGAGGTTGAATAGGATTTGGTGGGGAAGCAATGGTGGTGATAGACAAGGGGAGAGATGGTGGGGAAATGGATTGTTGAAATGGTGAACTGGAGGAAGGTGGGGTTTGTGGTGAAGAATGGAATGAAGTGTAATTTGGCTGATGAGGAGGAGACATTGAATGTGGAATGGAGAAATGGGGCATAATGGGAGATACATATGTGTGAGGGAAGGAAGAAATGTCATAGTGGAATTTCTGGATTGAAGGCAGCTCATTGGATAAAGTGGGGAAAGGGAAGTGATTTTCATTAAAAATGACATGCCGGGAAATATAAACTCTGCCTGTGGTAGGATTTAGACACAAATAACCTCTGTGGTTTGAACTATAGCCGAGAAAAATGCATTGGGAAGTTCTATATTGAAGTTTATGATCATTGTAGGGCCTGAGATACGGAAAACATGCACATTCAAAAGCTCGTAAGAGGTTATAATCAGGAATTTTGGCAAAAAGGAGTTCATAAGGTGATTTGTGGTTTAAGGTGGGAGATGGTAGTCTATTGATTAAATGGATGGCAGTTTGGAAGGCAAAAGACCAAAAAACTTTAGAAAGATGAGAGTGTGCAAGAAGGGAAAGGCCCATTTCTACCACATGTCTATTTTTTCTTTCTACCCGGCCATTTTGTTGGGGTGTATGGGGGCATGAAACTCGGTGATGAATGCCATTTTGAGCTAGCATAGGGGACAGGGAGCGAAACTCCCCACCCCAGTCAGTTTGAATACTTTTGATGGTAGTGGAAAAGTGATTTTCAATCATCTTCTTGAAGTGAGTGAAATAATGTAAGGTATCATCTTTGGTTTTAAGCAAGTATATCCATGTAAAACCAGTAAAGTCATCCACAAAGAGAAGAAAATAGCATGCACCATGGACAGAAATAACAGGAGAAGGTCCCCACAAATCAGAAAAAATAAGTTGAAAAGGAGTAGTGCTTTTTATTGATGACTGTTGAAAAGGTAAACGGTGGCTCTTGGCCAATTGACAACAAGTGCAGAAATCAAAAGATGATAAGCTAGGACTAGGTTGATTACATAAATTTAGAACTTGCTGAACAATGGCAGGAGCTGGGTGACCCAGGCGATAATGCCACAGAGTTGAAGAAGATAGTTTGGCTTGAAAAGATGCAGGAACAGAAGATGAGGAATGTGGATGATGCAGTGTGGAGGTGAATTTGTAGAGACCTTTATCAAGATGACCCTGAAGAAGAATTGCCTTGGTGTGGAGGTCCTTCACAAGAAAGAAGTGTGAGTAGAATTCAACAAAAGCCAAGTTATCATGACATAATTTAGCCACACTGATGAGCTTATTTGATAGAGATGGCAAGTGTAAAACAGAATTGAGTTTTAAAGAAGAGGTAGGGGATGAAAGAACACTTGTGCCTATATGTTGAATAGGAAGAAGCTTACCATTTCCCATCATCACTTGCTCTTGTCCTGTGTAAGGAACTGCATTTGTCATTGAGTTGAGAGAGGGAGTCATATGGTGAGTTGCTCCTGTGTCAAAGAACCAGTCATGGTCTGGGTGAGGAGACGAGTTTGAATGAGTCTGAGATGAAGTTGAATTGGGTGGAGGGTAGATGTAAGGAAGATTAGTGGAAGCTGTATATGTTGGTGGAGTGGATGTTGAAGCAGTAGCTTGAAAAGCAGAAAAAGGGCTAGATGTGGGATAAGGAACAGAGGGTGTAGGAGGATGTAAAAGGTGATCTGCTGAGGCAATGTTGGCTTGTGGGCACTGGTTATTAGGAGGATACATATCCTTATTATCCCTGTTAAAACAATCAAGAGCTGAATGACCCATTTTAGTGCAAATCTGGCATTGAGGACGTTGAGAAGTTCTAGATGTCCATCTTTGGTTTGGAACAGGAGCATTAGAAGTTCGAGGATTGGGGTCAGAAAAGGGTGGTCTGGGAGAAGGAGCAAGAGGAGCAGAGCTGGTTGTATTAGAGGCAGAATAGGACCAGGAAGGTCTGCGAGAGTTATTATGAACAGAGAAATTAGCTAAGTTTGCTTGAATGAGATTCAACTGATCTACAGAATTTTGGCGATCCAATCTGACTTCATAGCTGAGAAGTAGACTACGGATGTCTTCAAAGGAAGGTCTATCGGTGCGATTTTGAATAGAGGTGACAAATGGGTTATATTCTGCACCTAAACCATCTAGAATATATGAGACATGATCCCTATAAGAAAGAGGCTCTCCAACAGCAGACAATTTATCTGCAATTTGCTTAATCTGAGATAAGTATTGACTAACAGTAACACCATCCTTTTTGGATTTCTGGAGTTGAGACCTTAGACTCATAATGCTAGCTGTGGAAACCGATTCATAGGCTCTTCTTAATGAATCCCAGACTTCAAATGCTGAGGAGAGACTAACAATTTCAGACATTTTATCTTCAGAGAGAGAAGAATACAGCCATCCCATAACTAGTCTATTGGATCTTTCCCAAAAGTAGTATTCCAGATTTACCTGAGTTTGATTAGCATCAAGGAATTTGGGAGGCATTGGCATGGTTCCATCAATAAAAGCTTCAAGGCCATTTGAAATGATGACGTTGAGTAACTGATTTTTCCATAACAGATAATTAGAATCTGTTAGTTTCACAGTGAGAGATGATGCTCCCAGATTGGTGGGTTGTTGATAGGCATAATTAGGTTGAAAGATTTGGGGATTTTGCTGAAACGGGTTTGGTGGAATAAGAGGTTGCTGGAAACCTTGTTGAAATCCAGGAATGTGTGTTCCAGCGTGAGTTCCAAAGTTTGGTAGGAAATTAGAAGGATTTGCTCCTGCATTTTGAGGGAAAAATATTGGTTGTCTGTGAGCAACAGGGGTGGTTAATTGGGGAAAGGAAGCTGGTAAAGGTCGATTAGCATTCGCAGGTGCTGGAGGAGTATTAATTGCAGAGATTGCGGGTTGAGAAGTGTTTGGATGTTGTGGCTGTTGATTTTCAGCCGTGGATGAAGAAGACGCCCCAGAACTTGTCGCCATTAATGGCTATATCAGCTCTGATACCATAAAGCAATATAAAAGAAAATGAGAGAAAGGAAGGAGAGAAAGAGACGTTGAGAGAAAATGATGCTCAGCCTGATGAGCTGAGGAAATCTATTGATTATTAATAATAGAATTACAAGCCACATGTCTCATAAAGATAGGTCAATCTATAACAGAAAATAGAAAGGGGAAAAATAGAAAAGGACAAAAGGAAGCTTCTATTTATTTCCAGCTGTCTCCATGGATAAGGTATTTTCTCCTTTAATAATATCTCGGTATGGAATACAGTGAATACTATCCCAATAAAAAGTAACACATTCTCTATAGTTTCGAAAAACAGTTGTTACACCATTATAACAGCTTCACATTACGTAAACGAGTTGCGGCTGATACCATTACAAACTGTTATAATGTAAGATTTGGTTAAGTTTGATTAAGTATGAGTTTAGACTATGAATAAGAAGTCAGAGTGTTCTTTTCGCATGCCACTAGGAATGAAAAATAGGTTAAATTATACAAAATACCATTTGCATTTGAGAGCGTACGAGTGAAAAAACTAAATTGATATTTCAAAAGTGTAAATTGAATAAACCTGATAATACAGAAGTCATTAGTGTATATATATAAAATAACCATTATAAAAGGAAAATTACAATGCAATTGTTATTGGCACTTGGCAGAATGTAAAATTATCAATAAATTAGAAATATTGTAAGTTCATCATCAAATATTTTCGGATAATTCAGAAAAATATGCGAATAAGTATAAATAAAATTAATCAATTGAAATTGATACACTAATTAATTCAAAATGTGAATTAAATATAGATTATTTAATATATATTTTTCATACTTGACAAAATTAATATAATAATTATAAGGGAAATTTACATTAATGTTATAATTGAGTGAAATATTTACAAAAATGTTAGAAAAAAAAAATATTTACAAAAATGTTATAATTTCAAAAGTCGAGTATATCAGTCATTCTATTAGTATATCAGTCAATAATTAATAGTATATCAGTGATATATAATAGTATATCAATGATAGAATATTAATGATCGACTGATAAACTACCATTGATATACTAAAAGTTTACTGATATACTAATAGTGATTGACTGATATACTCAGAATTTTTAAAATTCTAACATTTTTGTAAATATTTTTCTTTTCCTAACAAATTTGTAAATATTATAAAAATTTCTAACATATTTGAAAATGCCCCTAATTATAAATAGCTAATTTACATTAATTATTACTATCTTATAAAAGTTAATTAATTATTACATAATTAATGAATATGCGAAATTCAATGGGAGTTAATTTGTTCACAAATTCGTCTAATAAAAATTATATAAGGCAACAACCAACGATATATTTTGGAAATTCCAGAAAACTTTCCATATATTTCTTAGCAACAAACCAATGATATTCATGAGGTAACAATTAATTAACAAAAATTAATGGTTTTCCCAAATCAAGCAAATAGGGTTACCTTACCAGTCTTTGCTTTACCTTTATAAGAAAATGAATGTTGAATTGTGAGCCTGAGAATAATACGATGGCTTTTAAATTTATAGCATGTCTTTCTTTAGTTTCTTGTGGGGTTGCGGTGAGGACTAAATCCAGTCAAACAACAACCACTATTCTCAAAGACCATGAAATGAAGATTATTCAAGTATATCTCCCTCTCTCTTTTGTCAATATATATATACTTTAAATTTGGAAATTTAAATAATAATATAAAAGTGTGTCATTAGTTTATTTCATCTCTTGAAAATATAAAAGCCATATAAGTTCACTACTTATTTTTATGCATAAATGTGGGCATCATATTTCCACTTATCTAGGGTTTTTTTTTGTGTTCTTTGGAAAAGGTAATTACATCAGCCATTTTTTCAGTCATGGTGAATGTGTGAATGGAATTTTAAAACTACATCATAAACATTTATATTGTTAAGACTATGTATATAAATGTTGGGAATTTGAAGGGTTTGTAAATCCCTAAACCCCCACTAACACAAGAACGATTATTGATGCAACAAAGAATAATTAAAAGCGAGAGAGAAAAATAACGACACCAGAGATTTCTACAGGTTCCCAATTGGTACGTCTTGTCTTCTGCAGACTCTGCAGGTTTCACTATGAAGTTGAAGATTACATCAATGAGACAAAAAATAAAGAGTGTATAATCGCTCACAATTATACATAACCCCGAGTATCACTCAGACAGTTGCCCCCTCTTTATTTTCTCTCAATATGAACAAACCCTAATTAACTTAATTGAAAGTCGTCGAATCGACTCTCATAGAATTGACACCACAATTCCCTCGGTGAAGAAAAGAACAAAAAACCGCCGTTTATTTTTCTTCTCACGCTAGGTTGCATGCTTGACCACAAACTAACATATATATAAATGTTATAACATTCGCGCCTCATGTCCATTCCTTGGAGAACAAGTACCTTTACAATTTCCTTTTTAAAAAATCCCACGGTAAGGCCAAATTCACCAAATTAAGTCCATAGCCCAAATGTGGTCAAAACTACAAAACTTTGGTCAAAACCAATTCATGGTTAACGTGAGATTAGAAAATCAATTTGGGCTTCATATGAAATTTGGTCTTCATATTCTCTATTAATATATTTGTATCCATAACCTAACAATCTCCCACTTGAATACAAATTAAGCAATTCAACTCCTACTGCATTAACAGTTCATCACTTGCTTGGAACACCAAGGCTTCAATCTGCAAACTAAAACCGATTTGCAAAATAATACATGTTAGAATCCACTAACATAACCCCTGCAAGGTTTTCCGATGTGAGCTATCTTCCAGGCATGAAAAGATACTCCACCAACTCCCACTCCAGCTATGTGGCGGGATCTACCAACTGACTCATCATCCGCCTACAACGAATTTTGAGAAAGGAATTTTCCACCAATGACTTGACATGTGTGCATTCAAGTCGGTTGTCAAAATAGAGACTTCATTCTCCAACGTCTACACCCACATTGACTCTGAACCCAGTCAAAAGTGCACTATTGCCCTCGAGCAACTTCACCAGTTCTCTATCTTACCTGTCAGTTGAGGCTACTTTCTGAGTGCTTCCAGATTCTCCCAACTGTTTCCTCTCCATGAACTGATGGATTATGAGCTAACTGTCCTGTCCGCGTTGTTGGCTCACCCCCTCCGATCCGAGGGAACATCAACAATTCTCCGATTTTACACTTTGTGTAAAACTGATATAATTGACAACAATAATTAACAAGGTCACGACCTCACCGGTTTGTTCCAATCTTCATGCTTCATCTCCTCTGGCATCTTTCCCAACGATAAATGCAATTTTTACTGTGCATCATCCCAGAATAAAAAAAATATGAATCACCAAATTTTTCGATCACAATATTCTTTTTGCTATCCATCGATCTCTACCACAAGTCCCTTGAACCTGACACTTTGATACCAATTGTTGGGAATTTGAAGGGTTTGCAAATCCCTAAACCCCCACTAACACAAGAACGATTATTGATGCAACAAAGAATAATTAAAAGCGAGAGAGAAAAATAACGACACCGGAGACTTATACAGGTTCCCAATTGGTACGTCCTGTCCTCGGACTCGCAGGTTTCACTATGAAGTTGAAGATTACATCAATGAGACAAAAAATAAAGAGTGTATAATCGCTCACAATTATACATAACCCCGAGTATCACTCAGACAGTTGCCCCCTCTTTATTTTCTCTCAATATGAATAAACCCTAATTAACCGAATTGAAAGTCGTCGAATCGACTCTCATAGAATTGACACCACAATTCCCTCGGTGAAGAAGAAACAAAAAACCGCCGTTTATTTTTCTTCTCACGCTAGGTTGTATGCTTCAGCCACAAACTAACATATATATAAATGTTATAACATTCTGCCGCCTCATGTCCATTCCTTGGAGAACAAGTACCTTTACAATTTCCTTTTTAAAAAATCCCACGGTAAGGCCAAATTCACCAAATTAAGTCCATAGCCCAAATGTGGTCAAAACCACAAAACTTTGGTCAAAACCAATTCATGGTTAACGTGAGATTAGAAAATCAATTTGGGCTTCATATGAAATTTGGTCTTCATATTCTCTATTAATATATTTGTATCCATAACCTAACAATAAAAACCCGAAACAATCTTCAGTCAATCACAACGCCTTTTCGAGTTGAGTAACTTGTCCATAACAAAATTATTCAAAAAAAAAATAATCGATCATTGCTCTCTTTGATATCCCTTGCAGCCAATAGACGATCCAATGGACTATGATTGTGTGGATATCTACAAGCAGCCAACATTTGATCATCCATTGCTTAAAAATCACAAGATCCAGGTTAACTCCACCGAAAATAATCTCTCTCTATACAATTAATTTTAAATGTTGAGTTTAATTCAACTTGCTCGCTTAAATAACTTTTTGACAAAATTAATGTGGAATTAATAATTTCAGATGGAACCTAGTTTCCAATTGAAGTCAAAGAAAAGCTCATCACGAGGTAAAGGTTGTTTGAAAGGGAAGGTGCCAATAAAAAGAATGAATAATTCAATTCAATTACATTCATATTTTCCTGATCAATTTCACCAATTTAGCCGTGAACATCCTGGCGAACATGTAAGTTGCACTTTCACTCACATATGAAAGTCTAATAATATATATGAATTGATCAAACTATTAAGATTAAAAAATTTAGATGGAAAAAATAAAAATATGCCATCTAAATACAAGTTGTTGTCAATTTAAACATAACTCAATTAGCAAAACATCAATCTACCTATGAGGTTGAAGGTTTAATCATTTCCCTCCCCAAATTGATATAAATCTCAACTTTAGTTTCTTTTGGAAATATGTACTTTTAATAACATTCCATCTTCACATTTCACATTTCAACGAACGTTCCAAAAAACGTATAAAAAATTTGGTATAAAAATAGGTTTTGTTGGGGACATGCTTCATAGAGAAGTTTATTAACTTGAATTCACTATCAATAAATTTATAATTTTGAAACGAAAAACAACCTTAGTGTTTTTTTTTCCAACATATTATCACCAAACTATTGTATTAAAACGTATAAAAATCACTTTTAAAAGTTATGCAAAATAGGCCTTTAGAAGCTATGGTAACGTTATTATTCTATTTTTCACATTTCTAGATTTAGGATTGGAAACTTCATTATTACTCTTTTTTTGTTTTTAGGAATTGTTTTATAAAATTACTCTTTTCTCGTTTCTAGAGTTTTCAAAACATCAATAAAACTACTATTTTAACATATTTAGTTTTAAGTTGTTAAATAAATTTGAAAAATGAAAATGATATAATAATTTTAGATATTTCATTTTATATTTAGTAATTTTTTTTAGTTCAACAGAGATAAAATGTTCACCATATACAATTTTTTTTTAAAAAAAATTTCAACAAAAAAAATAGAGCATGAGAAACAAAATAATAATTATCACACATTATTATTTTTAGAAAGAAAAAAAATAAGAAACATTAAAAGAGGATAATATTGACAAGATTAAAAAATGTGGTCGTCTGGTAGAATTTTCTTAATCAACTTATAATAATTTTTTAAGAAATTAATAATGGTATAAAATTTAATTAAATTTATCAATAATATTTTACGCTAAGAATATATAAAAAAAAATTAATTAATTAACCTTAGCCCAATATCTTAATCTCTGAAGTTTATTTGATTTAACACGGTATCATAGCAGAAGGGTCCTTAGTTCAAATCTCTGTAATGTCACTTCCTCCTCATTTATTAATTCTCTACTTTTGATTGACTTTTGTGCAAATATCTGAACTCGCATGAGAGGTTGTGTAGAGAATTATATAAATGATTAAATTTTATACAACACAATAGCTTAAGCTCTTAGGTTTCAACTGGTGATTTAATATTTTACTAAAAAAAATAAATTTTAAATTATTTTTTAATAAAAAAGTAGTTAATTAAAATTAAAGGAAATTAAATTGATTATTTAATTTTTTTTTTTTTTTTTTTAAGTAGGACGGGTTTAGAATGATGATCTAAATAGTAACCATGGGTTAAGATTCCAAGAGATGTAATTCCAATCCCGTGCACCAAATGGCCCCTTAAAAATATCTAATTTTTAAAATAAAATCAGTATTAGGGTTTGGACATTTAAATGGAAATGCTAATAATATCTAACCAGTGTATGTGTGTATGAGTTATGGGGTAGTATGCTACACTTGATACAAGTACTACAACTGGATTCCATGGAGCTGCTGCATATATAAACACATACAATCCTCAACCCGTTAAAATGGGCCAAGTTAGCATGGCTCAAATTTGGCTTCAAAGTGGACCACCCAATCAACTCAACGATATACATGCTGGTTGGGCAGTAAGTCACCTTCTTACAAAATTATTTTTGCTCTTAAATTTTATTTGAATTGTTTTTTAATTTATTAGGAAAGCATAGTGTTTTTTTTCTTGTTAATTTTTCTTCCATCATATCATTTCTTACATATAGGTACATCCCACTATATATGGTGACAACCGATCGTATTTGACTGCATTTTGGACCGTGAGAACTGCGTTTCATTTCCCTACCTTATAAAATTATTGGGTTCCTTTTGAATTTCAATTACAATATATTATTAAGTTTCTATAAACCAACCATTCAACTCATTAGTATATCTAAAAAAATTCATTAATTGCAGGTTGACGGTCATCAAAAAACTGGGTGTTATAATGTGTTGTGTCCAGGTTTTATGCAAGTAGACAACCTAATTTATCCCGGTTCACCTTTTGACAAAAATTCTGTTTCTGGAGGACAACAATACATTATTAACTTGAAGATACTCCAGGTTATTAATTATTTTATGAATTTACAAAATTTTCATGAAATTACTTCTTTTATGAGATGAAATTATCCTTAAAAACATATTTTGAATTGATCGTCATAATGCTACCTTATCATATTAATCGCAATGAATATTTATTCAATTTAGTATTGGACATCTGTTACATATAATCATATAGCCAATCTGAGATTAACTCAAATGGTTAGATATCTACTTTTTTTTTCATCGAGGTTGAAAGTTCGAATTTCTCATTTCTCAATTTGATGTAATCTTTATTAAAAAAAATATCATCACATGTTTTTTTTAAAAGTAATTGAATCTTGATTTAAGTTACTATATATATTGAGAAATAAGTTACTATATTTTAAGAAATTACAATCTCTGAATTTTTAAAAAATAATTCAAAATACTCAGTGTCATGTCATGAATAATGTGACTTAAAAAATAATATGATTTAGTTTTTTATACATAAATTAGTTATTAAAAAAAAAAAAAAAAAAACTGGTTTTTTGCATGCAGGACGAAACAAGTGGACATTGGTGGTTAATCGTGGCAGATAGAAAAGTAGGATATTGGCCAGAGGAACTGTTCAACGATTTGGATAAAGGAGCATTAGTTATTAGATATGGAGGAAGAACAACTAGCGGTCCAGATGGAACAAGCCCACCAATGGGTAGTGGACAATTTGCCAACAAATTTAACAAACAATCATGTTTCTTTGCAAGAATGAAACTCGTCGATCGTACATTTACAGAAGAAAACATCCCTGACAATTCCATGACAGTAAATGTTGATTCTATGAATTGTTATACCTTAGACTTTTGGGGCTATCAATCCAAGAATATGGGGGAAACACTCACCTTTGGAGGACCCGGTGGGAATTGTGGGCTTTGAATCTTAATCTCCAACGATTATCTAATATTATCATAAATAAAATTTCTATCCACAGTCCTTCAATGATTGTGATTGACGTATTAGTTAACTTACTATCACTACTCACACCAATCCACAAATTATATCGGGTTAAGAGTCAAGTTGAATAACTCACATATTTCTTGTGTGGCAAGTTGAGTTGAGGGCGAACAAAATCCCACATCGGTTAGGGAAGGGAATGATCATGGGTATATAAGGGGAAGGACACATCTCCATTAGTATGAGGCCTTTTGGGTGAAACCAAAAGCAAAGCCATGCGGGCCTAAGCCCAAAGTGGACAATATCATACCAATGTGGAGTTATGGTGGCCCGAATTCCCCTAACAAGTGGTATCAGAGCCATGCCCCGATCCTAACGATGTGGGTGGAATCCTCAGGTGCCGAACAAAGTGAGGAGCCTCGGAGACCCGATCCATGGTGGGCTCTATCAGACAGGCGGTGTGCTCCGGAGAAAGGAGGTTGGCCTGGATAGAGTGGACGGATGGAGGCGGGCCTTGGCCCAAAGTGGACAATATCATACCAATGTAAAGTTGTGGTGGCCCAATGTCCCCTAACAAGTGGTATCAGAGCCATGCCCCGATCCTAACGATGTGGGTGGAATCCTCAGGTGCCGAACAAAGTGAGGAGCCTCGGAGACCCGATCCGTGGTGGGCTCTATCAGACAGGCGGTGTGCTCAGGAGAAAGGAGGTTGGCCTGGATAGAGTGGACGGATGGAGGGGAGGCTCAGTGGATATTTGTTCGAGGGGAGGATTGTTGAGGGCGAACAAAATCCCACATCGGTTAGGGAAGGGAATGATCATGGGTATATAAGGGGAAGGGCACATCTCCATTGGTATGAGGCCTTTTGGGTGAAACCAAAAGCAAAGCCATGCAGGCCTAGACCCAAAGTGGATAATATCATACCAATGTGGAGTTATGGTGGCCCGAATTCCCTTAACAAATTGACTCACGAATTATGTATGGTTGTGATTTTGTATCGGGTTAATTAAGAAGTGAAGCTAGAAAATTACACTAGTACAAACTAAAAAAAATAATTATATTTTCTAAAATAATTGTCTCTCTCTCCCTTTTTAAGATCTGCCCATTGGGTTAACTTGCAAGTCATACAACTAACAAACTATATTATATCACAATTCATATTGAAAGAATGTTTATACACTCTTTGTTAGATTGTAAAATCTACAAAGCCCATCACTGTATTTTAAGTATGATGCGTTTTTTTCAAAACCTACAAATCACATCCCTATTAATCTTTTAAAGTTTTAATTCTCTATAGTTTGAAAAAACTCACAAAATGTTTTATATTTTCACAAAAAAGCTTCTTTTTTTTCCTCTTTTTAAAGCTTAATATTTACATGTTAGCTAAGGTATTTATCTTAGTCACATTCACGAAAAAGGGATACATAAAACAAAAGCAAGAACGTTTAGTAAGTATATGTCTTCGAAGTCAACAGATTATTATTAGTAAAAAAAAATTGTTATCCTATCCTACTTGTTCTTGCTTCACCCGAGGAACTATTGTTCGGCTTTCGCGAAAACTATTTTATGCTTCACTACAAAAATAATAGGCTTTGCCGGCGAAATGCAAATCGCCGACATAGATTAAACAAAGTCGGTGAAATTGGATATTTTGCCGGCATAGGTAAAAAGGGAAGGAAAGGCCGACGAAATTAGAGTAAAGCAATGCCGGCGAAAATTTTGTTTTCGCCGACATTGCCTAATAGAAGGAAGTTTTTTATTTTAAAAATAAATAAATAAATAAAGCAATGCCGGTGAGCCGGCATTACCTAATTTTTTTTTTTAAATATTAATATATCTAAATTATTTATGTCACGCCAACACGAGCATAACTCAAATGGTTAGCCACAAGCTCCCTTCTTATGCAGTTGTAGGTTCAAGACTTAAAACTATTTGCAAATTTTAACCAATTTTATGTAATATTTATAAAAATATCATACATTTTTAAAAATATATGTAAATATAATAAATTTTGAGCGGGTCAATCATGATTAGCATTAAGTTACATATTTTTACAATAAATGAATCACTAACTTATACAGTAGTCATTGCTAATCATTTATTAACATAGTAAAAATTGTTATATTTATAAATAATCTTAAATAATGATATATTTATAAATATTACATCAAACTTTGCTGCTACCAGGTAAAAATTTGCATTTTTTTATTGGACAGTCAATTTAATAATTAAAAATAGCTAATTTGCATTTATTAATTTCTATCTTTATAAAAGTTAATGAATTATTTCATCATTATAGAATATGCTAAATTCAATGTGAGTTAGTTTGTTCACAAATTAGTCAATTAAAATTTGAATAAGACAATAACCAATGATATATTTGGTAAATTCCAGAGACGTTTCCATTTATTTCTTAGCAACAACCAATGATATTCATAAGGCCACAACTAGTTAACAAAAATAAATGATTTTCCCAAATCAAGCAAATAGGGTTATCTTATCAGTCTCTATGCTTTACCTTTATAAGAAAATGGATGTTGAATTGTGACCCTCAGAATAATTAGGATGGCTTTTCAGTTTATAACATTGTTATGTCTTTGTTTTGTTTCTTGTGGCATTTCCAGTCAAACAACCATCACTATTCTCAATCACCATGAAATGGAGATTATTCAAGTATCCCCCCCCCCCCCCCCCCCCCCCCCAGATATATATATTCTTTAAAATTGGAGATTTAAATAAAAATATAAAAGTGTGTTGTTAATTTATTCTTTCATCTTTTGAAATGATAAAGGTCATAGTTTACTATTTTTTTTTTTACGTAAATATGAATGTGCATCTCATTTCAACTCTGCTAGGTTTTTATTGGCCTTTGTAAATTGTAATTACAAGTAGCTAGTTTGTTAGAATGGTGAATGTATAGATGAAAAATTGAATTTTAAAACTAAATCATGAACAACAATATTGCATTACTCCTAAGACTATACATATCAAAATCCTAAACAATATATATCTTCGATCAATTTCAACTTTTCAAGTAGAATAAGTCATCCATTAACAAAAAAATTTAAAAAATAAACTGCTCTTTCATATCATTTGCAGCCAATAGAGGATCCAATAGACTATGACTGTGTGGATATCTATAAGCAACCAGCTTTTAATCATCCATTGCTTAAAAATCATAAAATCCAGGTAAAAAGTTCAATCAAATAATCTCTCTTTATATATTATAATGTTTTTTTTTCTTCTAGATTTTCTTTAAAGTCAAGAATTTTAATTCTTCAAAGTTTTAAGCACATTAATTTTCTAGTTCAAATAATTTTTTCCCCATAAGATTTATGTGGAATTATTAATTGTAGATGGAACCGAGTTTCCAACTGGAGTCAAAGAAAAGCTCATCAAAAGGTGAAGGTTGTCCAAAAGGGAAGGTGCCAGTAAAAAGAATGAATGATTCATCTTTATTGCATTCAGATATTTTTGATCGATTTAACCAATTTAGCAGTGAACATCCTGGTGAACATGTAAGTTATAGTTTTCCACACAGATGAAAGTCTAATATATCTTAATTGATCGAATTGATGAGATAAAAACGTGGACAGAGACATTGAAGGAAAAAAAAACCTTCTAAATATAGGATCGTTGTCAATATGAACATAACTAAATGTTTTAGATATCTTCTTCTCTCATAAAATTGAAGGTTCAAACCTCACTTACCTCAATTCGACGTAATATTTATTGGCTCATTTCTCATTATATATATATATATATATATTTGTTAGTTTTATATAAACATTTCTTTATAATATTCTTTCTTTCACATATCTAATCGTTAAGAAATTTTTTTGCCTATCCTATATAATTTTTTTTGAAAAAAAACTAGGTTTTCTTCAGGGAACGCATAAAGAAAAAACTAATCACAAACACATTTTTTTTATTTTTTATTTTGAAAAATAAAATAGACCATGGGTAACAACAACACAAAATAATTACGTATTATTTTATTTTTTAAAAAGAAGAAATAGAATGGTAGTGATCAAATCCTTTACTTTTCGAAATCACCTTACCTTTTCATTGTTATTTATGCATGTTCATTTATAAGCGGGTTAATACTAATCAAAACTAACAAGTTGATTTAGGATTAAAAATAAGCAATTTATAAATAAATAGTGTAACCAATTTATGTATATTTGTAGTTTGCTACACTAGATACAAGTACTAGATCTACATACCATGGAGCAGCGGCATTTATCAGCAATCACGATCCTCCTGCGAAAATGGGTCAAGTTAGTATGGCTCAAATTTGGCTTCAAAATGGACCTCCTAATGAACTCAATAATATACAAGCTGGTTGGGCAGTAAGTCATGACTTAATATTAGATAAAATAACTTAAAGTGTTGTTTCCAAATTTAATGGGGGAAAGAATAGTACTATTCATGAATAATACAAAATGTCTCTTCACGAGATGTTTTTGACCATCCATGATATCCTATAGATTCATTTTGGTCAAATATATCTCTTTTCATGTGACGTTTTCTACTATTTCATGAAATATATATATCTTTCTTTCTCTCTTTAATAAGCTTGTAAACAACCATATTTTTTTCTATTATGGTTTTAAAACGTTCCTTTTATTAATTATCTATTTTCTTGTTCATTTCTTTCCATTATATGCATGTCTCTCTAGGTACATCCAAGGATTTATGGTGACAGCCGAGCGTATTTTACTGCATTTTGGACGGTGAGAACCAAGTTTCTCCTTTTCTTATTGAATTTTGTGGTTCTTTCCAATTTCAATTATATTTAAAAATAAGTATCTAACAATTAATGATTTGAGAATAATTAATTCATTGCAATCTCTAAATTATAATTCATTAATTACAGGTAGATGGCCACATAAAAACCGGTTGTTATAATGTGTTGTGTCCAGGTTTTGTGCAAGTAGACAACGAACTTTATGCTGGAAAACCTATCGATCACATTTCTGTTTACAAAGGACAAGAATACATTATAAAATTGAAGATACTCCAGGTCCTTCTATAGTTATTATATAAATCTATAAAAAAATAGCATTGAAATTTTCTTTATGAGGTGAAATAATCCTTATAAGATATTTTGTATTGAATTTATGTTAAAATTATTTGTTAATGCAGGACGAAAGAAGTGGACATTGGTGGTTGATTCTGGCAGATAGAAAAGTAGGATATTGGCCAAAGGAACTGTTCAACCATTTGAATAATGGGGCATCGTTACTTAGATATGGAGGAAGAACAACTAGCGGTCCAGACGGAACAAGCCCACCAATGGGTAGTGGAGTATTTGCTAACAGATTTAACAATGAATCAAGTTTCTTTGCAAAAATGAGATGCCTTAATTCTATGTATGAAGAAAATGACATTCCCAGCGATTCCATGAAAATAAATACTGACACTCTCAATTGTTATAGCTTAGACTATTGGGGCTATCAATCCCATCTAATGGGAGAAACACTCACCTATGGAGGACCTGGAGGGAACTGTGGGGTTTGAATTTCATTACTTTTATCATGAATAAAATTTCTTACATTTACTTAACTACCCATTGCTATTGACCTATGAGTATATTTACATTTACTTTTCGTTTAAACTCGATGTAGCATATTTTTTTTTCAATAATTAACAATTTATTTTATCAAAGTTTTAGCTCTTAAAATATCATTTAGAAAATAATTATTCCGCTTAAAATAAAGTTACAATAACAAGAGGGAGAAAAGAGAAAAAAAAAAAGGAATGATAGAAAAGTAAGAAAGAATGTTGAATTCAGGTTTTACACCACAACCTCACCATCATCATATGGCCCGCGGCCTAAAGGCCGGCCCTGACTCGGCTCGGGCTTGGCCCTGAAGTCAACGTTTGACGGGCCGGCTCGGCTCGGCTCGTTAATTGTTTGGATTGGATATGAGCCTCCTTTTTTTTGAACGAGCCGGCTCGTTTGAGCCTCCATAAGGCTGATCCAATGAGCCGGCTTAAGCTCGGCCCAAATAAAACTCGCAATATTTATTTATTATTTAAATAAAATTTTATATTATTACAATTTTTTAAATTTAAGATAAAAAATTCTATTATAACTTAACAATAGAGTTAAAAAAAAAAATAAAAAAAAAATAACTAATATAACTTGACAGTAGAGTTTAAAAAAAATTAATTTTTTTTTAATTAAAATTAAGCGCCAGCTGCTCTAGCATGAAGAAGAAAATATTGAAAAGTCAACTAAAGAGTTTGAGCCATTCATTTCACCAACGTCGGTTAAAGAATTTGATTCTCCCGAAGAATAATTTATTCATTTCATGTAATTTTTTTAAGTTGAGAAAAATGCATATGATTGACAAATAAGTGGATGCGAACCTAGTTGGGATGTACTTATATTGTAGTGATGCACTTTATTCTCAAATATTCATGTATGAAAAAATTAATAAAAATATATATTTTTAATGTTGATACTTTTGTGTAATTACTAAATAAGATAAAATAAAATAGTTAAATTATTTAACAGATAAAATTGTTATTTAAAATAATAAATTTAATATGTTAATTTTGTTAACACTTGATTTTAAAAAAAAAAGTGATTCGAAAGTTATACACTATTGGTTGTTAAGAAAATATAATACAAAAATGAACTTATATGATAGGCCGAGCTTAACGAGTCAGGCCCAAGCTCGGCTCGATGAGCCTAGCCCATGAGCCGAGCCACGAGCCTTAACATTTTAGATTGGGCCGAGCGGGCTCGGCTCGACCAAAAGCAAAAGCTCGTTGGGCTCGAGCCCGAGCCGAGTTTGAGCCTTCTAATATTTGGGCCGAGCCGACATTGATGATGGTGACCACAACCGCCTTCGGTTAGTATTAAATTTCTGATAAAATATGATTATCACGTGATATATTAAAAGAATAAAAAATACTAAAATTTTGAATCTGATCAGGTTCCTATATTTTTAGAAGTAACAATATAGCTGTTAAGGTTAAAAAAAAAAAGTCTAAAATAGTCATTGTCATTATTAATGTGATTTTTATTTATAAAAAAAATGAATATGATTTTTGTTTTTTTCTACATGTTAAGAAGCAAAAACCGTATAAAAATATTGGTTAAAAAACCATATTAACAACATCAATTAATCTATGAATCAGTGGTTAACTTACTATAGAATATATAATTCAATGTTTATCACTGCCTTTAAAAAATTACTATATTTACAAATACTTTTAAGAGTTGATATTTTTAAAAATATTACCGAAAATTTTATTAAATTTGCAATCATCCCATATTTTAATTAATATATTTTATATTAATGTATATTAAAATAACGTATATTTATATTCATTGTTATATGATATAATTTGTTGGTCGTATTACTGGTAAATTAATCCAAGAGGCATATATATCTATGAAAGGGAGAGGCGATTTTTTAAGAGATAATTACAAAATTATCCCCTGTGATTTACTTAAATTTAAATTGTAAATCGCATCCCTTTAGTTTAAATTTTTTTTGTAATTATCTTTATGGTTTGTCTAAATTACAAAACGCTCCTCGGTCAATAAACTTATTGAAATTTCGGGCACATACTTCTTTTACGTATGTCACACGTTCCAATTCCATTTAAATAATTAAAAAAAATTAATATATGTATGCAAATTTTTGATTTGTACACTTTTTTGATAATGATATTTTTTAAAAATTGCTCTCATTTATTGAAAATTTTCTAATTATTTGATTGGAATTAGAACACACAACATCTATAAAATAAACACATATTTAAAATTTTGATAAACAAACGAAAAGAGGGGTGCCTAAAAATATAATTCTTCAAATTCTTTAGTATAAGAGATTATCACCTCAATCACCTCCTCTTTGCAAGTATCAACATAAGTCTCAAATGTATAGGATATGAATAGTCATTTTATTTATGATAGTATTAGATGATTATGAGAGAATGAAATTCAAACCCCACAATTCCCACCTGGGCCTCCAAAAGTGATTGATTCCCCCACTTGGGGGCTTTGATAGCCCCAAAAGTCTAAGGAATAGCAATTAAGAGAGTCAACATTTACTTTCATGGAATCGGTGGGGATGTTAACTTCTCTATATGAAATATCAACAAGTTTAAGTCTATCAAAGAAACATGATTGTTTTTCAATTTTGGTAGCAAATTGTCCATTACCCATTGGTGGACTTGTTCCATCTGGACCATTAGTTGTTCTTCCTCCATATTTGATAACAGATGCCCCTTCATTCAAGTGGTTTAACAGTTCCTTTGGCCAATATCCAATTTTTCTATCTTCCACGATCAACCACCAATGTCCACTTCCTTCGTCCTGCAAAAACCTCTACAAGTTAATATATTTGATCGAATTACGGAAATTAATCATGACAATTACTATATCAAAGTATTTTTAAAACATGACAATAGAAGTTCAAAACTAACTTCAACAAACTTTCATTACGATTACTATAACATGATAACAATTCAAAATCATTTATATGAACAGTTTCATATCATTAAATAAAAATGCAATTTTTATAAATTTATATAATAATTAATGACCTGGAGTATCTTCAACCTCATAACGTATTGTGGTCCTCCGATAATAGATTTCTGATTAATAGATATACCAGTATAAATTTTATTGTCAACTTGCACAAAACCTGGACACAACACATTATAACACCCCTGTTTTGTGTGACCATCGACCTGCAATTTATGAATTGTATTTTAGAGATAACAAATAATAAATTAATATTTTACACCATTAATTAATTGATTTATAGAAACCTAATCATATTATAATAACAATAAATTTATAATTGAAACAAGAAAAAAAAAACCCAGAATTTAATAAGAAAAGGAGATGAAGGTTGGTTCTCACAGTCCAAAATGCAGTCATATGCGTTAGACTATCACCATATAATCTTGGATGTACCTAGAGAGATATGATGATGAAGAAGCTATGTAAGGCATGCATACAAATGAAAGAAAATTAACAAGAAAATATGATATAACATAATAAAGAGATAGGAGGAAGTTTTTAATAGTTTAATTAATGGTCAAATAGATCTCTTGAAGAGACAATTTATTTCTTCCATGTAATGTACTATGCTATCCAAATAATTTTGAAAACAACTAATTATATATTCTAATCAAATTTAAAAACTACAATATTTTTCTAAGAAATCGACTTACTGCCCAACCAGCATGTACATCGTTGAGTTCATTAGGTGGTCCATTTTGAAGCCAAATTTGAGCCATACTAACTTGATCCATTTTAACGGGAGGATTGTAAACGTTCATTAATGCCGCTGCTCCATGGAATACACCCGTAAAACTTGTATCAAGTGTAGCAAACTGACCCACAATCCAATAAATGCACTAGTTAAATTATTAATATTTGCATTTAAATTATTAAAAGAAGAATGTTATCAAACGATCAGGTTTATATCAAATTGGGGAGGAGAGGCATTCATGTTCACTCTAAATAAGGTTTCTATCTCAAAACCAAGAATAAATGATAGAACAACTCATACAGAAGCGGAGCCACCTTATGGCTGAGGGAGGCAAATGAAAATTTTAAAATAAAAATAGTAATATTTTAGGTAAAAAATTGAAATTTTAGTATTATTGATCTATTTTGCCCCCTTATTTTTTAAAATTAACATTATATAATTTTTGCCCCAAAAAAAATTCCTAGCTCCGCCCATGGACTCATAGACTTTATAAATATTGTTCGGTCCCTTATATTTTCGATGTGGGATCCTAAACATAGATTAAGGATAACCATGTATTTATAAATCTTATTTTTTTTCCTCATGCTTTTTTCCATCTACAAATTTTATTTTATTAGTTTGATCAATTCAAATATGTTAGATTTTCGAATAGGTGTGAAACTATAACTTACATGTTCACCAGGATGTTCTCTGCTAAATTGGTGAAATTGATCAGAAATATCTAAATGCAATAGAGATGAATTATTCATTCTTTTTATTGGCACCTTCCCTTTTGGACAACCTCCACTTTCCGATGACCTTTTCTTTGGCTCAACTTGAAAACTTGGTTCCATCTACAATTATTTGAACAAAAAATTTATAATGTTGCTTACAAAACTTTGAAGAATTCAAATTCACAACTTCAAAAAAATCATGAAAATAAAAACATTAATATAACTATTTTAATGGAGTTTTACCTGGATCTTATGATTTTTAAGTAATGGATGATTAAAAGACGGTTGCTTGTATATATCCACACAATCATAATCGTTAGGATCATCTATTAGCTGTGAGGGTAACACTAAAACGTTGAGAAAACAACAATTTTTGAAGTTAAAATTAAAGGGGAGAGAGAGAGAGAGAGAGAGAGAGAGAGAGAGATTACTTGAATAATGTTCATTTCAAGGTCATTGAGACCATTAGTGCTTGTTTGACTGGAAATTGTCCTCAAAGCGACTCCACAAGAAACTAAATAACAAACACATAAAATTGCTATCAACTCAAAACCCATATTGTTATCTCGTATACTCTTTTCTTATGAATTAAAACAAATTACACAACCATTTTCTTATAAAGAAAGCAAATTCCCGTTACCGTAGATTTAATCTGCTTTTATTATTATTATTATTATTTTTAGATAGAATTTAAATATGCTTTTATTGGAAATTCATTCATTTTGCTACTAATTATGTTTCTTTGCAAATATCATTGGTTGTTGTGTAGTAATTACTGTATCACACACATTATTTATATTATTTTTTAGAAAGAGAAATAAGAAACATGAAATAGTCATACAAAATCTGTTGTTTTTTTCTTCTTTTTTTTGCCTATTAATTTATTTTCTAATATTTTATAGAATGTTTCTATATTTTAAAATACATTAATGTAATATTTATTTGTTTGTTTTTTTTAATTATTTTGAAACATGATCTTTTAAATATAAATGTGGCATAAAAAAATTTACAACTTAAAAACACGTTTTTAATTTCTAATTTGTTTAATTAGAATATAATATTTAAAAGTTTTGAATTTCAATCGTTGCTTTTGTCGCAAAACCATTGCGGTGTCACGGATGAAAGACTTTTCAGATATTAAACAAAAGACAGTCGTCGCAGTAGGAAAAAAATTATTAAGACATTAATTTTAGCCAACTTTTTACGTAATTTAAATTTGGTAAAATAAAATCTTAAAAATCTTTCTATCAGATTTTAAAAGTAGTCTGATCCCTGCTTTTACTTTTCAAAAATACTTTCTTAAAATATCTCTCATTTATCTCTCCCACTATTTTTGTCACATCTCCAATTATATTTTAATAAAAATCTCTTTTAAAGTCTATTCTATAGTTTAAGAATATATTTAAATTAACATAATTTGAAATTGATTTGTAAATATTTTTTAATACACAATAAATATATTCTATTTTAAATAAATTTTTAAAAATAATTGTCAGTCATAAAAACAAATAAATGTTTTATATCATATAGACAATATTTTTTTAAATAGATAATATTTATTTAGTTTTTTTAATTATGTAACATCCCAAAATCCCAAAACATGGAATATACAACATTCAACAACGAAAGCAATAAAATCAATGAAAACTCATTTATTCCAACTTTAAAAACAAAACTAATCTCGGTTCGATCGAACTTATTTCAAATACTAAAATTCAGTTCATTGTTCAAAAGTGTCAACCAGGAGTAAAGAAACTCAGAAAAACAAATAAAATCCAAGTGGTGGGCGTCGAATCCACCAAAAATAAGAGTTCTCTACTTTCGGGTTTATGAATTTGTAGTTGTGGAAAGTAGGGTCGAATCCACATGGAATGGTGAAATAAAATGGGGGGGGTTTTTAAAGTTTGTTGAGAAATTGAAGAAAACAATGAAATATTAAGAAAAATTCAATGAAGAGAAGGTTCCAACCAAAGGTATAATCATCGTTCAATTCATGTTATTTGATCATCGATTATCTAATGAAATCCTAAATCACTCTCTAAATTGGTTATGATTATTAAGAACGTCTTATTAATCTATCATTCCTTAGTTCGCTGGTAATTAAGATACGATCGTTAATTACTTCCCTAATCAAAGACAACCCTAGAGTACGACAATAGGATTTAATCAATTGACAGCAATAAGATGAGAATGACCACCAATTCTAGCCAATAAACACGAAACGTTCGATTTATTTAAACTATATCATATATTTTCATAGCATGGGATGAGAAGACTTGTGACTCAATCATACTAATTGTCACTAGGATTAGAATGTCTAAACAATTACGGATTTAAACAATCTAATTGACAAATTATCAAATTGAAGAATGATCAAAGGATCCGATTTGAAAAATCAATCAAAACGATAATAGATTAAGCATAAAAAACATACAAATAGAGAGATTAGAAGGAAGAAGATGAAGATTAGATCTCACAAATAAAAAGAATTAAACTTGATTAACCTTTGATTGGAAATATGAGTTTAGCTAGACATGGAGCTCATAGCTATCCCAGAAAACCTAAGAAAAATGTTCTAAAAGATATATGAAAAGAAGTGATGGGGTGTCGAAACCACCAAAAATAAATACTTACTCTCGGGATTTAGAATTTTGTAGTAGTGGTGAGTAAGGTCGATCTCCACAGGGAAAAGGGAATTAAATTAAAGTTAACAAAAACGGGGGGTTTTGAGTTTTGGAAATAAAACGGAAAATAAACTAAAAAGAAAGAAATCAATAGAGAAAAGCTTCCAACTAAAGGTTTGATCTCAGTTATGATTCATGGATTTGATCATCGATTACTAAACATGCATTCCTAAATTCTTCTCTAAATTGGTTGAAAGTCGTCAAAACCAATCAACAACTTATAAGTATTCTTCCTTAATTTTTCGATAGCCAAGATACGATCTAATGACTACTTCCCTAATTAACAGATAACCTTAGAATACGATAATAAGATTTAACCCATTAACAGCATTAGGAAGAGAAGAACCCAATTCTAACTAACAAACACAGTACGACAGGTTCATTTAAGTTAAATCATAAATTCCCATAACATAAATCAAAAAGTGTCAATAATCAATTTATGCTAACATGCTACTTGTATTAGAAATAATTAAACAATTACGTATTCAATCATTCTAACTAGCAATATGACAATCAATCAATGAACAAGTGGCCAATTTGAACAAGAATTAATCAACAATAAAATATGCGAAGAGAAATTATGAATAAAGAGAAAATAGGAATTAAATTGAAGAACAAAACCTCACAAAATCATGAATCAAACCTCGATAATCCTTTAGTTGGAATAAATAAACTAGCTAGAAAACATAACTAAAATAGTCTAAAAGTCCTAAAGAAAATAGGGGAAGAAGAGATTTTGAATTAGGGTTGAATTGGGCTTTAAATAGGTGAAAATAAGTGAAAAATCGTGCAAATCTTTATCATTATCTGCTGAAGCCGCCAGACGAGCCGACTGGAGCCGTCTAAGCCGAGCGCACCCCCTGCTGATGAGTCTGAAGCCGCACGCGAGCCGCCAGTCGAAGGCGAGCCGTCCCCTGCAAGCCGCACGCATGCCTCCTTCACAAAATGCTGGGCGACGTGTCGCTCAGGTGGAGCGACACGTCGCTGATCCCTCTTGGTGCGCGCTGACGTCAGCGTGACGTCAGCGCGCACTAACTCCTTCTTGTGGATGACGTCAGCACAGTCTATTAGCATTATTTTATTATTTTTCTCGTCGCCGCGGCGACGGCTCTCACCGCCGCTGCGCCCACTCTCGGGTTTTTGGCCCGGAATTCAATTTTGGTCACTGCCGAGGCCGCGGATCCCACCGCCGCGGCGGTGGGTCTTTTCCAATAATAAAATGGGCATAACTTCTTCATTTTAAGTCCGAATTGAGCGCCGTTTTCGCCTACGTTCATGAAATTCAAAGATTAATAATATTATGGACATTTAAATCAATTATCATTCATATTTAAATTATTTTGGAGATAAAACCTCTTATAAACATGCGGAATTTACGAGTTATCAAGAAGTCTCCCCTAATCCCCTTGGAAAATTAGGGTTTTAAACACAAGGTTAAAATAATATCAAAAAAAATTCACGTCGGCGCCGCGGCACAGAAATTTGGGCGCCACGGCGCCGAGCAAAAATTACAAAAAAGTTAAGAATCACAATTTCTGTGCCATGGCGACGAGAAATCTGTGCTACGGCGCTGAGCTCTCTGAAATTTTGGCTTGGGATCAGATTTTTCATTGCGACCGCGGCCACTGAAAGTTGTTGCCATGGCGCCGAAGTGTCAAGAAAGCTCCAAAATGCCAATTTAAGCCATTTTTCATCATCTCTTCTCCAATCTAGCACATAAACACAAATCAAAGATAATTAATTAGTTCTTAGGCTATTTAATCATCAAAGTATGAACAATTAACACAAGTTTATGTAATAAAATATCGACTTATCACCAAGCGTATTGCAAAACACGATAAAACTCAAAATAAATCAATATCAACACCATAAACAACTACTAGAAGCAAATAAATATCGTTGGCGGTGTAAATCCACTCCAACCATCCACCGCTTACAAATCCATCCGTGCCCAGCTTTTTTTTTCTTTTTACCTGAAAAAAAAGTGTAACATCATGAGGCTACGCCCAATGAGTAGAAAAAGTTCAAATAAAATTTATGCCCATGAGAAGGTTCCTAAGTTCATTAAGTTCATATCGACCTCACAACTTCCAACAATTTCTCTGAACTCTAAAAGAGTTCAATTTTTTTACACAATGTCTTAACTCAACTATTGTTCGTAAATAAAAGTGAGTTTTTCTCTCAAAAGCATCAAACTCGTGTTTTCATAGTTTAACATTTTGAGGTATTCTTCTTGTGTGTTTTCGAAGCACACACAAGCGAACCTACCATGTTTATTCTTTCCCATTGATCAAATGGAATGAACTTGCCCCGCTAAGTGATATTACATTGTGCACAACTATAATCATCCCCTTAACGGCATATTCTTCACTAAGTAAGGTCCTACTTAGTGCGAACCTCCAACCATATTTTTTAAGGCACCAAAACAATATGATTTACCTAAAAGCATCACTACCATAATGCTTATATAAGCCTAGCTAGGTTCAGTTTCTAGTCTAGAAAACCTGTTTCTACTAAACTTACTTTTTCGTGGCTTAAACTTGAAATTTCAAAATTCTGGAAAAATGATATTTTCTCAACCTTAACATGAGCTAGAATCACCCAAGAATACAATCCCAACTCAAAAGGATAGCTCCCAACAATTTTTCTACGAAAAGATTAAAACTAGTGTAGTTTTGCCCTATTTTCAGGTCACTAGGTGATAAGTGTATGAAAATGCACTTAATTTGTGCTTAATTGTAAAATAAATTAATTTATAATTTAGTATTTTCATGGATTTAATTGAATATTTTGAAATATGAGAATATTAGGTTTTAATTTGATTTATTAAATTTTGTAGGTGTTTTGGTGGAAGTTGGAATTAAAATGAAGAAGAAAATACAAAGGAAAAGCAAGAAAAAGGCTTAGTTCACTAGGCAACGAACTAATTTTCTAAATAAAATCAGCAGTAATTAGCTGCTAATTCCACTCCCATAAATATTCTAAACCTTTAGAAATCTCTAAAAAATATCTTATAATCAAACTTGCACAAAAGAGTATATTTCTATGCTAGTTTCGATTCCTGTTGGGCACTAATCCTCCAAATCATATCTCAATTCCAGAAGCTCAATAGGTCTTAAAACATCAATAAAATCATACTAACTAACATAAAAGAGTCTAGAATTGATCACAATTGATTTATACAACTATTGAGCAAAATTATTGCTTAAACATGCATGTTTTCTCCTTTATTGACATTCTTTAAATTCCAAAACTTAACACACATAAGTTCAGTCCAAGAACATATAATTCATACTTAAAAGTATCCTTAAAACTTTAAAATAAGAATAGCATATATCCTTTTAATGAAAAAGAAAAACAACGCATGAAAACAATTAACGTTTAACTAGTTCTACTCACCTTAGGTTTTCAAGTTTTTAAGTGTTTCTCCCTTTTCTTTCCAAAAGTTCACCACCTGAATACAACACATAAACCTCTTAAAAACTATTCAAATTTTTTTACATAATTATCAAAAGAGACCACGATTGACAAGCAAGCAACGACGCACGAAACGGCACAAGGCTGGGGCAGCCTTACCGTTGGCCTGCAGCAATCCTTCTGTCCATCATGGCGACAGCGGTGGCTCCTTGGCGGTGTTCGGGTTTCGATTAGATGGTATTTTAAACAATGGGTAAGGTATTTTTTCAAAGAAAGATGAAATCAAAGTTTTAGGGTTTGAAGAAAAGTATGAGAATGAACTTTAAATAAAACAAAAGAAAACTAAACTTTCTTTTCATGGGTTTTTCATAAGAATGAATGAAAAATTCAAATCTAAAATTAAATGGGAAACCCCCCAATTACCTATTTCAGAAAAATTGGGAAGAAAGTCTCCAATGATCTCCAACTTTTTTCAAATCAAAAACCCCAAAGAACAACCCTAAAACAAGAAGGAAAGTGGAAGAAAATGATCAAAAATCCAATCCCGACAACCCTTATGGGCAGGCATTGAGGAAGAAGAGGAAGGGAAGAAGAAACCTACCTTGGCTTTTCTTCTTCACGTTCAATTGAGGAGGAAAACTGAAACCCTTTTTCTCTTCCTTTCTCTATCATCCACGCCACCTCATAATTCCTTTTTTTAATCCAAAATAAAGATAACTCATATTTAATTCCTGTAAAAAGAATTAAGTTAATAAATATCACTTCCTTCTAAAAAGTCCCAATAATATTAACAATAAATAATATTTATTTAAATATTACTTATCGGGAACACGGGTTGTCACAAATTAGAATTTCCTTATATAGTTTTATAGTTGAATATCAATTTTTTATGTTTTTTTATTATTAGATAAATTATTTTTATGAACTCTTGTAATTAAATTAATATAAATATTTGTGTAGACACCTATTTTCGTCCTTAATATCTAAAGTTAACAAATTTTACATGTTTCAAAAAAGTTAAAAAAAATATATAGACTTTGGTTTGAAATTTTGTTGTTTGGTTTTGTTCGTAATAGAAAAATAATAAAAAGATAAAAATAATTTTTTAAAATAAAAGAGGGTTTTGAATCAATATTGATTAAAGATTTTTGAAATGGGAATTGATTTGATTTGAAAAGTAAATTTGGAAGAAACTAAATTAAAGCCAATTAGTGACAAGATAATTTGTGTGATTGAGCTAATTTTAGGGATGATTGCGAATCAATTTTAATAATTTACTACCTCATTTGGCTATAAATAGAACCTTTTAGCAACCCTAATAGGCACTCTCATCTTTCCTCACATACCTTCTTCTTCATTCTCATGGTGAGCTAGTTATTCTCTACCAAACACGATACCATTCACAAGAGCCTCCATCTCCATAGCCTTTCATCCTTCAACTCCTTAACCTCTCATGCTAATCTCAACTATCTTTTTTCCAAGAGCTTCCACCCCCATTCTTTAACCTCTCATAGTCATCTCATCTCTTTACTTCAATCCTTCGTCAAACTCCATTAATCTAGAGTCGTGTTGACATGGTTTTATATCATAATATTACCCTTAATTTAATTGGTTTTTGATGAGTTTGATGCTACTTTAATTAGTTTTTCTCTTTTTATGTAGGTTTGGAAACATATTTGCAAAATAAGAGAAAAAGGAAGCAATTTGGCAAAAAACCCGTTCAAGCGAGCCATCGCTTGAACTTCAGCAAGGCATCGCTTGACCATTATGAAGAGTGCCAGAAATTAGCCTAGCGAGCCATCGCTTGAAGTGTAGCGAGGCATCGCTCGAGCCCGAATTTTACCACCGACTTTTGAAGCTTATTTAAAGAAGCTGAATCAATTTTCCTCATTATTCTGGATTGGGCAGCAGCTTTGGAGATCATATTTAGGCGTTTTCAGCGGATTTTCGAGGGAGTCTTTGATGTTTTCCTTTTTATTTATTTTGTTGAATTTATTTATGGATAGCTAATTTTCTATTCTTAGGGGATTGATGTAGCTACTTTATTTTTATGGATTGAGTATTTAATTTTAGTTTAGAAGACAATTTTGTTATTCTATTTATGTTCTTATGTTCTTAATGCTTTTGATCTACTAGTCATAGATTAATTGATTTTAATTCTGAAATCTAACACTCGGGAGAGGTGGTTTTAGGATAAATCTTGGGAACGTAACTGAAGGTAGATTAAAGTTGGGAAACTTAATCTTAATTTAGAAGTCTAAAAAGAACTTGTAATTCATACACTTTTAATTACTGAAATTGAATAGGGATATTAGTTTCTTAATTAATTGTGATTCTTGATTTGACATTCGGGAGAGGTAATTAAGAGTTTTAGTGTTCTTGACTTATAGAATATGAAATTGTTGTTCTTAACTAAATGAATATTAATTCCATAAATTAAAGTAGTGAAATCATTCCTCTAGGACCTTTTATCCATTGATTTAATTCAACCTTTGTTTTCATTTAGTTTTGTCTTTTCTTATTAGTTTAGTCCACTCATCATTATTTTACGATTTCTAAATAAAATTGAGTTAGTCATACATTAGTACTTAGGTAGAATAAATCCTTTTTCCCAGAGGACGACAACCCTTTGTTCTTATCACTATATTAAAACTTGACACCGTACACTTGCGGGTAATTGATAATTTACGTCAACAAGTCGCATAGTCTTTATCATTGATTTGGGAATCACCGAGCATCACGAAAGGTTGGTAAGCATTTTTTTTTATACCAAACCATTAAAATGTAGTCACTCGTTGTACTTGCTGTGTTTCATTTGTAATCTGGATTTTTCTATGATGTTTTCAGTTTTGTAATAATTTTTCTTAGAAAAAAGACTTAAACACGAACATGTAGGAAAAAGAATCAATTGATTTGGATTTGTGGTTAAAAAGTTATGATTTTCGAAGTTTGATGTTCATATAAATTCACTGTTACGAAAATTCACGTTCAAGAATCACCCTTTTTCGATAAGTATAAAAAAAGATATGATTTTTTTAAAGTTGATGTAAAATCTGCAGAAATTTGTGCATAAAACCGAGAATGTGAAAATATTTTGACATAAAATATGATTTTGTTTATAAGTGTGCGTTCTTATCGACTTTAGTAATCAATCATGGATGAATATGGAATATTTAAGAGAAAGAATCGAGTTAAAACACGTTTTGATTAAAAAATTATGAATTTCCAAAGTTGAGATGTTGGTTTGCCTTATTTGTAAAATTTATTGTCATATTTTGTGTTTATTACGTTCCTATTTATCATCTTCACATTAAGGTCATACTTGAATGAATTTGTATAATATTATATTGACCATTATTTGATTTTCAAAATAGAAAGGAGTTGGAATTTATTAGGATACTAATTTTTCAACTTCCTAAAAAACATAATATGATTAATAAACCAAACCATAAAGGTAAAAATTGGAATTAATTAGGATACTAATTTTCCAAATCATAAAAATTAACAATGAAATTTTAAATAGAAATTGGACTTTATTAAGGTATTAATTCTCCAACATTCCATAATATATCATATTCTAAAATTTAAACAATCCAAAGATGATTTTCATAAAAACTTTCCTACGATGGAGTTAGGTGTTTTCAGGATACTGATGTCCTATATTTCTTAAGGAATAAGAATTTAATTAAGGGATACCGAGATTAAATTCTATTAAAAAAATTTCCTAATGGCTTTTATGCCACTCATCCAATTTGATTATGCCTTCTAATGTTTAGGGTATTAATCAATAACATATGAGACATTTAAAAATAAAAATTAAAAACATATTGTGTGTTAAAAGATAAAAAGGCTTTAATATCAAATAACAAAAATAATAAACAGTAATCGTTTTCAAACGAACATAATAAGGTGCTAATACCTTCCCTATGTGTGAATGAACTCCCGAACCTAATTTCAAAAGTTAGTAGACTATCCTTAACTTAGAGACTAGGTGACTAATCACACCATACCTTAAAACCAATTATTAGTGGCGACTCCTCTTCTTTCCTCGTCGCTATCACGTAGCGACAATTTGTATCAATACTAATTAACTATTTATATATTTCACAACACTTTTAGAATTCGAATTTACCAAACACTTCTACATAAGTGAAATTTACCAAAGACTATTCTGATTCATGATACAGTTGATTTTTTTTTACAGAATAGTTGACAGCAATTATTTTAAAAGTTACAACAATGCTACCGTTTGGATTGTAATGTGTTGGCTGTACGACTATAAATTTTGTTATAACCAATATAACGGTTTGTAAGGGTACCAGTCGCGATCGATATTATTGTGTAACACCGTATAATAATATAACTGTTTGGTTTCATGGATGTAAATAATAACATATTGATTTTCTACCTAATCAATTTATACAAATATTAAAGAAGAAATATTTGAATAAAAATCTCAAATGCGCATCCCAAACTTTTTTTTTACAAATTAGGTTCCCATATTCAACTTAAAAATAAAACATCTATACCGGAGCAGAAAAAGTCAAAAAATTAATTTGTATTTTAAGTATATATTTTTATAACTTTTTAAATTATTTATAAATTTTTAGTTGATAAGAATTTGATAAATATATTTTAAATTAAAGTGAAATTAAATTAAAAATCCTACGTGCATCAAAATCTAGTTAAAATATAAGTATGCCCATATATTTATCGATTCAGTCATAAGAACTCTAACCAAGTTAAAAAATGCTCGCCTTGGGCTACACGTGTGATTGTGATGTTTTATTTTAGAAACGTACGAAAGGGAATATATTCGAAAGCTACTTAAACTCAATGGCAAATAGCCAAGTGGCTGTTAAAAAAAAAAAAAAAAATTGGCCACTTGACTATTTGCTATTGGCTTTAAGTAGCTTTGGCTGTTATTTTTTAGCAGCCAAATATTGTTCAGTATATTCACATAGGTGGCAGAAAATATGATTTAAATAGATGGTTGTGGCTTTTTGTTTCGCTTGCCCAAGGATTTGATAGAATAAAATTAGAGGGTAGTAATTTTTATTTCCGTTAATTTGACGGCATTTTTTTTTTTTTTTGATGCCATTTGAGGGCATTTTATTGAGAGTAAGTTAGAGAAAGTAATTATGAGTATAAAAAACATAATGTATTAATTGAGAACTTATATAAAATTGTTGTCGTTTTTTTCAGACTTTAATATTTATTGTATAAATCATCGTTCTTGGAATTAAGAGTTTAAGATTTAGCAACCCTTCAAATTTCTTAACCGCTTTTTAAAACTATAGAGGATGTGTTGGTTTTGGTTTGGGGTAGTATTCACTATATTCCATGTAGATTAGATATTTCTTTCTGCTTTGTAGAAGCATTGTTTATTCGTAGAAATTTCTATATTAGCCATTTTGTTTTAACATATGTTTCTTTTAATTATTCATTTTACAGCAATTAAATTTTCCCAAATATTTTTCATACCCTACTGTCTACGATTTTATGTAATATCTACCAATTTTTTACACCTTCCACGATTTCTCTCAAAAAAATCCAAAATAATTCCGAGACTATACAAGTGTGCAAGTGCACAATTTTTTCTCTCGGCTAAAAGCATAAAATAGTTGCCGCAAAAGCCAAACATAGTTTTGTGCAATTTTTTTTTTCCAAACCGCAGAGAAAATTGAAATTTTAAAAGATTAGTAGGGATAGTTTTGTAGGTTTCAAAAAGAACACATCATATTTAAAATATTTAGATGTGATTTGCAAGTTTTAACATCTAACAAAGAGTGTATAAAAATTTTCCATTCCTATAATCATATAATCATTTTTAAAATATTTAGATGTGATTTGCAAGTTTTAATATCTAACAAAGAGTGTACATTTTCCACTCCTATAATCATATAATCATTTTTTTTCATTCAGCTCCTAAATAATATCTTCATTCATTTGATTTACTAGTTGAAATCTATATTTGGACAAAAGAATAAATATACAACAATTAAATATAAAGATTATACCATTGCATCAAATTCAATCTATGTTTAAAGACCCAATATAATTACAGACAACAAAGTCATTTGTTGTCTTACAAATATAGACCACATATTAGTACATGAGATTTTTTTTCCCCATATTTCATTGTGATGTATACTTAATTAATATTTTAAAATTCTATTTCCTTACTACTTTATTTTTTGTAACTTTCAACATTAAACCTAGTAGAGAGTTCTGAGAATAACATCACAGAAAAATATCACAATGTATATATACATATATTTTGACTTTTTAAGAATAATTGTACAAATTACATGTGTTTCTCAAAAGTGTAAGAATTTCCACAACTATTTTACTGCTTGATAGTAAAAAAAATCCCTAACAAACAAGAAGTTGACTAATTAGCAATGAAATTATAAAACTTAAAAAACATACTTTAAGAGTGTAGATGAGCAAAAGTTTTCCATTTCAAATCATAGTCAAAAGTCTCAAAATGAATAATTATTAATGCACCATTTAAAGTTACATCGATAGGCATTAAAATCTCAAAATGAATAATTGTTCAACAATTAGAGCATACCACAAACTTCTTTATAAGAAATAGAAGGAACAATACATTGAAGGCTTTTTCAATATGAAAATGGTCAGTGTAAAATAATCATAATAAAAAAAAACCTCAATCAACTGATATTGCTATCATGTTCAGCCGACAAACAGGACATGTAGTGAAGTTGGAGGCGACAGAGTCGGCTAGGCATGCAGTATGGTATATGTGATTGCAGGTAGGAAGAGAACCAATGGGTTCTCCTTCAAGAAACTCCATTTGGCAGAAATGACATCTATGCATTCCATACGGATTACCCGTATCGGAATGGGGATCAAAGGTTGCTTCCGTTATCCCAAGGTCATCTATACTTATCGGCTCAAGCTGGTCAGGGGGTTGAGGGTTGTCCGTCATCTCGATGTTAGTTCCATCGAGATTCATGGACCTTCGCCGAAAAATAAAGAAAAGATAGATCAGAATAAAGACAATGACCAATGATATCGTAGTAATTAGGATTTTAATCTGGTAATGTGGTGAATTGGTCTCGCCAGGGTGAGAACCTAGGTTAATATCCATGGAAGCTGTCTGACACTGTTTCTTGGGATTAAAATGGTTTTGTCTATGGGGCTGCAGCTAACAAGTTTGTCAGAAAAGTTTGTGGAAAATGGGAAGGGAAGGAGAAGAAAGAAGATTATTAATCTAAGAGAAAGGAGATGGATATGGAGAGATTATGAAACAAAACATAACTTAAAACCTATGATCATGCTTTATATAAGTAAATTCCCCTAAAAAGTAAAAGGAAAATCATACTATCCAGACTTGACGTAATGTAAGAGAGAATCATAATATTCAATAATCCTAAATTAGCTGCATAATCCTACTAGTCTTTTCCCTTAACAGAAAAAAAGTTGATATTTTTTCAATAAGTCTACAGAGCTACCTCTAAGTATACTCTGAAATAGCAGGTTGAGGATACTATACTTAGTCAACAACACTTTTGCTTTTTATAAAGTTCATACGTAACAAAAATTGCATAGTTAAAAATTACTTTATTAATTATTTTTAATTGATAAAATATATAATTTAAAATAGTACATTATTCACTTAGTTTATTATTTTATTATATGAAATTATTTTAATTAACTACTTAAATAAATTTGATTATCAATTATTTGAAAATTAATTTAATCTAAAAATATATTCAAAATGTAATTTAGTAGTTAAGTAATTAATTCTTTTCACTAATAAAATTATATTAAAATTAAAATTTTAATCAATATTAATTGATAAATTATTGATTTATGATTAAATAGTAAGAATTTGTTTTATTGATTTTAGTTTTTTTTTTTTTTTTTTTTTTTTTTTTTTTTTTTTTTATTGATTTTAGTTGATGCACTATTTAATAGTTATGTTAAATTAGGGGTGAAAGTTGGTTTGGTTTGGTTCGGTTCGGTTCGGTTTTAAAAAATTAAACCTTACATTAGTATGGTGGTGATAATATTCATATAAGGAAAAAAAAAATCAATGCTTTGGAAAACAACAAACTTTTTATTAAGAAATATAATTTTACAAAACAATTTGATTTAAAACAAGTTGGGAGGTGAAACCGTAAATAACTTGAAAGGAAAAAAAAAATGTATTAAGAGAGTGTAAAGTGAGGGTAAAGTTTGTAACCAAATAGAAAGAAAAAAAAAATTGTAAATGAATGGAGGAGCGCTAATCTGCGAGTCCGAAGAGATTTAGATTTCTAACCCTGTTGCAAGTGAAGACAAACAGTTTGTCTTTTTAGTCATCCTACGCCTACCCCTACCCCTACCACTTGTTAAATTAAATAGCTAATTTTTTTAGGTTAAATATTCAATATTACTGCATAGTGGATATATCATTAACTCTCAATTTATCAGTTTTAACTGAGGCGTACGCTTTGAGACTTACCCTACGCCTCATTCATTTTGTATGAGGCGTACGCTCAAAGGGTATATTCCTCTCGCCTCAAGCCAACCCTAAACCGCTTTTTTAAAATATTGATTTTGATTGAGGAACTGAGGGTGTCCGTTTGGATGTGTGTCCGGTTTAAGGGATTAGTCTAAATAGATTTAGATAGGTTTCTCTTCAATTTTGGTTGGTTGATCAGTTTCAATTCGATTTGGGTTTACTTTTTTAATTAAAAGTCTTTTATTTAATAACCGGTCCAGTTTGGCTTTTTGTTTGATTTTGGTCAAATTATGATTGAGGAACCGACAGTTTCAGTTGGGTTTAATCGTGTGGCCGGTTTGAGGGATCGGTTGATTGTAGTTCGATTTTTGTTCAGTTTCCATTCGGTTTGGGTTTACTTTTTTCTCTCCCCAACTAATTGGTTCAATTCAGATTTTATTTTATTTTGATCAGCTATCTATCAGTCGATTCTCGTTCAGTTTCGGTTTGTTGGTGGGTTTAGTTTTTTTAATTAAAAAGTCTTTAATTATTTTCAAAAACAATAGTTTGATTTTGGTCGGTTTTGGTTTAGATTCGGTTCGCTTAAGGTTAAATTTATTTATTTTTTTTTTCTTAATAATCAGTTCAATTTGATTTTTAATTAACAAAGTCGAGACCTGAAAATCAATTCAAATTTGATTGGTTTTTTAGTTTGAAGTTTTAAACCGTAATCGGGATCAATGGAAATCATCCCCAAACTAAAATTCTGGATGGGGTAATCAAATATTTTTATAAATTAAAATAAAAATACAAGACAAAATCATAGCTCCCTGCATTATTCATCATCTGTTATTTTTCAAATTAAAGAGATGGACATTTTAAACTTATGGGCATTCTCAAAAACAAGGAATGGAAGAATATTTAAAACTTGAAAAAATAAAATAAAAACAGTAATAGTAACAGCCTCCAAATTCAAAACAAAATAAATGAAATTAGTTTATTAGGTTACCTCAATTGATTTGGTTACCGTAGCTTTGAGATCGGGCGAATGGGCTTTCTACTCTGGATCTGATCTCCCTCTCACCAAAAATGGTAGATATCTGGATCTGAGCTCCCTCTCTCTCACAAACGCCACCATCAATCCTGATTTCATATATCAACACATCTGAAACCGTGATGGACGGTGGAGTTTCTGAGAGATCACTCAGAGAGTTTTTGGCCGGTTCCCCGGCGAGTGGAGGAGGAAAAATTAGAGACAAAAACATAGGGGAGAGGAGAGAGTGAACCGGGAAAAAATGGGGATTTTCTTTTCGTAGGAAGACGTTTAATTTGAAGCAATGAGAATGAGGGCTAGAGACATTTGCTTAATTGACTTTGGAAGTTGATCTCTCATGAAAAGTTTGACATAAATAAAACTTTTAGGCTGATGATATAAATTCGTGGCGAGTTTAGAGTTTAGAGAAAGAGAATCGTGAGTTTTTTAATAAAATATTAGAGTTTAGAGAGACAAAAAGATAGAGTGAGCTAAGAAAGAGTTTTATCAATATAGTTTTGGTTTTTTCAAACTTTAAGAATATCAAGATAATGTTTTATTTATAAAAATTGAAAAATGAAATCAAGTTTCATTAAGCGCCGTTTTAAAGGTCAATTAGGCAAATATCTCACACTACATCCTAAACCCAACATGAAATTTTTCATTCTCATTATTTTTATTTACTTAATTTGGAATGAGAATGTGAGTGTAGGAACCTCATAATTTAGCAATTTCATTCTCAATTTTCAACTAATTTTATTATCTTCTCCAACTTTATCAATCTCATTTTCATTCCCATATTTGCGGGTTCTACCAACTTTTTTATTTTATTAATTTTATTTTCTCTCTATTTTTTATGGGTCCACATGAATTAATACTTCATTCTCATTCTAAAATTCTAGTAAATAACATTAATAGTAATTATTTTCATTCCGATTTCAAAATTTTTTTTACTAAACATAATAAAAAAAAAAAAATCCTAAACAACATTATATATATCAAGGTGGCTGTGTTTTTTTTTTCTACGGCTGAAGATGTGAGATTGAGTTGAGGAGGTGGAAGGTGGCGGCTCATGTGAGGCCAAAAGCTTTCATTGGAATCAAGGACTATAATAGGTATATGATAATAATAGTTTGAGGGGCTAATTTTATATTAAGAGAAAATAAAGGGATACTATTTAGGCGGTTTCTAAAAAATTAGGTATAATTGTGAGTAATTATATGTTATTCTTTATTGCCCGTCCCAGATAGTGTAATCTTTAACTTCAATAGTGGAATAGCTTAAGGATGTAGCCCATTTAGTGTGTATAAATTTTGTTGTTATTTTTCAGCCTTTATTATCTATTCTTCGTGTTGTCATAGTTTATCATTATTGGATACGGAGTTTGGGACTTGCAATCCAACAAAAGGCAGTATGATAGGATCGTAGCCTAGGTTTATCTTTCAGATATGAGATACTCAACATACCCCTCAAAATGGTGCATCTTTTTGGGCTCACCATTTTTGAGTCGGGTGTCAATTTTTATTGAATGTCCGTTTTGACTTGTTAAGCTCTGATACCATCTTGAGATGAGTAGTTAAATGATCCGATAAGCGCTTATGATTTTTTTTCATGTTTTCAATGTGAGATTCTCAATAAATGCCAACTATTTGATAATTGATTTTCTGTTGAGATGTGTTGTCAACATACAACAATAGCATATCTCATTTTTTTCACGATATAACGGATTATAATAAAAATCCTCATTTGCAAGAGTTAGGGTCTAAAAACAATATGATATGTAAAATATATGTGAATAGTTATAGTAATTTTATTTATGATAATATTGGACGATAAAATTCAAAGCCCACAGTTCCCACCTGGTCCTCCAAAGGTTATCATTTCCCTCATTAGACGTTGATGGGGCCAGGCAATTAATGTATAACAATTAAGAGTGTCAGTATTAACATTCATGGAATCGGTAGGGCTTTGGATTTCTGTGAAACCCGAATTAACTACTGACATATTATAACAAGTGCATGATTGTTTGGTGAACTTGCTAGCAAAGTTACCACTACCCATTGGTGGACTTGTTCCATCTGGACCGTTTGTTGTTCTTCCTCCATATCTAACTAACGATGCCCCATTATTCAAATGGTTGAACAGTTCCTTTGGCCAATATCCTACTTTTACATCTACCGAGATCAACCACCAATTTCCACTTGTTTGGTCCTGCAAAATAATCAATTTACATGAGAAATTTTGATATTATTATAAGGTGTTATTAACCACCATCCTATCATACTAACTTTAAGGATAATTTCAACTCATAAACTAAAAAAAACAATAATTTGAATATTTTTATGTAACTATATATAATCAATGACCTGGAGTATCTTCAAGTCCAGAACATTTTGTACTCCACCGATTATAGATATTTCATTAATAACACTCCCAAGGTATTGCACACGGTCTACTTGCACAAAACCTGAACATAACGCGTTATAACAACCTGTTTTTCTATGACCATCTGCCTGTAATTTATGAATTATTTTGTTTGAGAGATCGATTAATTAATTAAATCAGTATATAACAATTTAATCATATATAATTCTGGTGGGATATATTCCTCACAAATATTTATATAGTAATCGAATTAAAATTAAAATTAGAAAATGATAGAATTAGAAGAACAATAAAGTTTAGTTCTCACAGTCCAAAATGCAGTTAAATACGTTTGACCATCGCCATAAATTCTTGGATGTACCTAGAGAGAGAGATATGATGATGAGGAAAATTATATAAAATATATATGTATATGAGAGAATGAAATTAACTTGAAAATTGAATATATATATATATATATATATATATATATATTTTGAAGGATAATATATAATATGGATTTTTTTAAATAAAATATTCTAATGAAGAGGTAGAAAAAGTCATGTTCAACCAAAATCATGATCACATATTACATAGGAACAAATGCATGTTGATTTTGATCAATCCATGTCTCACAATATTCTACTTTTCACCAAAAAAAAAAAAAAAAAAGATGACGAGTGAAGGACTTACTGCCCATCCAACTTGTATACTATTGAGTTCGTTGGGGGGTCCATCTTGAATCCAAAATTTTGCCATAGTAACTTGGTCCATTTTAGTTGGAGGATTGAAAACAGACATTAATGCTCCTGCTCCATGATATCTATTCCGACCATCTGTGTCAAGTGTTGCATACTACAAACCCACAAACCAAGGATACATATACATTGTGTTTAGATTAACATTTACACATAATATCCAAACTTCCCTTTACTAATTTCGTTTTGAAAATTGCTCCAATACTTATCCTTTTAATCAATTTGTTTTTACTTATATTATATAAACATGTATATATATTAATGAAAATATGGTGATTTCCCATGAGTTTAGGATTTGATCGGTTACATTCTTGTTTCATATCTCAAGTTTCCTGCTTCTTGTTTACTCTCTTTAAAAAAGTATTTAATAAAAATATGTATGATAAAACTTTTTTTTATTTACATTATCTATTTTTGTTTAAAAGAGATAAAAAAAATGTCTTTGATAACTATTTTGTATTTCTCAAAATTTTAAATTATTAAATTTTCATTATAATTTAATAAGAATAAAATTATTGTGTATTTTAATTCTTGTGCTTTATATTAAACATTTTAGAAGTAAAAATATAGAAATGAAAGTTTTATAAATGTTGTGGGAAAAAAAAGCAAAACAAAAGATACAAAAAAATTATTCAAAAATATCTTTAAAAAGGTTTTTTTAGTAGTCATTTGGTAAAAAAAAAAAAAATTGTTTAAAAAATTATTTTCTAAGTTGTTTTTCATCAAAACTAAAAAAATATGTTTCAAATTTATTTTTTTATAACTCAATAATCTTATCATTTTCGGACAATTAGAAAATTGCTTTTTAAATAAAACTTGAATAGCTGTTTTATATAAGCATTTCCCAAACATGATTTAAATTTTTTTGTTTACCAAGTTTTATATAATCATAAACAAGAACTAATAATGTTATTAAAACCTATATGTTTTTTAAAAAAAAGAAATGAAAAGGAAAAAAAAGAAAACATTTACTAAACACAATATCTCATGATTAACATCTTTTCTTTTGTAACCCGTTATATATCTAATTAGTTTGACCAGTTCTAATATAATAAACTTTCACACATATGTAGGAAATTATTACTTACATGTTCACCGGGATGTTCTCTGCTAAATTTATGAAATTGACCAGGAAAATCTGAATACGATAGAGATGAATTATTCATTCTTTTTATTGGAACCTTTCCTTTTGGACAACCTCCACCTTCTAATGAGCTTTTCTTTACCTCCACTGGGAAACTTGGTTCCATCTACCATTATTAATTCCATATAAATAAATCTTATGAAAATTGGATTTATACATATGAAGATATTATATTTTTGGTGGAGTAGGGTTTTACCTGGATTTTATGATTTTTAAGCAATAGATGATTAAAAGCTGGTTGGTTGTAAATATCCACACAATTATAGTCAATAGGATCATCTATTGGCTGAAAGGGGAACACGAATACCATATTAGAGAGAACAACAATTTTTTTAAGTTGAAAAAAGGAGAGACAGAAGATACTTGAACAATCTTTATTTCAAAGTCATTGATAAGATTAGTGCTTGTTTGAGGGGAAATGGTTCTCAAAGAAACTCCCAAAATAAATAAATTACAAACACATAAAATAGCTATTGACTCAAAACCCATATTCGTATTCGTAATATTCTTTGGCTCCACAATTCATATAAATTAACACAATTTCCTCAGCCATTATCTTTGTAACGTAAGTAGAGAACTTGTTACCATATTTAATTTTCTTGAAATAGAAAACCATTTATTTTGATAATAATTTGTTGTTGCCTTATGATTCTATGAATATGGTTGGGTTGTTACTTTGAGAAAATATTGTAGGAGGCTGCCTTCTATGGAATTTCCTATTTTAGAGAATATACCTTGGTTTCGGATGGTCATTGTATCACATGCAAATTATGTATCTCCCATACATATTTTATTTTCTTTCGTAGAAAATGTATGGTAAATTCTATTGAAAACATATAAAAATTAGATTTTTTTCTATCGCCCAATGCTTATAATTTTCCGATCTATGGGTGATTTAATATGATATTTAAGTAGGAGAATTTGAATTCAAACTCATGCATTATCATTTCCTCATTATTAAAATTATTACAGAATAAAATACATAACAAATATTATACAAGGGTCATTGTCATCAAGGGTGTGAATTTTTTAAAAATACTAGAAAATATATTAATTGACAAAAATACCAGGAGAGAAAAAACATTTGTAACGGTTTCTGTACAACTATTTCATGTTTCTTATTTTTTCTTTCTAAAGTAATATAAATTCACATGTGTCATTTTTTTTTAATATTTAAAAATCTATCATCTTTAAAAAATATTTATAAGTAAATCATTTTTTAAAATGAGTATATAACTGACTAATGGATAAATAATATTCACTTCACGTTCATGACTATTGATAGACTGTAATATATGATATATTTTGACAGACGTGTTCATAAAAATGACATATATATAAATATTTTATAAAAATTTATTGTATTTGTAAACGTTTTTATAAAAAAAAAGTGTTTTATTTGTAAATATGTTTTTTTATAGATGTGCAATCACCCTTATATTATATTCTCCAAAGTAGGAAATTACAGAGAAGTCTCCATTTCTTTTTCTGCAACATGTCAAAACGCCTTATATATACACGTTATTTAATATCACATCAGAGTTTCTTCTTCTTCATCTTATAAACAATTTTGTTAAATTATTTATTAGTAAACATTTCATGAGTTTTTGTCAAATCATAAAAATAATATTAATTTTTTTAAGACACAAAAGATAAATTAACAAAGACTCCAAGTAAAAGGAACTAAAATGAGATTTAACTTTAAGAACTTTAATTGTAATAGACCACAGATTATATGGACTAAATTTATAATTAAACCAAAATAATAATAATAATTGATGGGGAACATGATAGGTTGATTAGTATAGATTTATTTATGAGTTATTATTATGATATTAGTTTACTTTGATGTAATTTAATTAGTATAATTAATTAGTGTTAGTTTATAGTTATTTTAGTTAAATTTAGGGTTTTTATTGTAAGACTATAAATAGTCATCTTAGGTTTCATTTTATGATTTCATATCCATCAAATATACTCTTAAGAGAATTTTCTCCTCTTTTGGAATGAGTTTCCCCGAATTCTTGAGATGGATTTCCTTCGAGCATGAAATTGTTTGGTTGAGGCCGCGGATTCGCCCTCGCTCTACGTACATCAGTGAGGTCGATTTGAAGAAATACAATCTAATGAAGAAGCATGTGAAACTATAGATGAAGAAGTCAAAAGAATGGAGGGACAAATTGAGTTGCAATCTCAGGAGTATTGTTGGCTTGGAGAAGATTAAGTGGATGTCGTGATGTAAGAAACGCAAATGAAGATTAGAATGCCGGAAATGTTGCAGCTGTAAAAGCGCCACCTCACCACTTTGTCAAACTTGATGAAGAGAAAAGAGCCCTAATGAAAACTAATCCTGTCCATCCATTTCTAGTCTTCAACAAAGTGGGCCATGCATTTTTATTTCAAACCCAAGCCATCTCCTCTTCACTTTCAGGCTTAATTCAAGTCCATTTTCAACATATATTTGTTATGCACTTTGGTTTTTTAACACTCATACCAAAGTCAGTTTTCTCCTCTTATATTTCCCATCCTTTTTTGAAGCCCAACTAAAATATTTCAAATGTAAATGTTAAAGAGAGGGCCCAATTAGAATTTTTTTCACCTAGGCTAAATTTGTTTCCACTTAGTCCATTAATTCCAATTCCACCAAAATCTAATTTTTCATTTATTTTATTTGACCCATTTCTTACTCACCCAATTAAGCTAAAAGGAAAAAATTTCCATTCACTTTTCATCATCTATTTTAAAGTTCAATTACTATGATTTTAATTTCAAGAAACGTGTTCATTGAAAGTGCTAATACCATGGATTTTACTATTTTCACCTTCTTCGTAGCCCATTGCCTTGGTACCGCTTTGGATTTGGGATTAGGTTCGTTCATGCGTTCTCGATTGGCGTCTTCTTTTCTTTGCCCAAGACCGAACTTGAGGTCGAGTTTATTTTTTTGTGGGTGAATGATGGGGAACATGATAGGTTGATTCGCATAGGTTTATTTATGAGTTATTATTAGGACATTAGTCTACTTTGATGTATTTAATTAGTATAATTAATTAGGGTTAGTTTTCTAGTTATTTTAGTTAAATTTAGGGTTTTTATTTTAAGGCTATAAATAGCCATCTTAAGTTTCATTTTGGGATCTCATCTTATATCATATCAATCAAATATACTCTTAAGAGAGTTTTCTCCTCTTTAGGGATGATGAGTTTCCCCTAGTTATTGGGATGGATTTCCCTTCAAGCATGGATTTGCTTGGTTGAGGTCGTGGACTCGGCCTCGCTACATCAATAATAATAAGAGAAAATTGTATAAACTACCCATGAACTATAATAGTTATAACATTTATACTCTTAAACTTTTAGTTTAGAAATTGACCTCCTAAACTTTACAAAATGATATAATTGGACCTAAAAAAATTAATTTGATAAATTACCCTTTAAATTTTTAATTTACCATATATTTTTATGAAATCTCTAAGACAGTGAATATGTGAGAGTTCCTATACCATGCCCAACCCCATCTATGACCTCAAGCCCAAAACCCTTGTGGAGGTCAGGATGAGTGTTTCTTCTCTCATCATAACCCTCCTCACCTTATTGATATTAGAGATGTATTATTTGTCTCTTTGGTGATTTTTGACAATCTAATTTAATAATTAATAGGGTAATTTATCCATTAATGTTTTTATTGTAATTTTAACCTTAACAAAAATTATAGGTTTAATTGCTCAAATTATCAAGGTAAACTAGTGTAAAAACTTTCTTCTCTGACTTGTTATGGCATTTTGGCTAAATAGAACAATGTTGAAAAAATATTTAATGCAGTAGTACTCTCTTATAAATAATTAGGAAATAGTACAGTGTGACCATAGTGATGAAAATTGGGGAAAATTTCTCATCCTCAAGGCGTATTGAATGACTCCATAATAACCACCATTCAATTGGCATAGTGGGTCCCCTCTTTTTTAAACTTTGAGATTGAGATTATGCATTTTGACCGATATTGGATGGAGATTAAAAATTTGGACTGAGATTAGATCAAGATTATTCATTTTGATCGAGACGAGATTAGGACCAATATTATACATTTGACCGACATTCTGATAAACATCATGATCTTTAGATTATATCGAGATTGAGCCGCTTTCACTCATCTTGCAACAAAGATCACATAATCTTGGATATCTTCATAAATACATCTTCATCCGCCCATCAAAATGCTCGTAAAATATCACTAAAAAAAAAGGGCTTTGCCGATGAAATGTAAATCATAGATGAAGCAAAGCCAGGAAAATTGAAAATTTTCGTCGGCATAGACAAAAAAGAAGGAAAAACCGATGAAATTTCAATTTTCGCCGGCATTACCTAATAGAGGATTTTTTTTTTTTTTTTAATTTTAAATTAAGCAACTTAAAACATGAGTCCCTCTTATAAGCTATGCCGGCAAGATTAATTTCGCCGGCATAGCCACTTAGATTAAATTCCCACCCGAGACTTGTTATGAGTTTCAGAGAAATATACAGCAAACAGATCAAATTCAAGAAACAAGAAACTTTAAGAAAGGAACAACAATGGAGGAATATCATGAATGAAAGGAACTTTCTTTATTGCTTCAGAAAATGGTTTCTTTTTGAGAGAGGATTACAATGGAAGACTGAACTAAAGAGATTAGAAGCTTTCATTTTTGACTAGCCTATTTATACAAGCCTTTAACAGAAACTAACTCAGTTAACTAACTCTAACAGATTTGATTAGCTAACTAAACTTCAACCACTTGACAGCTTCCTCTTCTTCTCCCTTTCTAACCACTTCCAGCTCACTTTCCTTCCTTGCAGCTGATCAACAACTTCAAATCTCCACCTTGATTAGCTAGCAAGGATCAGTATTCTGACTTAACATACCAGCTCTAACCTCCACTGAACTTAATCAGCTTCATTTTGCTAAGGCAATGATTGAACTTGGCCAGAGTTACAGATTTAGTCAAGACATCAGCAACATTTTCAGTTGTATGAACCTTCTTGATTTTCACATCTCCCTTTTCAACAACTTCTCTCACGAAATGCAGCTTGATATCAACATGTTTGGTCCTCTCATGATATTGCTGATTTCTAGATAAGTGTATAGCACTCTGATTGTCACAAAAGATGTTCACTGGTCTCAAATTGAACCCCAAATCTGTCAAAATACCTTTCAGCCAGACTGCTTCTTTCACTGCCTCAGAGATTGCTATGAATTCTGCTTCAGTAGTAGATAGTGCAACCACTGACTGAAGGTTTGCTTTCCAACTTATCAGATTTCCTCCAAAGAAAAATGTATAACCTGTCAAGGATCTTCTTTTGTCAAGATCTCCAGCAAAATCTGAATCAACATAGCCTGTCAGTTCCATTTCTGCTCCACCTTGAAGACTATACATCAGAGCATTATTTGAGGATCCCCTTAGATACCTTAGTATCCATTTTACTACCTCCCAATGCTTCATTCCTGGGTTTGCCATATACCTTGATACTAAGCTTGCTCCATATGCCAAGTCTGGCCTGGTGCATACCATTAGATACATTAGGCTGCCCACTGTGTTGGAGTATGGAATTTTCTCCATTTCAGCTTCTTTACTTTCATCTGTTGGACTATCAGCAGCTGAAATTTTGAAGTGTTGTGCTACTGGAGTGGTCACTGCCTTAGCTTGATCCATTTTGAACTTTTCTAGGATCTTTTCTGCATAACTCTTCTGATGTAGCAGTAGTTTTCCTTCTTGGATGTTTCTGACTATATCCATGCCAAGAATTCTTCTAGCAGCTCCCAGATTCTTCATTTCAAATTCTTTCCCAAGCAAATTTTTGATTTCATTTAGCTCATCTAAGCTATGCCCTGCCAATAGCATATCATCTACATAAAGTAGAAGATATATCATTCCTGCACCCTTTGCCTTCTTGTAGTATACACAGGAATCATAGGAACTCCTCAGAAAATTAATCTTAACTACATACTCATCAAATCTTCTGTACCAACACCTTGGAGACTGTTTTAGGCCATATAGGGACTTCTTTAGCAAGCATACAAAGTCCTCTTTTCCCTTTTGTACATACCCCTCAGGTTGTTTCATTAAGATTTCTTCTTCTAGGTGTCCATGTAAGAATGCAGTTCTTACATCCAGTTGTTCCAGATTTAGACCATGACATGCTACAATTACCAAAAGGATTCTAATAGAGGTGTGTTTTACCACAGGAGAGAATACCTCATTGAAGTCTATGCCTTCCCTCTGTGTAAATCCCTTGGCTACCAATCTTGCTTTATGCTTGATCTTTCCACCCTCTTCAGCCAATCCATGCTTCCTTTTGAAAATCCATTTGCAGGTTACCAGTTTCTGTTTGTCTGTTGGTGGAACAAGGATCCAGGTTTGGTTCTTGTGAAGGGAGTTCATCTCATCATCCATTGCTTCTTTCCATTTCTCACCATCAGAACTGTTTACTGCTTCTTGGAATGTTTTTGGTTCTTCTTCACACAGATCAGTGGTTGAGTTCAATGCATAGGCAATGACATCTGCATCAGCATATCTGCTAGGTACTTTCTTGGTTCTTACTTCCCTGTCTCTTACCAAGGAATAGTCAGAAAGGCTCTCTCCTTGGCTTTGTGGCACTTCTTGTTCAGTTTGGCCCCCAATGGTGTCTTGCACTGGCACTTCTTCTTGAGTCTGCTCCACCTCAAATTGAGTCACCTGCCTTTCTGGTTTGTCTGATGGATCATGTGTTTGGTCTGTGTGGGTCATGTATTGCTCTTCTTCACGAAATACAACATCTCTACTATTTATACACCTTTTTGAGATTGGATCCCACAGCCTAAAGCCCTTTACTCCATCAGTGTAGCCTAAGAACATGCATTTGACTGCTCTAGGCTCCAATTTCCCTTGCTTTGAATGTGCATAAGCTACACATCCAAACACCTTCAAATGTTCAAGATTTGGTGGGTGACTGCTCCATTTTTCTTCAGGGGTTTTAAGTTCAATTGCAGTACTGGGGCTTCTGTTTATAACATGTACAGCAGTTGATGCAGCTTCTGCCCAGAATTTTGGATTCAACTTAGCCTGAGAAAGCATGCATCTTACCCGATCCATAATTGTTCTATTCATTCGTTCAGCAACTCCATTTTGCTGTGGAGTATGCCTTACAGTCTTGTGCCTGATGATACCTTCCTGAGAGCAGTAATTGTTGAAGTCTGAACCACAGAATTCCATTCCATTATCAGTTCTCAAACATTTCACCCTTCTTCCTTGTTGATTTTCTACCATGATCTTCCACTGTTTAAACTTCTCAAATGTCTGATCTTTGGATTTTAGAAAGAATATCCATGTTTTCCTTGAAAAATCATCAATGATTGACAGGAAATACCTTGAGCCACTGATGGATTCTGTTTTGCTGGGTCCCCACAAGTCTGCATGCACATAGTCCAAAATCTGTTTTGTGGTGTGTTTCCCCTTTTGGAAGCTCTGCCTTGTTGACTTACCAAGAACACAATGCTCACAAAATTTGAGCTTTGTGTTGGGTTTGATTTGTATCAAGCCTTGCTTTGATAATTCTTGTAGACCTCCTTCACTGATGTGTGCCATTCTGTCATGCCACAAGTCAATTTCCTTATTGTCAGACTTGTCTTCTTCACTGCCTGCCTTGTCTGTTACTGAGGCACACACTGGTGGTGTTACTCCTCTTATCAGATAGAGGCCATTAATTTTCTCCCCTACAAAGATGATTTTGTTCCCTTTGATTACTTCCAGGAAGCCTCCCTTTCCATTGTAGGAGCATCCTTGATTATCAAGAGTTCCAAGGGATATCAGATTTCTTCTTAAGGTTGGAACATACCTTACATTTTGAAGCAAAATCAAATTTCCATTTTGCAATTTCATTCTGATGTTCCCTATTCCTGAGACCTCACATGTGTGATTATCCCCCATGTATACAGATCCCCCATTCCAGGCCTTGAATGACACAAACCAGTGCTTGTTTGGTGTCATATGGTAGGTGCACCCTGAGTCCATGACCCAGTCTTCCTTCTTGTCATGCCTCTGTGTCTCTCCCTTGCTATCTTGATGCAGCAAGTACTTCATGATAGTCAAAACCATCTTCTCCCACAGATGCATTTGCTTTAGTTGCTTCCTTAGTTTTGCCATTTTCATTCTTGAACCTATCTGGACAATCCTTTTTGAAGTGCCCTTCCTTATGACAGATGAAGCACTTCCATTTTCCCTTATTCTTGATGTTTGATTGTCCTTTCCAGTTCTTGTTGGATCTTCTGTTTGCCCCTCCTTTGCCCTTAACAAACAGTCCATCTGAGTTCCCTCCATGGCTGCTCTCTGACCTTGTTTCAAGAGTCTTTGTTCTGATTGCAGCAATTACCATGCTTAATGTCAATGCATCCCTTCCATACTTCATTGCTGATTTGACATCTTTAAAGGATTCAGGCAAGGAGTTCAGAAGAATCACTGCTTCACTTTCATCCCCCAATTTCTCTCCAGTCCGTACATAATCAAGAGTAAGTTTCTTGAAATCATCCAGATTTTCTTCAATTCCTTTTCCAGGATTCATTTTGAAAGTGAATAACCTTTCTTTCAAAAGAATCTTGTTGGGAAGATCTTGTTTCGAATACGTGGACTGCAGTTCCTCCCAGATTTCTCTCGCAGTGTTTAGTTCTATCACTTGCCTTAACACATTGTCTGCCAGATTCAAGATCAATGTGCTATAGGCTGTTTCTTGCATTACTTGAAGTTCTTCTTGCTTCAGAGTTTCAGGAAGCTTGCTCGGGTCTTCAATGGCCTTTATCGATTTCTGTTGTATCAGGATGGCCCTAATCTTCTTCATCCACAGACTGAAATCATTCGCGCCATTGAACTTCTCTATTTCATACTTGAACGTCATTTCTCCTTCGTAAATGCTCTGATACCAATTTGTTATGAGTTTCAGAGAAATATACAGCAAACAGATCAAATTCAAGAAACAAGAAACTTTAAGAAAGGAACAACAATGGAGGAATATCATGAATGAAAGGAACTTTCTTTATTGCTTCAGAAAATGGTTTCTTTTTGAGAGAGGATTACAATGGAAGACTGAACTAAAGAGATTAGAAGCTTTCATTTTTGACTAGCCTATTTATACAAGCCTTTAACAGAAACTAACTCAGTTAACTAACTCTAACAGATTTGATTAGCTAACTAAACTTCAACCACTTGACAGCTTCCTCTTCTTCTCCCTTTCTAACCACTTCCAGCTCACTTTCCTTCCTTGCAGCTGATCAACAACTTCAATCACTCCTCATTTACTCTTTTTTTCTTCTTTTTTTCCTCTTTGTTGTTCTATCTTCCTCCACGGGCGGTAGGCTCCATTTCCGACGGTTTAACGTGAGTTTTATGTTTTGCCATTGTATGCCTCTAACTCATTTATTATTAATATTTTTAATTTTAGGGTGTATGATTTTACTAATCCTTCTATTTGAAAATGGAATCACACTGCTATTCAATTACACAAGAATTTATTTTCAGGACCAATCAAGTGGTTTTCACAAGGTATATTAATAGGATATTGGCCAAAGGAACTATTCACATATTTGATGGGAGGGGCATATGCAGTTTCACTTTCCTAGCATATTGACCAATCAAAATTGTCTCTTTTCAAAAATGACACTTGTTGATTGGGCATTTAAAGAAATCCAAATATCCTTTTAATGTAGGTCTATTATCACATATAGCCAATATCGAGTCTCGAGTTTTCAAAAAACCACAAAGATTAAAAAATATCAAAATTACCCATAACATAATTAACTCACAATTATTTTATGAAAAATTGATTATAATTGATATATTATTTTTGTAAATTTACATTCTTGATATAAATTTAATACTTAGAATTTACATTCTTGATAAATTATTGTTGTAAAATTATATCAATGATATATCATTAAAATAATAAAATATTTAAAAATGGGTAAATATGATATAAACATAAAAGTGTGACATATATGAAAACAAGACTCAAAAGTTGGCTACCACGTATAATTTTTCTTTAATGTAAGTACGAGAGATTATTCGGAGTGGCCGGAAGAATGAGGCTGTTTTTCCATTTAATGACACGTGTCCCTTAATAGTTCTAAAACCCACCACCACAGACACATGCATTGACTCGGCCGTCTGGTTTTATTTCCGTATTTTATTTTTACATGCCACTTAAATACACATAAACGGGGTTTTTTTAAGGAACAAACGGGGTTTTTTTTTTAATAAACTAAAAATAAGAAACTTTTTATAGTTTATATAATTTTAATTAGATTGAGATTTATTACTAGTTCTTTTAATATTCGTTATTTTTTTTTCACTAATTGAAAATTACAATCATTAAATTACTGTTTTAAGTTTTAAATTTTAGTTGGTTATTTTTTTAAACTTAATATAAATATTTATTAGTATAAATTGAAGTACAATATTAAAAATTCATCCACCCTCTTGAATTCTCAATTTGAATTGACAATAAATTTTTAATATTTATCACAAGCCAAAAAAACATTCAGTGTTAAGAGTGTGAGATAAAATCTCATCAATTTTATTTTAGAACTATAATAATATAAATTAAAATGGATTCATAAATAATAAACATACTATAAATACTTTTTAAAAATTTAACAAAATTTATTTTATTTTAATGAAAAACTCATTCTGCGCCTAATGATAATTTATCACAAGTTAAAAAGCTTTATTTGCTTTTTTGAAAAACCAAAAAGATTGGTGGCACGTAAAAGTATAATTTTTTTTAAAAAGGGAAAAAGAACCGGACCGCCGAGTGAACGCTTGTGTCTGTGGTGGGTTTAAGTTTTATGAAGGGCCACGTATCGTCTAAAGGGCAAGCAACCTCTTTCTTCCGGCCACACATAATAATCTCTCGTATGTTAGTTTATTTCCTCATTTATGATATTTTATTAAATTGCTATTTTTTTCTCTTTTTTCTATAATGCATTAAATTTTGTATTTTGTGAAATTAAGTGAAAATTATACCATCAAAATTCTAATCGTAGTAATTCATCCTTCCTACTTAAGTGGATCTTTATTTAAAATTGCTTTTATTTAAACTGACTCTAGAAATTGAGAAAACAGAAGCAAATAATATTTGTGATGGCATGGTTCTTGGAGATTAGTGCTGAAAATAAATTTAAATGATAATTTGGAAAAGGCAAAATGGAGAGAATAATTGATTTAGTGATTAATGAGGAGAGGAGGATGTAAATTACTTACTAATTGCTAGGATTTAAGCATTATTTTGTGTTTATGAGAGAAAAAAATATATTTAAAGTGTATTTAATAAATGATTGTCATAACATGACTATGTTAGTTGTATGTTGTTTATTTCCTCATTTATGATATTCATTAAATTGCTATTTTTTTCTCTTCTTTCCATAACGCATTAAATTTTGTGTTTTGATATTCTGGAATAGGATGACTAATTGTTGTGTAATGAATCTTGAACAATCTTGGATCTGAGTCTTTCCCTTTGCATTTAATATATTCATTTCATTAAACTTAATTAACATTTATTCATCTAAAAAACAGAAGAAACATAAACATATATAATGCTAAATACATATATTTATTTAAAAAAAAAAAAAAAAAAGTGGAGGGGTTAAATCCGTCCCTGGATGCCACTAAGGCTGAGGCTGGTTACTGATAGTTGGTGGTTGTTGAACTGGATTATCAGTCCGATCTGATGAAGAAGAGGAAGACCGTCGTCGGAGAAAATAGTAGATAAGATATAACAGGAATGAGGTGATCATGAGTAATATTACAAAAGTGATTATGAGTATAGTTTTGAGAGGAGGTATTTTACTATACTCAACAGTACCATTATCGAAGTGAGGTTCATTTCTGTGATAATCCATGAGAGGGGGAGAGAATTTGAGAAAGAAAGAAAGAAATGATTGGAAAGAAACAGACAGAGAGAGAATAAGAAAGAAATGTTGAGGCTCTGTTTCTTCAGTTCAGAATATGACATTATATATATATATAGAATCATCCATCTTATCTTAAGGCCGTATGTATGATGATGCGTGTGTTGTGTTTCCCAATTACTTTTGTATTTGGGAAAAAGGAAAACCATATCATACATAGATACTACCCAGACTTGACGCAATGTAAGAGAATCATAATATTAACATAATCATCCTAATTAATAATCTTTCCCAAAACAGAAAAAAGTTGATTTTTTTTTCAATAAGCCTACACAGCTATTTCTAAGAATACTATCAAATGCCAGCTTAAGAGGTTGAGGGATACTAAACTTAGTCCACAAATCTTTTGTTTTCAAAAAAAAAACTTCCTAGGTGTAATCAAAAGAAACTGCATAATTTAAAATGTGAAATAGCCTTGTTGAGAGCATCTCCACATCAGCACAAAATAAAATGCCAGAAGTGTGAGTTCTAGATGATTCTGCCATGTCATCTTTTCTCTCTCAATTCTGTTATGCAATGTACGTTTTTGAGCTGGAATATAAAGCTCATTTCTGTAATTGGTTTTGGCATCATAAATGAGAATCTCTCCCTTAGCAATGGACGTAGGCAATTTGCTGAACCACTATAACTTTTGTGTTGTTCTTGCTTTTCTTTTACTTTGCCTTATTTCTGTGTTTTCAATCATCTTCTTCTTCGTATAGAGAGAGTGAGCTGAGGTCTGAGTGAGAGAGAGTTTTAACAAGTGGTATCAGAGCTGCTCTTTCCTTCTTCGTTCAAATCGCAAAGCTGCTGCTCAGAGAGGGGAGATTCGTACGAAGCTCCAAAGACTGAGAGCAATGGCTGCAGCTCGATTTGATGTCGAAAAGTTTAATGGAAAGGGAGACTTCTCTCTTTGGAAGAAGAAACTCAAAGCTCTTCTGGTTCAACAGAAGGTTGCGAAGGCTCTCGATGCAGAGGCTACATATCCTGCAACAATGAAGGAAGAAGAGAAGAAGGAAATGGCAGAAATAGCATACAGCACAATCATACTTTATCTTGCTGATAATGTACTGCGACAAATATCTGAGGAAGACACTGCTCTCAAGATCTGGAGTAAACTTGAAGCACTGTATCAGTCAAGGTCGCTTACAAACAAAATCTACCTCAAGGAACGATTCTTCGGATTTAGAATGGATCCTTCGAAGGATTTGGAAGACAACTTAGATGAGTTCAACAAGATAACCTCTGAACTTATCAATACTGGAGAAAAGATTGATTCAGAGAATCAGGCTGTTATCTTGCTCAATTCATTACCAGAATCCTATAAGGAGGTAAAATCTGCGATAAAGTATGATAGGGATAGCTTATCTATGGACATTGTGCTGGGGGCATTACGTTCTAAAGACTTAGAACTAAGGTCTGAAAAGAAGGATGGTGATGCACTGTTTATCAGAGGTAGATCTGAAAAAGTTCAAGGGAAGAACAAAGGAAAGAATAGATCCAAGTCCAGAACAAGAAGCAAGAAGTGTTATATGTGTAATAAGGAGGGGCACTTCAAACGAAACTGCCCTGATAGGTTGAAGAACAAAAATCAGAAGGAGAAAGAAGAGGAAAACACAGCAAATGTATCTGATGGATATGAGTCACTTGAACTTCTTCTAGTTTCGAAAGTGAACCTAAGGATGAATGGGTTCTGGACTCAGCCTGTACCTTTCATATGACACAATGCAAGGAGCTTCTAAAGGGATATAAGCCTTTGTCAGCTGGAAAGGTAGTGATGGGAAACAATCATATCTGCCAAGTCAAAGGTATTGGTTCTATCTCTCTTAAGCTTCATGATGGCCAGATTAGGATATTGAGTAATGTAAGATATGTTGAAGGATTACACAGAAACTTGATATCTCTCAGTACTCTAGACAAATCTGGATATACCTTTAAAGGAGGAAATGGAGTGTTGAAGATTTACAAAGGATCTCTGTTGAAGATCAAAGGTAAATTGAAGAATGACCTGTACTACCTGATGGGTGAAGCAATTCAGGGAGAGGCTTGTGTAGCTGCTGAGAAACAGATCAATCTGACTAACATATGGCATAAACGTTTGGCTCATGTTAGTGAGAAGGGCTTGAAAGCCTTGGCACATCAAAACCTGCTAGGAACACTGAAGACAGTGGAGTTGAATTTCTGTGAGCACTGTGTTCTAGGCAAGAGCAGAAGGGTAAAATTCAACAGATCAGCAATGATTACTGATGAAAAACTGAGCTACATACACTCTGACTTGTGGGGTCCTGCAAGGGTTAAGACTCATGGTGGAGCCAGTTATTTCCTATCAATCATTGATGACTATAGCAGGAAGTTATGGATATATCTGTTAAAGCACAAAAATGAAGCCTTCAGCAGATTTTCTGAATGGATCAAAATGGTGCAAAACCAGACAGGTCTAAGAGTAAAGAAAATTCGCACTGACAATGGTCTAGAGTTTGTTAATGATGAATTTAACAAATTCTGCACAAAGGAAGGAATTGCTAGACATCTAACAGTAAGAGGAACTCCACAGCAAAATGGATTGGCAGAGAGATATAATAGAACTATTCTTGAAAGAACAAGGTGTTTATTGTCAAATTCATGCCTTCCAAGGACCTTCTGGGGAGAAGCAGTCAAAACAGCCTGTTACCTAATTAACAGGAGTCCCTCTGCTGCTCTAAATTCAGTAACACCCCAAGAGAAATGGACTGGTAAGCCACCTGACCTGTCACACCTAAAAGTATTTGGGTGCACTGCTTATGCACATGTCAGGGAAGACAAGCTGCTGCCAAGGGCTAAGAAATGTATGTTCATAGGGTATCCAGAAGGAGTTAAAGGATACAAACTATGGAATTTTGGCAAAGATGAAGCAAAAACTTTTGTGAGCAGAGATGTTGTTTTCAATGAGGAAGAAATGGCTTACAAAGACAAGTCCACAAATTCTAAGGTGAACCTGAGAAACAGAATGATCATCTTGAGGTGGAGTTTGTTGATTTTGATAAGCGGAAAGGAAATGGCATGAATAACACCGACTATGATATTGAAATATCCTGGGGAACATCTTGATCAAGAACATATTGAACCAGGAGGCGAAATAGAGGAAGGTCAATCATCTCAGGGAAGTTATCAATTAACAAGGGACAGAAGAAGGGAAATCAAACCACCTGGAGATATGGACAAGCCGATATTGTAGCATATGCTTTGTCAATTGCAACTGAGCAAATTGAATCAGAACCTAATTCCCTAAGAGCAGCTCTAAGTTCAAAAGATAGAGCAAAATGGGAATATGCAATGAATGAAGAACTGAAATCTCTTCACAAAAATGAAACATGGCAGCTTGTTGAAAAACCAGGAGATAAGAGAATAGTAGATTGCAAATGGATCTACAAAGTGAAATCTCCTGTGGCAGGGTCTAATGTACCTAGATATAAAGCCAGGCTGGTAGCAAAGGGGTTCACACAACAAGCTGGCATTGATTTTAATGAAGTGTTCTCTCCTGTTGTAAGACACACAAGTATAAGGATTCTACTTTCTATTGTAGTTCAATAAAGCATGAACCTAGAGCAGATGGATGTTACCACTGCTTTCTTGAATGGAAGTCTTGATGAAACAATTTACATGAGACAACCACCAGGTTATGTGAAGAAAGGAGATGAATCCAAGGTGTGCCTGTTGAGAAAATCAATATATGGACTCAAACAGTCTCCAAGGCAGTGGAACAAAAGGTTTGACTCCTTCATTACTTCAAATGACTTTCAGAGAAGTTCTTATGACCATTGCATGTATTTTAAAAGGTCCTCTACATCTACCACTGTCTATCTACTTTTATATGTTGATGATATACCTGATTGCTTCTAAAGATCTTAGAGAAATTGATAAGTTGAAGTGTCTCTTTGAATAGTGAATTCGAAATGAAGGATCTAGGAGTCGCCAGAAGATCCTTGGGATGGAAATTAGCAGAGCCTGGAATGGGAAACTTTTGAAACTTAGTCAAGAAAGTTACATTTCAAAAATAATTGACAAGTTCAATTTAAGTCATTCCGGATCGATGATCAACTCCTCTGGCCAAACATTTTGCCCTGTCATCAGACCAAGCTCCAAAGACATCAGCTGATAAAGATGAAATGAAGAATACTCCATATGCTGAAGCTGTAGGCAGCTTGATGTATTCTATGGTATGCACTAGGCCAGACTTAGCCTATGCAATGAGCTGTGTTAGCAGGTATATGGCCAATCCAGGCAAGACACATTGAGAGGCTGTCAAATGGGTGTTCAAGTATTTGTCTGGAACTGTGAACACCTGCTTAGTATATAACTTTGATCCAAATGCAAAATTTGAAGTTAAAGGGTATGTAGATTCAGATTATGCAGCTGATTTGGACAAAAGAAGGTCTCTAACAGGATATGTCTTTACCTTATTTGGCAATACCATTAGCTGGAAGTCTTCACTTCAGTCTGTAGTAGCACTTTCAACTACTGAATCTGAGTATATGGCAATCACTGAAGCAGTGAAAGAGGGATTATGGTTGAAAGGGATTGTCACTGAGCTACTGGGAACAAGATTTACAGCTCTTGTTATGACAGACAGTCAAAGTGCACTTCACTTAGCTAAAAACCCAGCTCATCATGAAAGATCAAAACATATTGATGTTCGGTTTCATTTCATCAGAGATGTTATCAATCAGAAGAAGCTGATTCTTGAGAAGATCAGCACTGAGGAGAATCCAGCTGATGCACTAACAAAGGTACTACCTTCTGGCAAGTTCTTATACCTTTTGAGCTTGCTGAAGGTTGGTAATGGCTAAAAAGCCATTGAAGACTAAGGGAGGGAGGTGTGCAGAGAAGCTGCTCAAAGGCTAGGTGGAGAATTGTGAAATAGCCTTGTTGAGAGCATCTCCACATCAGCACAAAATAAAATGCCAGGGTGTGAGTTCTAGATGATTCCGCCATGTCATCTTTTCTCTCTCAATTCGTTATGCAATGTACGTTTTTGGCTGGAATATAAAGCTCATTTCGTAATTGGTTTTGGCATCATAAATGAGAATCTCTCCCTTAGCAAGTGGGGCGTAGGCAATTTGTTTGAACCACTATAACTTTTGTGTTGTTCTTGCTTTTCTTTTACTTTGCCTTATTTCTGTGTTTTCAATCATCTTCTTCTTCGTATAGAGAGAGTGGTGAGGTCCGAGTGAGAGAGGTTTTAACATAAAATTACTTCATTTAATTATTTTTTAATTTAATTGATAAAATATATACAATATTAACTTAGTTTATTATTATTTTAGTTGATCCAATATTTAATAGTTATGTTAAATAATAAAAAATCATTAAAATGATATAACTAAATATTTATTTAAAATTAATAATTAAATAACAGTCAATCAAATTCAGATTAATTAAAAAAAACTTAAATTACTCAATTTAAAATATTTTTTTTACTAGCATGGTATAATATTCTTTACTAGCACAACATAGCATGGTATAATATTCCAAAACAAAAGTGCTTAATAACATCATAACTTCCCCAATAGAATTTCAACCTAAAAAGTAAACTATTTATTAGTATTTAGGAATTTCTAATTACAGTTTAGTAAACATGTAACAATCAAAAAGAACTAGCTGCTGTATCTATACTCTATTTTCGATAAAACTTTTATAAAATATTAAAAAAATCTTTGAAGACTAATTCAATCTTTCTTTCTTTTTTATAATAAACAATTGCTATTTCATTGATATATGAAAAGCCCCCAAAAAAAACAGGGAGAAAATTACAAAAAAGCCTTCCAATTTAAAACTATAGTGGACGGGGCGTAATTACAAACAAATTTACAATTAGCATTCCAATCGGAGACATTGAGTACACAAAACTCCCAAATCTCCTCCCACGACTAAGACTTATCCATAAAAATTCTTCTATTCCGCTCTACCCTAATTCAATCTTTAAAATGCATAGAAATAAATTTAGTAAAAAAAACTTCTACAAAAGTTTACCAACCATCGAATTATTTAAGATTTTTCGAGGGTTACACATTGCGATAATTGTTAATTTATTCATCAATAAAACTACTTTTTTTTTTCAAAGGTGGTCATTATTTCTTATATTTTCTTAATCACTGGCCCTAAGCTCTAAGCCTAATCCAATTGGTAAACTATATACACACAAAACTCAAATGGCATTTGTCTGCATCCTCAGCTGTTACCATGTCTTGTCGACACACAGGACATGTAGTGGAGGAGGAGGCAATCCAATTGTCTATACATTTAATGTGGTAAATATGACTACAACGGATTAGAGACCCTATTAGTTCTCCTTCAATGAAGTCTTCATGACACCATTCGATACGGGTTAACCGTATCAGAATGCGGATCGAATGTGGCTACTCTCATTCGAATGTCTTCGATTGAAATCCGTTGAGGCTGGCTATTGATAGGTGGTGGTTGTACATGAATATGGGTCATTTCAATATCAATTTGTTCTGATGAGGAATAGAAACACCGTCGGATAAGATAAAATAGAAATGAGGCCAGGGGTGTTACAAAAATTATTATGAGTATAGTTTTTAGAGGTAGTGTTTTGTTATACACACTACTAATACCATCATCAAAGTGAGGTTGAAATGTGTTATTGCCCATGGGATTGGGAGGTTTTGACAGAGAAAGAAAGAAATGATTGGAAAGAAAGGCAAAAGGAAATTTTGACAGAGAAAAAGAAAACAAGAAATGCATGCATGCATGCTCTCATAGCTGATCACATATGATAGTATATATAGAAGGCCGCGTATGACAATGTAAGAGAGAATCCTAAATTTACTTTGAATAATCCTAAACGTCTTTTCTCAAAACAGAAAAGGTTGATATTTTTTCATACAAGTTTTTTCAATAAGCCTACTTCAAATTATAATATGAAATAGCAACTTATGAGGTTGAGGGCCGTTGGGGATACTAAATTTAGTACTTAAAATTAATTGATAAGTTAAAATAATACAATATTAACTTAGTTTATTATTTTTTATTATCAATTCTTTTAAATTAATTTATCTTAATTTTAGGTTTAGTCGGGATCCGTTTCAACTTGAATTGGGTTTAGTTTTCTTAATTCAAAGTCTTTTATCTATTAATCGGTTCAGTTTGGTTTTTAGTTTGATTTTGGTCAGTCCAATTATGATTGAGGAATCAACAGTTTATTTATTCTAATAATTGGTTCAATTCAGATTTTTTTTATTTTGTCGTTTATGGCTCTGTTTCGGTTTAGTTTTTTATTTATTTTCTAAAATAATTTCGGTTTTGGTGTACAGTTTTATTCATTTCAAAAATATTTTAATTTTTTTTTAATAATCAGTTCAATTCGATTTGTAATTAGCAAAATAGGATTTATTTTGTTTTTCTTGTGATAGTTTTGGTCGGTGTTTTTAGTTTCAACCCTAATCAGTATGGTATAAATTAAAATCTTTCCTAAACATCCATGATGGTGTAATATAAGATTTAATGAATGAATTAAAAACAAATTAAGTTAACAGTTGCTGTTGAAACAAGACAAAATCATAGCTCGATGCATTATATGATCAAAGTTAATACTTTTTCAAATTAAAAGATCCACATTTTAAACTTATTATTAAAAAGATAGATTATGATATCATATGGGCATTCTCAAAACAGGGAATGGAAGACGATATTTATAACTTTAAAAACAAAAGGAAATAAGTTGTTAGGTTACCTCAATTGATTTGGTTATTCGGACGGTGGAGTTGATAGCTTTGATTTCATTCATTCATAGCTTTGAGATCTGCTCTGGATCTGATCTCCCTCTCTCTCACAAACGTCACCATCAATCCTGGTTTCAGATATCACATATCTGAAACAGGGATGGACGGTGGAGTTTCTGAGAGATCACTCTGAGAGTTTTTGGATAAGTTTTGGCAGGCGGCCGGCGATGGAAGATTAGAGAAATAGAGAGGCAAAAAGAAGACTGGATTTTCTTTTCTTAGAAAGACGACTTTAATGAATGATAGAGTGAATAAGGGAAATAAAGAAGACAACTAAAACAAACCCTCACCAAAAAAAAAAAACCATGTTTTTTTTTTTTAACATTACCTTAGATTGATTAACATTTTAATGAAATAATAATAAACATTCAATCAAAATTAAGGATAAATTTATAAAAACAAAAACAAATCTTTATACACAACCCACTAAAACGTAATCGTAATGAGATTCTTAACTATTTGTTGGAATGAAGTTAAGCTTAATCATTCCTGAATTTTAGGTAGTTCAGTGGCCTGGGATGTTTCCAAACAATAGGTAACATTGGAATCATAATGAAAGTAGATTATTACGATTCATTCATTTCGATTACGGATTAGTAAACTTGCCCTTAAAAAAAATAACCAAATTAGAGTGATGCATTATCCTGTCAAATAAACCGTTTTATAATGTTCGTATCTTTCTATTATAAAAAACCTTTTTATAATGTGTAGAGAAGAAGATAATTTAAATCCTTTTATTTTCTTCAAGTCAATTACATGTCTGTGGCACGTGTCAACTTATAAAGCACCAACCATATTGTTCCCGGCACTCTGAATAATTTCTCTATGTTAAATGTTGTGAGAATCACTTATTAAATACATTTTATATTTTTTTTATGATAACTAATAAAATCATCACAATAATTTTTTCATTGATAATTTCATTCCATTTATGGTTACTAGGTTTTTGGCACGGGCGTTGCCCTTTTTTTTTATCTATTAAATGGTTTAAGATGGTGGCTTGAATCTTTGTTCCCTAAAATTCATATTTAATAGATAAATCATAATCATGATTAAAAATATAATTAATAAAATAGCACAAATATAAGTTCAATTGTTTTGAAATAAAAACAGAAATTAACAATAACTACCTCTTCATCCAAACATATAATTTTCAAAAAATTTCCCTTTCTGATGAGTCTTACTTTTGTGATCCATTCGTTTTGGGAAACTTGAAGTTTTCCAATAGGAATATAATGCTCACCTACATTAAAAGTTTGAAAATTATTATAGAAAAAATAGTTGAAAGTAAGATGAATGAGTCAATAAAAATATATATATATTAAATAAAAATTAGAAAAATATGAATATAAATAAAATAAATTAAAGCAATCTTTTTCATACCTCTATCCTCAAAGATCTAAATTTTGTTTTAAAAATTGGTGTGTTATAAACTCTCACTTTACATGTATTAAACAAAAGATATATAAATAAAAGTTAGAAAAATATGAATATAAATATTATAAATTAAAGCAATCCTTTTCATAACTCTATCCTCAAAGATCTAAATTTTGTTTTAAAAATTGGTGTGTTATAAACTCTCAATTTACATGTATATATAGTAAGCTAAAAGTAAACCCAATTAATTTAAATTTAATTTGCAAGTTACAAAACTTTTCTACTACCAAATGATATAAGATCATATCTACCTAGTAACCTCAAAGTTCATGAATGAAGAAGCCTTAATTGTCTAATTTCAAGTGACCTTTCAAATAATTTACAAGTCTTATTTATATTTATTTTAAACACTCTCTCCTAAGCAAATATTACCTATTCATTTTCCTTGTTTTTTAAGTTATAAAATAATAATTAATTAAAATTAATTAGTAATTAAATTATAATTTATATTTGTAAACCTCCACCATTACTGCTCTTTCTCCCCACAATTTCCTATATAAATGTAATATTTAAGCTTTCAAAATAGTATTGATTTCTAAATAGTGATTATAAATTAGAATATTCTACTATAAAATTATTTGGAGGGCTATATGATCATATCTAGTAACCTTTAAGTTCATGGATGTAGAAGTCATAATTGTATCATTTCAAGTGACCTTTCAAATCATTTACAACCATTATTTACAACACTCTTTCTTAACCTTTAATTATTTTTTAAAAACTAATATATATTTATAAAAAGAATATTTTTTTTTACAAAACATATAATCATATCTAATTTCAAAGCAAGTTTATAATAACAATAATTTCCCAAATAGACAATATTACAATAATTATAATAGTCCAAATTATACAATAATCAACTCTAAACTTTTGCCCAACGATTTCCTGTATTAATAATGATAAGAAAGTATTTATGTACGAATTTATTTATAAATTATTTATTAAAAATGTATTTGTTAAATCTAATTCTTACAAAATAAACAAAATCCCAATAACTACAATTTTTTTTAGAAAATGAGAAATGATGAAGAAAAATTAATGAGGGAACATATTTTTTTTAGGAAATAATATTGTAAACTTTATTTATTGTATTTAATTAATTACTAATAAAATGATTATTAATTATGAATAATGGTATTATAGAAATTAAAATGAGTTATAAGGGGCTTAAAGGGAAATCAAAAGTTTTTCCCTTCCAGCCACTTTTTAGATAGTATAGAAGATAAATAAGACTTACATATTCCACACTTTTTCGTCATGATATTTTTTATTATAATTTTTTCTTTCTCATTAAGTCGTATATAATTTTATGGTCAATAATACATTTTTTAGTTATATTAGCAACTGTAGTTTTAAATTATAACTATGCATCTAAAATCGATAAAAAAATTAATTAATTATTTATTTTAATTTAATCATTTTATCCATCCATCACTAAAAAACTTGTAGAAAAGGATATAAATTTTACAATTAAAAAAAAAATCCATATATAATTCCTTAATAATTTTCTAATGTGGATATCGAAATGAACATATTTAAATAAAATATTAGTAATTTATACATAAAGTAAAAGTTATTTCTCCCTTAAAAAATAAATAAAAATTTAGAATTTATTATTAATTTTTCACTGGTGGGATACGTCCCCATATGGTGTTTCTTTAAGCCTAGAGAGCCCCGTCTTTAGTGGGATCCGTCCCTATATGGCGTTTCTTTTGTTTTTGTTTTGGGACTTAATTTTGTACCTCTTATTTGTAACTCACTTATATATATCTTTCATTTTCTCGATCTTAAAAAATCATACTTTCCTCTGCAGCCATTTTCTTCAATTGAGAATTTAAATCGAAGAAATTGATCAATAGGATAAGGGATTCGAGGAGACGAAATTGAACTATATAAAAGTTGTGAAATTTGCATTGATGAACTAGTGTGACCGAACTAATGCGAATATAATGCCATCCCTTTTGTATTGGTTAATAGGAAACAATACATATGTGAATTGTCTAAAAACCAAATCATGCCCTCGTAGTGTTAAAACTATATTAAATATATTATTATTAATAAAAATGAAAAATATATTTATGTACATTTGTTAATTTTTTTTAAATAGAATTAGATTACGTAACGGATGAAATTTAAATATTCTCAAAATTTATTGAAACTAATAAGTAAAAAGATATGATTTGTGATTTTATAAATCACATAGTATTTCAAACCACTTTGAAAACATGGTGGTGTGTGATTTACAATATTTTCTTTTTCAAATTATTGTTTCTCTCTTTTTACTTGCTTTGGGCTGGACAGGTATTGGGCCGAGTTCATTCATTTCATTTTCTTTAGTTTTTTGTTTGGGCCAGACGAGCTCCTTTAAATATCTGCTTTCTCATGTATAGGCCAACTTCTGAATTTCATGCGTATCAATATTATTTTTATCGAATCATATTTTGTTCCATAACATATTTGAAAGTTTATAATGAAATTGTAAAGTAGTGTTAAAAAAAATATTGTGTTTATGAGTTGACCATAATTTAAATAACATTTACGCTCTATTTAAAATTATAGAGTGAAAAAAATAGTAGTGAGTGTAACTCTCTTAATTATTGTGTCACAACTGTCTAACAGAGTATTTTCATCGTTGGAGCACGTTTTAAAGTAAATAGGAAGCTATCACATGTGCGACTGACGTTTTCCATTTAGAATTAAATCATTTCTATTAAAAGAAGTTACTAAAATAGTAGAAGAAATATGTAATTATTGATGTAATGTAATTTATTTTTTTAAATTATCAAATTGGCATATTATTTATATTTTTATAAATTATTGAAAATAAATATATATTATGCCTCTAATTATTTACTATTTTAACCTTTTTTTTTAAATGTTATATAAAATTGAGGGAGGGGAGACTCAAACCTTCGACTTAATGGGGAGGGAACATGTGTCTAACCAGTTGAGCTATGCTCATGTTGTCATTTTAACTTTTATCTTAAGTTGAACAATAATTATTTGAATAAGTTTTTAAGAATTAAAACTCTCATTTGATTATTATAAATACAAGTTAGCTATTAATTTAACTTTGAGTATTTATTCCTAATTTTAATTATTTATTGGTAATAAAATCAAAAGTATGTAACAATAGATTATTACTCTATTGTAGTTAAATTTTCATCATGGTTTAATCTGAAAATTAAATCGGTAAAAAAAAATTATGCTGGAATTCTGCAACGGTGGTTTGGGCTCAATATCACTTTAGTGTGAGTTACATACTACTATTTTTCTTCTTACGATAGTATCTGAGGGCGAGAGTTTTAATCAATGTAAATTATTAAAATAACATATTTCTACCCACTAAATACTAAAATATCATAACACTAACCAAATAAATACCAATTTAAAAATTTATTGAATTGAAACTTTCTTAAAAACCAATAAATTCACTGGAACATAATAAAATATTTCAATAAATTATTAAATTATTATTTTGATAATTTATTAAATATTCTTGATTCATCAAATAAAGTGATCTTTATCGATTAGTTGTCTTTATAGATGTGAGTTAAATACTTTATGATTTTTATTGTATAATTTGCAATTCGAGTAAGTCAAATGGAGAATAGTGAGATCTGGAGAGATAATTTTCCTCGTTGGCTTCTTGACAGAGTTCTGGATGATTCTGTTTGAATGAAAGCCCTTTATGGGTTATTTTTGCTAAAAAAAAAAAAAACCGTTTTTTAAAACACATACATACAAATGATATTATTTGTATTTATCCATGAAAATAATGAAGTGGAAGAGAATTAAATGATAAAAATTAACGCGATCTCAAAATTAATTAGACGTTGGATAATAATTTTAGTTTAAGTTTTGTTTTTAAAAATAAACCTTATTCATTTGTCTTCCTGATAATAAAAACTCTCTAAAATTTTAAACTAAATTTCTAAAAATATAAAACCACTTTTGAAAACCACTTTTTTAAAAATTAAAATTTGATCAACATTTCAAAAAAGTTTTTTAATTAGTGGATTACGAAACCAATGAATTGTTTTGTTGATAAAACGAACTTGAATTTTAAAAAACATAAAATAAAAACCAAAAAGATTATCATTACCATAAGGGCAATTTTTGAAGTAGTTTTCATTTAAAAAAAAAAGTTAAGATTTAAAAGAATTTTAAAGAGTGGAAAGCTTAATATTAGAATACAAAACATAAGAGTAAAATCTTATCAAAAGGATTAAAATTGAAAATAATGATATAAATTTGATATTCGAGTATTCAAGATAGAGCAGTTATATGTAACTTCTGGATACCCTGTATTTAAAATATTATATAGATAATATTTTTTTTTTGAGAGAATTATATAGATAATATTATTCAAATATAAAATTAGATATCAAAATTTTAAATTCATTTCCCTCTGACATTTTGATTTTGTCAATTTGTCAAATGGGTAAAAATGACAACATTATAGGATGAAGTGGAAAGTGAAATGATATAATTCTCACCCTTTTTTTTTCTCAAAAAAAAAAAAGTAGAAGTTTTTTACGGGTCGCGGCGAACATGAATGGGGATTCCACGAGGAGAAATTTTTTTCCGTTCATAAAACTTTTTTTCTAATTTTTTAATTCTAATTAAATTTCAATTCTTTTTAAGGAGACTACTTGACGCCTAAGGATGGTCTCTTTCTACTCTATGATGTGTTTCATTTCTATTGGATATATTATATTAAGGAATAATAAATTTATGGTTTTTTTTATTAAATACGTAGAACCCATAAATTTATTTTAACCAATCGGAATAAGACACATATTATCATAAACTTTAATATTGTATGACATAAAAGATTAATAATTATATAATATTAAAAAAATATTTAGTAATTAAATAATCTTGGGTAATGGGGAGGGGAGTATCAAAATTAAAACAGGGATAAAAATGTTTCTGTTCCCCTTTCCATCCTAGCAAAAAATGGGAATTTTTTATTCACCTAAATTTTGATACCTCTAAGCCCCATTTGGTTTGCTGTAATCTAAGATATTTCCAATAATCTAATACCTGTAAATATAATGCTATAGTATTTGACTACTACGAATCTTATATTATTGTGTTTGTTTAACTCAATAATAATTTGAGGATACATGGTAATTTGTAGATTAATATGTTTGTTTGACAGGAATTATATAGAAAAATATGATATTTTTCTGCTTTTTCTTCAAAACACCCATGTTTATAATTTATACATTAATTTAACAAAATAATTAAAACAACATATTAAATTTCAAAAAAGACATTGAGAAACGAAAAAACAAAACAAAACAAAACGATGAAGGAAATCAAGAATGAACTGGTCATCAAATCATATTTTTTTTAATGTTATACCAATTTTTTTTTATTTGCAAAATAACTAATAATCATGCTGTGAAAATGTGATATTGAAGAAGGTTCAGAAAGAAGAAAATATAGATTCCAGGAATCTTAGATTACTTGGATTTTTTTAAATAACTCAAACAAATAATGAAATTAGATGCCTCTTATAAATAAATCTTAAATTATATAGCAAACCAAACCGGTTGAAAATAGATTTCCGATAAATTTTCAAACAAATAAAAATAGACTAACGAAATTTAGATAATAACAATCCATAACGAATTCTATTTTAAAAAAAAACCAGTTCTATAACAATTAAGTTACCTTTTTTTTAAATAAAATAAAATTTGGATAGAATCTGATATCATTTTTAAAAAGTGAATTACAATGAAAAATATCATTAAACAGATTTAATTTTTGAAAATAAATGAATAAAAAATCGTCATCAAGCTAACTATTACCTAAACTATTTTCATATAATTTTTTTTAAATAACCCATTACATATATTAAATACGCAGAAAAAAAGAATAAAAATATTATAGATTTTTTCCTTTCAAAATCTCATATTTAAAAAGATTTTTTCGATGAGGAATAGATTATATTAGATTCAAGATTGGAGTAAAGAAAGAATTCATGTTATTAGGGTAAAATGAAAAGATAAAGATATATGAATAAGATCCCTTCATCTATAAAAGGCATAAAAAAACCCTAAAAAAATACAAAATTAAAAAATCTCTCCTTTCTCTATTCAGTTTCAGAGTTCCATTCCTTCACGAACTCAAAACTCACTTTCTTCTTCCTCTTCAAAAATCACTCTTTTTCTGACACGGCAATCTAACATTTTCTCGGAATCCAAACAACCCACAAAGAAAAAATCTTTACTTTCCTTCAATTCTTTCTGTTTTTTTATTTTCCCAATTTTTCTGCGATGGATTCACTAGAAACTACACCTCAAGCATTTTCATCACCATCAAACATAACGACGGGACCAAACCCGTACCAAGCCGCCATGTCGAATTCCAACAACAATTCTTCTTCCATGATTGGTCAAATGATGCCGCCTGCAGCGAGATTTCCTTTTAACGCTGTGATCTCTCCTACCTCTGTACCTTTCGATTCTCTCAATGTAACTCCTTTCGATGGATCACATTCCGGAACGTTTAATGTCGATTCGGGGAAGAAAAAGAGAGGTCGACCGAGAAAGTATTCGCCTGATGGTAACATTGCTTTGGCTTTGGCACCCTCGACTGTTGTTAAGTCCTCTGGTGGGGATTTAAGTGGCACTCCTGATTCGGAGCAGCCGAAGAAAGCTAGAGGACGACCGCCCGGGTCCGGAAACAAGCAGATGAAAGCTTTGGGTAATTTTAAATTGATTTGATTTGTATTGTGTTATTTGTTTTTGTTGTTAAAATTTGTTGATTTTATACCTGCATTGTGTTGGCAGGTGGGGGATGTGTTGGTTTTACTCCTCATGTTATTTTGGTGCAACGTGGAGAGGTTCGTATTTTCCGAATGTCTTATTATTGCATTGCTTTTAATATTATTAAATGTTTTTTTTCTTTTCTGTGATCTCGAATTATAGTTGTTGAATCAATAATGTGTTTATGATTGATGATTCTTCTATGTAATGCAGCAATCCCTTGTGTCTGATTCTTGTACCAGGAAAATTAAGGATTTTGGTGTAATTCTATATTTAACAATTAAGAATTGAACGCGATACTCGATACTCTGGTTGTGTGACTGATTCATTAGAAAAAAAAAGTGACCTCTTAGTAAGACCGATCGTTATGGCAATGAAAAAGTATTTTTTTTTATCCTCTTTGAATCTTTTAATGTAAAAAGAGAAGGTTTTAGTTGTGTAACTGAGTACGTGTCTCGTGACAGTGGCATTTTTAGGAAGAAGTTACCAACATTGCAATATGCTTCCAGTGAATTAGCATGAAACAAATTGTATGTTATAAACGTATTTTATGTTGCTTGGAAGTTGTCAATTTTACTGTTATAAACATCAGAATAAACGTATTGCAACGTGCAACTTAATTTTTAAGGATTTAAATTGCAAACCTCACGTTTGCACCAATAGATCTCAATAGTTCTTTTAACCCCCTCCTGAAGAATCCTATTTTTTTGCTGGTGTTGGGATTTTTATTTATCAGATTATCCTCTTTGTAGCTTATTGTTACTTTGTTGAAAGATGAAAGAAATAGTCATTGCATAGATTTACATGCCTGCCATTGGCCACAGCGTGGTCATTAGTTTGTAATCAGTGTATCACATGGTTATTTTGTGAGGTCTACAATTTTGGATGTTCGTTTCTCTTATATTTATTTGAGTTTCACTGATAAAAATTTGGTTCCTATCACTACATTGTCGCAGGACGTAGCATCCAGAATTATGGCCTTCTCACAACAAGGGCCACGAGCTGTATGTATTCTTTCTGCAAATGGTGCTATCAGTAATGCTACCCTTCGACAACATGCTTCTGGTACTGTTACGTATGAGGTAATTCACATCGTTTAACTTTTATTTGAGACTAACTGATCGAATCTCTGCATTCATATGTTTTTTAATGTCTCACCTTTTATTTTCTAAAATTGGTCTCTATGAATTAGTCACTGATTCATATTTAAATGTGAAGTCTGGTATTGAATGTGCAATCTTATAGCTATTTAACCGCAAACCATATGAACCTTGAAAAGGCAAACATAAATAGATTTTTTATTTGAGGTTAAATTGTATTTGTTCCAGTAGGTTATTTATACGTACTCCCCACACAGATTGCTAAGAATCAATGGCTCATAGGCAGTGTTTTCAGGAACCACATATGCCTGAAAATTGTTCATGGAAAATGCTTTCACTTTGGCGACCTTGGTCACATTTTCTGTTGTGGGTAGCCCGTTTCCCTCTTGTGAATAAAGGCAATCTTCAAGTGTAACTAAAAAATCCTATTCTCATTCATCATCTTTTTAAAGAAATAACAAAGAGAAATAGATAAAAGCATATATTAGAGATTTGTCCAGTGAATCATATACAGATTTAGTGCATTTAATTAAAACATTTCCTTTGAAATTGTTTTTTTATCCCCCCAATACTTTATTTCATTTTATATTATGGAGTATTCTATGTTCCAATGTATGGCTGTGTTTTTGATTTTTGGAATATGTGCTTTACTCCTCTTGGGTGAGGACTATTGTGTGCCTCTCACCTTGTATAAGTAAGTGATATGTTTTTTAGCTTAGGCTTAGAATGTATCTTGCTCTCAAATAATTTTCTCGGTGAACTGATTGTTTAATTTTCCTTTTTGTAAGAAGCAAATTTATAATTGATCAGGGTACTCTTTATAAATAGTTTGCAGCAATCCTAGTTTGATTTGAAGACATTATTATTTACATCATGTGACCGGAAACTTGCCTCAAACCTTAATAATTTGTGGGAGGTGGTGACCAAATCTTGCAAGCTATTAAAAAGAGGAGCAAACTAAGGTTTCAGGATTTCAATGAATATCGGGATCCTCGTTAGATTCCTGCAGTGAATTAAGAATATTTGATGGTACTGATGGTTTTTGGTACAGTCATTGTCCAACATAAGGTGAAAACTCAGAGTAAAAAGAGTGAAAAAGGAACAACTAATATAAATCTTAAATTCCTATCAATTGATCTTTCCAGCAAAGAATAGACGGGTGCAAATAGATGGCAAGGAATGTGGGAGTAATTTCCCATAAGCCTTATTCTCAATGGTTTATTTTCCTTCTTTTCATAGTTCTTTTCTTGAGCCTTAGATGTATTTAATTGCTTTTCATGTTTTTCTGATAGATAAAATATGGCAGTTTATCAGTTTAAATCTCAAAAGAGCAGTAAATTCTGTAATCTGTTGAACTAAAGATATCAAATATGGGTTCCGTTTCGTGTATTCATTGACCTGCATTGTTCAAAACAAAGTATGGAATGAAGACTTTGTTAATAACAAGAGCAATCATTCAAATTTAAATAATATGTTTTCATGTATTATATTGACATGAGTTATTGCAGTTTTCTTGTTTTTATTGTTGTTGTTCATTGGCTATTATTAACTATTGTATCTAGTTTTTTAACTTTATTTTTCTGGGATGTTTTTAAAAACTTAATTTCCTTCCTGATAATCATATTTGATATTAAAATTTTGGTCCTTTTCTTATAAACCTATGCAGGGTCAATTCGATATCATTTCTCTCTCAGGTTCCTTTTTGCTGTCGAAAAATAGTGGTGCTCGAAATAGAGTTGGCAGTTTGAATGTGTCCCTAGCTGGATCAGATGGACAGGTTCTTGGAGGTGAAGTTTCAGGAATGCTAGTGGCTGCCTCCCAAGTACAGGTATCGCCTTTTTTACTCTGATATCTTTCTTTGAAACTTATTATATGTATTCAAATCTTCTATTTCAATGACTTTTTAGAAGCATTCATGAAATTATTAAAAAATCCCAGTTATGGATTCACTGTTTTTTATTGCATCTTCAGATTATTGTCGGTAGTTTTATTGAGGATGAGAAAGAATCCAACCCACTGAATTCTGGATCTTCTACTGTGCCAACCCAAATGATAAACTTTGGTGCACCAGCCACTACCGCAACCGCCACCACTGCCAGCCCTACGTCATTAGGGGCATCGAGCGATTCGTCTGGCGAGAATGGTGACAGCCCTCTGAATAGGCATCCTGGAATGTACAACAACCACCAACCAGTCCACAGTATGCAGATGTACCACCAATTATGGTCAGGCCAAACACAGCAATGAAGATTATTTTCTACTAACAGTAAAGTGTTTTAGGATGGGCACATTGGGCATCATTTCGGTTCACAATTAATTAGCTTAAAGCATATAGTTAAGGGCATTGAGTTTTATTTTTTAGGTTATTATTTACTATATTTTCCACCCTTCTATCTATCTTTGGATCATTTTTTCTGCACCACTGATGCTTTGGTAGATAGGAGTTCCTAGTCATTTATAATAAAATATTTTATGCTGTCCAATGTTAGACACGAAGGGGTGTTTGGTACTTGGGAATGAGAATGAGATGTTTGAGATTATGATGTCCGGAACATAAAGAAACATGAGTCTTTCAACAAAGCTACCACTAAAGCATCTTTACTAACTTTGTTTCTCCAACTAAATTAGACTACTATTAAAAATGAATTGGCAGTATATATATATACAAAGAAGTAATTTTTAAGTTATTTCCAAGTATTGGCATTGTCATTATTCAATCAATTAATTATTTATATTTTTTTTAGTTCAATTAATTATTTATATTTGAGTATAATAATTAACATAGTAATCTTGGTTCTATATATGACTAAGAATGGGAAATCTAGGTTGGGTTTGATAATTCAATCGCATTGAATAGTAATCATCAATAATCAAAATATTGAAATTTTTTAGGGAAAATGCTATAATAACCTCTGCATTTTTTTTTTAAATACACCATGCACTTATCAAGAAGTCATTAATTATTAAAAAATCAACCATTTTAACTTTAGGTTATAATTTTATTCTTTCTTTCTTTTTATTACATTTTAATAGAATATTAATATTTCTTAACATTTTCAACTTATATTCGGTAAAAAAAAATTGAGACCCACATTTTTCAAAAGTTTCATACCGAAGATTGTGCCTGATCGTGGTCCGATTCCTACCTGATTCGATTTGTAGCATAACGAAAGGTATAGGTTGGATGCTATTGTAAAAATCTTGATGAGGAGATTGTTATTTTCGAAAGAGATGGTAATAATTTAAGGCAAAGACTGGCTGAATGTTAATGTAAACAATGTGGGTCTCGGTTTTTTTTACACAAGGTTAAGAAATATTAATATTCTATTAAAATATTTATAAAAAAAAGAAGAATGAAATAATATTTCAATGTTAAAATTGATGGTTTTTTAATAGATTATGACCTATTGATAAGTGCATAGGTGTATTAAAAAAAAAGTGTCAGGGTCATACTTGAAATTGGATTAACTTATAAGAGTCATTTTTGCATTTTACTTATTTATTTTTTTTTATTCTTAAATATAATTCCATTTTAAAATGAGAAATTGTTGGACATAAAGAGTAGGGATTATTTTCTTCTTCTGAATTTCAATGATAAAGAATCATTGAAGATGATAAGTTCCAAATATCTAACAAGATCTTTCTACAAAGAAATTTAAGTAATTTGAATAAAAAGAAAAAAAGTATGCAAGTGGAATTGACTTTAAGAATTAAAAATATAAATTTCCAGACTAGAAACTATTTTGTATTTATAATTATTAATTACTCAGCAATTATATATATTTTTTAAAAGTATAAATAAATCGTCGACAGCAGGGTTCGAACCTGCGCGGGCGAAGCCCAACAGATTTCAAGTCTGTCTCCTTAACCACTCGGACATATCGACGACAATGAGTTATATGCTATCAAATAAAATAAAACTAATATTTTAGAGCTTCCACCGACAACTAAGATAGGTCAAAACATTGTAGATTCCGTGTTGTGTGTGATTGTGAATAAAGATGAAAAGGTCGTTTTTTAACACCAAATTCCACCAACCAACATACTTTTAAAATACTAAAATGAAATTTAAGCAACAATGGTTTTTATGTCAATCTCATACTTTATAACCCTACCTTATTTGGATTTTTTTAATTCTAATTATTTATTAAAAAAAATTGTCTCAAATAGTATAAATGTGCATATTAATTACTAAAATGTCTGAACTTTTTAAAAATTACCCAAATAGCATAATTATAGTTCAATAGATTATTGAACTATTTTTCATAGGTATTTTTAACGAATTTGTTTTTTTTTTTTTTTTTTTAAGTTCAAGGTCAATAATTTATTGAACTATTTGATCATTTTTTTTGTTAACAAATTTATTTCTTTTAGTTCAATAATTTATTGAACGAAAATTATGTTATTTGAGTAATTTTTGAAAAGTATATAAAAATATGTTATTTCAGTAATTGCCACAAAAAAAAAAAGTGGTTCTAACTATGTGATTGATACTGTGAAAATTTATTCACAATATATATATATATATATATATATATATATATATATATATATATATATGAAAATCTTCTAAACAACCCATGAGTTATCTCATGATCTAACTTCTTGTTGATATACGGTCATTCCCATATATTATATTAAAAAATTAAGATTAAATTTACGTTGAAGAGATGAGTGAAGAAGAACGACTATAAAAATTGTTTAGAATAATACTTATTCGTCGAGGAGATCTTCTCTACTTTCATATGTATTTTATCTTTATTCAATCAAATATATTAGTATTAAAGAGTCACTAAAATATATATATTAAAAAAAAAGACAATATCATAAATTTATGAAAGAGTGCATCTTTATTGATACAAAGTTAATAAAAAAATCCATATAAACTTAGATCTAAAATATTTAATATCTTAAAATTTTAAAAAATATATTATCCAAATAATTAATTAATTAATGAGATGTATTTATTTATTAAGTATAGACCATCCAAATTCCACTACTTTGATCAATCATATGGACGCTCCAAGTAATGAAATAAGAAGAAAAATAAATGATTGAATTGCATTATTTATATATATCACTACAAAACAAAGCCAAATCCCCACTTCAAGTCAATCGAGTCTGGTGTGGCCCTACCTATTAACTCAGTCGGCAACGGCATATTTTCCATTCCAAATCTCTCCTTTTCTTCGATATTACCCAGAAAATTCATCCTCACTTCAACGGATCCTTCTCCTACCAATCTTCTTTTTCACTTAATTATCAAAATATTTAGGTAATGACCAATCTGGAAAGTTCCTCCAAATTTTCTTATATGTATCAATTCTATTAATAAAACATGTTAGTAGATAATAAATATATGATTTTTTTCATGATATCTAATAAAAACGAGACATGTAGAATAGTGAACGGTGAATATCGTAATATTGTCCATATGTAAGTGAAGAGAGAGCCTCTCACCAATGAAAAGGTAAGTATTTTCCCTATCCACACCCACCTCCCACCAACAAATAAAAAACGACTCTTTACCCAATAACAATGACTCTCTCTCTTTCTTTTCTCTCTCTAGCCGTTTTGGTGACCTATTCAATAACAAAGACCATTTCAAGCTTTCTTTCCATTTATCTTCTTCCCTTCCACATCACCCTTCATGACCCCCACAAAGCAATTACATTTATAAATACAGCCATATATCATAATACCCCCAAAAACTATTTGTATTTATATAACTCAAAATCAACCTTACCACTTGGTTTTCTTAACAAGGCTTTTTTTCTCTCAATGAATTGCTTAGTGATCCCTTGTTACGTGATGATGAGGAGACGGGGATCACGACTAGGGTATCGGTCTCTGGAGAAAGAATTAAGCGGCTACGACGACGGAGAGGAGTTGTCGGAGAGCCCGGTGATGGTGGTGGTGGGAAAGGAGAAGAGAGTGTTCTTGGTAGAGCCTTTTGTTTTGGAAGAAAATCCATTTAGGGTATTGATGGAAACAATGAAGAAGGAAGAAATGCATATGGTTGGGAAGAAAAGGGTGATTTTTGTTGATGTGGATGCCATCTTGTTTGAGCATATGCTATGGCTGATGTATAATGATTGCTCTTCTTTGTTTAATCTCAATGTGAAGGAGATCATTGATTTTTATGCTCAAGATTATTAGAAATTTACAAACTGATTTTTTTTAGAGAGAGATAAATTAAACAAATCAAAGGTATGGTAACTCAAATACATAATATACTGATTAATTTTAATTTTAATGTAAATGTTAATTATACTATATGATTATGTAATGGAAAAAGAGCGAAATAAAATATTATATTCCAGATTTCCCTTTTTAATTCCTGTATTATTTGTTTTACTAATTCTCATTTTATTTTATTTAAAACCAAGCACCATGTGGATTTCCAAGATCTAAACGGGATATTTACTATTTAGTTGGATCAATGGTGGAAAATCACTAGAATCAAAATTTTCAATTGAAATCCCACCATTTTTTTTTTTTTTTTTTTGTTGGGGAAATCCCACCATTTTAATGGGGGGAAATGAGGAAAAAAAAAATTATATGTCCATTATGAATATGATTTTTTTTAACAAGGTGGATTTTAATCAAAATCAAAACTGATATTATAATTTTTTTTTTAAATCTTTAAATTCTTATTCGTATCTTAACAGTAAGGACTATACTTTAAAACACATAAAATTTTGAGGGATTTAAATAAATTTTTTAAAACTAAAGGTACCCAATTATAATTTGAGGTGATTACAAATCTAGAAAATTGTTTTATATTTTTTTAATAAAATATTATTAATTTAACAATTTTTTTTATAATATTTACTAATGTGTTTTTTAGGGTAAAATAGCATTTTAGTCTCTGAACTTTCACCCAGATTTCATTTTTGTCCCTAAACTTTTAAAAGTGATATTTTTCATCCCTAAACTTTACGATTCATTCTGTTTTAGTTCTTCAGTCTGTATTTTTCCGTCTTACACATTATCAGAAGGCTTATGTGACATGTAATTGATGATGTGACATTATATAAATATACAATGAGATTAAATGACGTGGAAAAACGAATATACAATGAGGTTTAAGACTACAATCAAGGAGAAAATGATGAGATTAAACTCACTATATAATCATTTTTCCTTGACATTTAATCTTATTGCATATTTCTATAATGACACATTATCAATTACATGTCACATAAGTCTTCCATTAGTGTCTTAGACAGATACACACATACGGAATGACTTAAAACGGAATAAATCGTAAAGTTCAAGGACGAAAAATGTAACTTTTGAAAGTTAAGGGACGAAAATAAAATCTGAGTGAAAATTTAGAGACTAAAATGATAATTCACCTTGATTTTACTAAGCACATCAATTAAAATAATAAATTTATAAATATTAGGGAAAATTTGGAGAATGAAAATTTTCAGAATAGGGAAAGACACATCCAGAACAAATTCGGACAAAACTAATTAGTCTTAGATTTTCTAGCTCTCTCCTGCTTAATCCATAAGGGCTAGCGGCCTTAATTGGAGCCCATTGGAGGTCTTTGAAACGGGCTGTGAGTGTGACATAAAGGAAAATATCGAAGCAAAAAACATTCAATTGTTAGGTAAATTTTCATAACTACCCCATGGGAAAAACTCATTTTCAAATTTACCCTATGTATGTAGAAGTTATCAAAATTGCCCCTAATTTTACACATGGAGGCTAGACAATTAAAGTTAGTGGGATGAATATAACTAACCAAAGGGTAAAAATGAAAGTATCATAGAAGATGGAGTATTTTTTATAACACACCTTAATTTTGGGGTAGATATGATAAAATTCCCCAATTGTTATGTCACACGAATTGGCTTGATTTTTTTTTAATTATTTAATAGTTTTGTGATAATTTGTCTCTGTAAAACTAAGTGAGATATTAAATTCATAATTTGATGGGTAAGGAAATAATGTAGAAAATTAAAATTAATGGAGTTTAGGAGTGTCAACTAAATATACCAGTTATTGTTAATATGAGTCTATCTCAACCTTGTAGCACATACTCTTTTGTTTGAAGTTAAGGTTCGAGTCTCCCATTTCTTAATTTAATGTAATATATCTAAAGAAAAAATTGAATATATTGTTGTTCATTTGCAGAAGAAAATGAAAGATTCTTCCTTGGTATTTCCTTCTCCAAGAAGGAATTTCTTTCTTCCATATTAAAGAATGATTTTAGGAAATTTAATCGAGAGAGTAAGGAATGTTATTCCCGAAGATGATTGAAATATCTAATTTAATAAAGAAATTATAAGTGTTTTATATCTATTTATACCATAAGGCATAAAATGACATCGCAGAAGAAGAAAATTCGGCAAATAATAAATTGCCACGTAATAATTCAAGCCAATGATAAAATTACATGTCATTAAATAAAGACCAGTTAAAATTTGACATGTGATTTTAAATTAAATTAAAAGATATTAAATTGACAAATTAAATAATATCACGTGTCTTTTTTATGGTCATTGGATGATATAAATTAATCCAGTGAAAATATGATTGCCAAACACATTCTTTTTTCTTTGTTGATATATAAGAAAATTATTTGAGTTTTAGTTTTTGATTCATTTGGAAAAGTAAATTGAATAAATTATATATATATATATATATATATATATGTGTGTGTGTGTGTGTGTGTGTGTGTATTTTTATATTAGCAAATTAATTAATTTTAAAATAAGAAATGTGGAGCAATTTTTTTTATAAATATGTCAGTACTATACAACAAAACAACTAACTTTTCTTTGATCCATATATATATATATCAAATTAATTAATTTTAAAATCAGAAATGTGGAGCGATTTTTTTTTTTAAAAAAATATGTTAGTACTATACAACAAAACAACTAATTTTTCTTCGATCCATATATATGTGTGTTTTATATTAGCAAATTAATTAATTTTAAAATAAGAAATGTGGAGCGATTTTTTTTTTTAAATATGTTAGTACTATACAACAAAACAACTAACTTTTCTTCGATCCATATATATGTGTGTTTTATATTAGCAAATTAATTAATTTTAAAATAAGAAATGTGGAGCGATTTTTTTTTTTAAATATGTTAGTACTATACAACAAAACAACTAACTTTTCTTTGATCGATCGATCTATCTATCTATATATATATATATATATATATATTTATGTGTGTGTATTTTTATATTAACAAATTAATTAATTTTAAAATAGAAATGTGGAGCAAATTTTATTTTTTTTAAAAATATGTTAGTACTATACAATAAAAAACAACTAACTTTTCTTCGATGGGTCTTAAAAAAAAATTGTATGGCTGCAGGGGAAATCCCTTTTGCTATATCAATCCATTGAAAAAATAAGATATATTTAATCAAAAAGAGAGCTGCCTTGAAAGTATCAATGTTAGGAAAAGGGTCCATATAGGCATGTGCAAACAAATTGTTTGGTTGAAACTTCAAAACTACAAGAAATATTATAATAATAATATATTTTTTAATTTTATATATTAGAAATCCAACTAACCCATCCTTTTGGAGAGTTTGCTTTTTTATGTCAATTTCGTGCTATATGCACATGAATGAATCATCATCTCTTTCATTATCAATTTTGTTTTTCTATTTTGGCAGCCACCCTTATTTGTTGGGATTATTACCAAGTCATATTGGTTGGAATAATAATTTTTTACCATAATTTTCTATAGTGTTAAAGTTGATCCTATAAAAATTTTAAATAACAAATTATATACTTTAATTATTAAGCTAGATCCTCAAAAACCATCAAAGAGACGAGTAAAATAATTTGAATTATGATATTAATAATTTAAGTCAATGTTAAATTAAAATTTATGTCTCGCCACAACGAGGGTTTTGGGTGTGGACAAGGACGGAGTTGGGCGGGCTCGATCTCATAGAAATTTTATAAAAATGATTAGTAAATTAATAATATAAAGGGAGTAATTTATCAAATTAAAATTTTCTAAATTCAATTTTAATATTTTATAATGTTAAGAAGCTAATTGTTCAAATTGAAAATTCAGAGCATAATTACTACAATTCTAAAATTCTAGGATGGTTTATATAATTTTATTTTTTTTAATTTCTGTTTTTTGAATAAGTCGGGTATGTATCTAAATTTTTTCCCAAACGAAATCCACCTCTAACGATATATATAACATATGAATGAGTTATTTCCAATTAATATACTAACTCGAAGTTTGGAAATTCGGTCAAAGAAGTGGTCAAATTTGAAATGTATGTGAATATATATAGTCCCTGTCCCTATTATTAATTTTTTTTGTACCAAAGACTCAAGTCTCGGTACAAAAGAGTCTTACATATTCCTTCAATAAAAGCCATATAATATTTTTACCATTTATAATCTCTTATCTAAAGTCTTTGTTTTGTTGAATAATTCAATTTTTTATTTAATAAAAAAAATTATTATTTGATTGTAAAATCAGTAGAGAATAAACATATATACTAAGTACCCGTTTGTGATAACTTTTAAAGGTTTAAACTTGTTTTTAAATAAAGATAGTGTTTTTTATATCCATTAAAAAAAACCCATCTAAAAACTATCTCAAACAATTCTACAAAAGTAGAATTTACCTTTTCAAATCTTATGCAGAAAGCAAAGTACTTAAATTGAGGTATCTAACTAGATTATGATATAATTAATTTTTTATAGATATTACTTTTGAAGGAAGAACACTCTAGTCTTCAAATTTATAGTAGTGTTTTAAGTGTCTAACCAGTTGAGTTACGTTTAGGTTGATATATCATAATACAATATCTTTATTTACTATAATTTATATTAAGCTAACGCTCAATTTTTTTATTTTTATTTTTTAATCTTTATCAAACCTTTAAAATAAATATTTTCCATAAAACTTTATCATATTTTACTTCCACCAATTGGCAAAAACATAATAGATCATTTTAAAACGAAGAAAATGTGTGTAATTGCGTAATGTGATGTATAGTTTTGAAGATCCGCGAATGGAACTTGAAAAAAGGTTTCAACTTTAAGTCATTAGTAACTCACACAACTCATTTGGTTTCTTGTATGTTTTCAAATTTTCAAGATATCAAATCAAACTTCTATTTTTTTATATCATTTTTTACTTATAAATTTGCATATCTCATATGATAAAAAAAACTAAAATGACTTAAAAAACATGATTTTTTTTTTTTTGGTGTGAAACATGGAGACTTCCTTTTCAAAATTTCAAGAAAAGAATAAGAAGTGGTTAATCAAACATAATTTTATTTTTTTATTAAAAAATAGAAAATCATAAGAAAAGAGAAAGGATTATTGTCAACTCAAATGTATATATATATTTTAATTCTTTTAAAATAGAAATAAGAAACATGAAACAAAAAACAAAAAGAATATTCCGTTTCTTCCAAAAAATTAAATGTATAGTTTGGTTTACACCTTTTCTTATCTGTTAACATATATTACAATCCCATCCCTAAATCCAAGGAAAATACTCAATATATAAACCAAAACTTTGATGTGCAAACCTTTGTATAATTTCGTAATCTTCTATCCATTAAATGGTAATATTTAGTCTTTATTTTTCTTTTTGCAAATTACAATTAGCTAGTCCTTTTGATTGGACAAAAAAAAAAAAAAAAAACAATGACCACAGCTGCACTTAGGGAGGAATATTAACACTATGATATATTAAAGTCTATGGTTCAAACTACATATACTTTAAAAAATTAAACTCACAGCTAATTTTTCTAACTTTTAACCAGCTTAATTATAAAGGAAAATGCATTGATATGATAACATTAAAAAATATATCTTCAAAAAGTAGATTAGGTGATTGAATACAATCAAATCTCCTCTTAGCTAGAATGCATACTTATTTTATAACCATATTATATAACAATTCTTTGGGAAAAGAAACATGCATGCAATGCAAATGTATATACAAACATTGTTTTTTTTTTCTATTTTACATTAAATCAAAAAAATGAGACTCAAATTTTTAACTTTATCGAAGGTACAAATACCTAATCAATTGGGTTATACATCAGGTTTATATATAAAAACTATGCTAGGTAGACAAGTTTGCACTCCATTTACAATATTTTTAAGTAGAGAGGGGGAACTATTATTATCTTTTCTCCCCTATCTGCATCAAGATTTTGTGTTAGGAAGTTACAATTAATTACTTTGATCACCTTGTTTAATTTTATTTTTCCTTGATGGAAATGGAAAATAATTCCTCAAACAAGGGAAGAAAAAAAAATTAAAAAGATTGAGATGGTTTCAATTTTTACCCAAATAATTAGTAAACCAGAAAAGTTATTTGGATCGGTAAAAGATCTCCAAAGAATAAGGATGTCAAAATATATAAATTACTATTAGCTATTTTGATCTTGGCTGAGACTCTATAATCCATACTTAATTAGTTTTAGACAATTACTTTTCATAATGAGGAATTAGCTTAATAAAGAAAGGGGATGCTAATTATGATCAATCCAAGAATCCAAATTTCTTTATATATGTTATCACAAGATTGCATATTAATTAAGTAGCCTACTAATTCCTTTTATTAGCTAATGAAACTTTCTTCCAGATTTTATAAATTATATTATATGTTTTATTCATTAACGTTTTTAACATTAAAACAAATATAGTTATGAACAAAAAATTGCTCCTATTATATAATCCATGCACGCTGGACAAATATATGATTATTAATAGAAGATCATAGGAAAAATAAGCTATGGAAAAGAAAAGATATAACAAAAATAGATGATGAAATTTAGTATTCAATGTGAATTCTTGAACCTAATCTTAAGTTCAATGTCACTCAGCTAGTTTATATCAATAAAAATATGTAATTATTTGTAGCTTTTTATGTCGATTGATACACCAAAATTAATAACAAAAATTGAAAACTCTATTCATGAAATGGGTTGGATTGATATTAATTTCAAGTAGAAAAAATAAATTATTCTTCATAATCGTGTTGAAATTGAAAATTCTATTACTAAATCATTATGTTTATTGAATATATAACTCGATTACACGGAGAAAAACAAGTTCATGTTAAATCCAAAGTCTAGAATCCATTGATCAGATAAAAGTTGTCACCATATTTAAACATCAAAGAAGACCTCTCCATAAATTATACAGATTCCAATACACAAAAGAAAAGGATTAAGGATTGAAAAGTGATAAAAATAAGAAGGAAGAAGAAGAAGAAGAAGAAACATAGAGTGAGAAAAATGATGAGCATTTAATTGAAGTCCATGAAAAAAAAATCTTCTGACCTTGAGATGAGATTATAGCCTTCCATTTACTTGATGCTTGAAAATCAATATTTGCAAAAAGATCAGAAGATTGATATCTTGATCATGATTGAGTTCTTCAAATGTCATATTCCCACATTATTGCTCTTATTTTCTTTGATTCAGAATGGTAATTGAACATGATTCTGCATATTCATCGGCAAATTGAGGAAAGGAAGACCCGAAGATGGATCCGGAAACGGGTTATTTCCGGGACCTCCACCTCCACCGCTACTGCTACTAGAACCCCCGGCACCTTGTGATGCAGGCGGCTGCTGCATCTGTTGCAGCTGCTCCTGATCTTGATCATCTAACGGCAGTCTCTCATAAGCTACATTTGTAAACGATGCGGCGATAACCGTCACAGGCCCCGCTGCGACCAGCTCCCCTACCACGTTGCCACCGACAACTTGGCCTTGTCCGCCGGCTAGGTATATAGTCAGGCTGGTTGCGCCTGGTGGTGCCGGTGGAGGCAAAAATGATCCAGTCAATGATAGTATCTCAAACCTACCATGTAGGGTTAACACGGCCCCAGCGGCAGTCGGCTGCCGTAAGCTGACATTCGTAACCGTTCCGTTGCCGCTTAGGATGCAGATCCCACGTTGGCGTCGGCGAGCGAAGGCAGCGATGCTATCGAATACGTCGCAGCCGCCGCTTACCTCAAGAATATGAGCTCTTAGGGTATTGGCACTCTCCCGAGTTATAATAACCGGTGGTTTTGGCTTGTTTTTAGAACCGGCAGGACGACCGCGAGGGCGACGAGACCCGGCCATGTCGCTGCCGGGTGCGGCGGCCATGCCACCAACAAACTCCAAAGCTTGATGAGATTCATGATCTTCAAGGTGGGATTGAGATTCCTGTGGTTGCTGTTGATGTTGGTGGTGAAGATGAAAATCAGGTCTTTGAAGTTGATGAATATAGTGATTGCCTAAATCCAAACCAGCCATGGATAAGATATACAATTTTATTAAAAGGGTAAAAAAAGAAAGGAAGAAAACAGAAAACTATGAATAATATTAAATAAGGAAATTTTAAAAAAAAAAATTAGGAGCACTGAGGAATTGGAATTAGAGAAAAAATAAATAAAACTACTGTTTGATTTGGGGATTGTTTATTAGAAATAAGGAAGTGGAGGAAATAGAAATATATAAAAAAAATAAGAAGAAAAAAAAAAGTGAGAGAGAGTTTGGGAAATCAGAGAGAGTATTTAAGAAGTGAAAAATAAAACAATAAGAACAGGAATGGATGGAGTGCAGAGAAAGGAAAACTATTAAAGAAGATGAAGCAAATGAGAGAGAGATTAGTCTTTCTCTCTCATATTGTAAAAGCTTAAGTATGTGTATATTATAAAATAATAATTAGTTGACGAATTGATGTTATTCTCCCTTTTTCATTGTTTTGTTTCTCCGTGATGGAAAGATTCGTGCTTATAAATATTGTTTAGGTGATCTATCTCGTTGGGAAATTTCTTCTGACTTTTATACGTGTATCGTTATTATTGGATAAAATATATGAATGAAATTTATATATTTATTACCACTAGTATATTTTATCAAATAAAAAAAAAAATATATTTAGAAAATTTAGGAAGAATTCATGATGAATACTTTTTTTTTTATTACACGATCATTAATTAGCTTATAATTTTTTCTCTTATTTAATGTTTGCTTGTTTCAAATTTTTGTCAATAATATACAAACATATACAATAGATAGTTGAGTGACCTAGAGATTTTTTTTTTTTAACAAATTTGAAGAATCTATAATAGTGGATGAGTAATTAGTGCATCTAAAAAATGAAGGGGGAAAGAGTGGAGAAAGCAATTTCCTTGAAGTTAGCTTAATGGTTGTGTGACCTAATGATAGAGAGAAACAATATATGGGCAAATGAGCCCTTGGATTGGATTGGATTGGGGAAATTGTGAGATGAGAATGTGGGGTTTGAAGAATTTAATTGGCTTTTTTATTCTAATTTGGACTTTTTAGACAAAAGAGAAAAGAAAAAAAAAACTTAACCAAGGTTTAGGCCAAAGTTGACCACAAGTCAGGGTTTAGTTTGAAACCTAGCTAAAAGATTAGGGCAAACTTTTTTTTTTTTTTTTTAAGAAAGAAAGAAAGTGCTAAAAACAATGGAGAGAAAATGGGCAAGTGGACATCCACCTGCGGCGGATGGGACCCATTTTTGTCTCCTTTGGACGGCCATTTTTGGCAGTTGCATTCTCTCTCTTCAACTTGACCCTCTCAAACCCTTTCATATAAGCAAGTGCATGCCAACGTATATCACCATTGATTTTATTATTTATTTTTCACTTCTATTCATCAAATCTAACCCACTTTTTTTTTTCAATTTGTTTTAAATATTTCTATTTTATATTTTTACTATATCCAATATAATTATAAGTTATATTTTTCTTTTCTAATGTTGATTTTTTCAATCATTTCTTTAATTAAGTGATTTTTTTATTGTATCTTTTATTATATATTTTTTTCAAAATCAAAGGAATAATTAAAATTTAAAATTAATCAATTCATTAGATTAAAAAAATTAGAGACCAAATGATAGTTTTGTGACAAAACTTCCAACATTTAGGTAAGAAACCAATTCATTCACTATTTCATGATAGAAATGTCGAATCAATCGTAAACAAATTTATTATACCTCACTTTGCACATCTTGTTTATAACAAAGTTATACACAAACTTTCAGGAGGAAAATATGACCAGCCCTATCAGTGATTATATCCACTTCCCAAAATCAGTATTCAGTATCATATTGATTAATTATTGAGATGAAAAAAAAAACTAATTTTATATATTATCCTTTTTCATTTCTATATTGCCTTTTGGTAGATTAAAAGAGTTTTTTACTTCATTAATCTCTATGTTCTACAGGGTACTAAATATAATTATTTAATGTTTGACAAATTAGGTTGTGGTGTTTCAGAGAGGTGGAAGAATAATTAACATAATCAGTTTAACTTTAAAATATGCAGAAATTAAAAATAAAAAAATGGTTGTCGTGGCTACAATTTAATTTTAAAATTAACTAAAAAATAATTCCTCTTCCTTTTATCTTTTGATTAATTAATTAATTAATTTGGCCTCGAATCAAAGAGTAATTTATACCTCCAGACACCCTTTGGCACAGATTCTAATTAAGATAAGATTTCCTCCCTAGGAATTATTTATATAATCAAAGTAATTAAATATGCATTGGCTAGGGTTTTGCAGCTTGTCAAAATCTAATACTAGCTGAACATTCAAGCAAGAACTTCTTCAATTTTTATTTTTTTTAATGCTTCCTAAGATAGGTAAAAAGATATGTATATCCTCGTACTAAATATTGAATTTATTTTATAACCCAATCTTATTGTGTTTTTAATAGATTTTTTTTAATAAAAAACAATTGAATCAAATCTACTTCTTATACATCTAGCAATTTGTATTTTAAAATCCATCGAGCATGATCATGAATGATTGCTATTGAATTGTGTTGGGAGCCAATCTTTTTCAATCTCACTAAATTTTTATATGCAGTCAAACCCTATTAAATTGGTGTATTGAGTAAAATGTTTTAATCTTCTTTTTTTAGAATAGAAATCATAAACTGTCCTCATTTACTAATGATTTTTTATAGGAACGAGGAAGATTTAAAAAAATTACATTTTGATGTAGACTAAAAAATCTTCTGAATTATGAAATGTTTATGTAATTTTAAGAGTTTTAATTTGATCAATTCACACTTCAATTTTTTAAATTATTATAATATCTTTCTCAAAACTTAATTTATCATTAAACGTTTAAATCGTTGCAATCACTCGTATCGTTAACTTCATCAACTTTTTCATTAATTTACAAAACTCATAGTGTAGTACTAAAATAACTACAAATAAACCTCTAAAATTCAATTTTATTATAATAAATTTACAATCCTAAGAAAATTATTTTAAATTTGTAAAATTGTTTTCACTCTCATTTTTTTTAATTTCTAAAAATAGTAGAGATTCTTGAAATTTCATAATAAAAAAATTAAACATATAATTTTTATTTTCATTATTTTATAAATAATAAGTAAATTAAATATTAACAAAAAAAATATTTAAGATAATATATGTTTAGGTTAAAAATAGAGAAATTTTTAAAACTTAAAACTGGTTTTAAAAAATACTTTTTTATACTAATATTTAATATTTTATTTCATTAAATTAAATAAAGCTTAAAAATAATAATTAAAAAAATTATGGTGGTGTTGGGGTGCGAATAAAATCTCACATCGGTTAGGTGATGATCATGGGGTGTATAAGCGAAATGACACACCTTCATTGGTATATGAGACATTTTGAGTGAAACAAAAAACAAAGTCATGCGAGTCTTGGACCAAAGTGGACAATGTCATACTAATGTAGAGTTGTGGAGGTCCGGTGTCCCCTAACAGGTGGAAATAAGAAGTTTGATCAAATTCATTTTTTTAATTATACATATACATAGATGAAATAGTGAATATTGTCATCTATAGTAATGAAAGTAATTATATTAATCATGTTAATTGAAAATATAAACTTTCAATTTTTTTCCCTTTTTAAAATTCAAGGGGGTATATTTTTAATATATTTATACTTAATTAATTTTTATAAGTACAAATAATTAGAAAATAAATAAGGAATATGATATTATAAAGATTTTAACTTCACCATATAGCTAGTTTTCTTTTCCTAGTGATCAATTTATTTTTTGATCTTTTGTTTTTCAATTTTCTCTAATATCCCTCTACCTCTTCCTTCCTAACATCATTATCATATCGTCTTCCACCACGGTCTTTTATTCATCTAAATATATAAAAAAATATATATCTCTTTCGTACATCTAACCTTTAATAATTGAAGTGAGAGACACAAACTCATTATCAACTTTTCACATATTTAAATAATTCGGTAGGTAGATAGGTGTTAATCAATGAAAACATATTTAGAATCAAATATGCTAGGTTTTTTAAATTCAACCAAAAAGATAATAAAACTTGATGGATTAATTTATTTTTTAAGTTAGTTTGATTAAAATTTGAATAATAAAAAAAAACTGCAAATGCAAATAAAGGCATGGCAAACGCACACCAACGTTGGAAGAAAAAAATAGAAAAGCGTGAGGATCACGTGCCAAAGTCAAAGGTGAGGGAGACAGCGTATGGTTGTCGGCCACGAGGCAGTTGTCATTTTCATTGGGAACTGCTTTCTCTCTCTTCTTATTCTTCCCCTTAAATCCCGGGTGGTCCCTTCCATTCCCATCTTACTCTCATTACAGGCGCGTGCTACATAGTTTTTATTATTTAACATCTTAAAGCTTTTATAAATACTAATAATAAATCATTGTTATAAAATTTATTATTATGAAGCAATTTTTATAAAAAAAAAATATTATTAATAAATTTATACTATTTTTAATTAAATAAGAATAGAAATCATATTTTACAAATCTGTTATACATTTTATTCTAGTTATTTCTAAACCTAGATATCTCATTTTCGTATACTAAACGCTCATGTAACTTAATTTCATTTGAAATGAATTTATTTTATATCACAAATTAGGAAAACATAAATCCATTTTTATACATGGTATATGTATATAAGGAGGGTTGGTTCCAAACACTCCTTTACAAGTTTGGATATTAAATAAAGCCTCATATGTGAACTATTAATTATATGAAAGGGAACAAGTAATCTAGCAAAGAAGTTGAATTAGAAATTTTTATTCCAATATCATGTTAAATCACTACTCAATCTAAAAAAAATTAACAAAATTTTCGACTACAATTAATATTAACTTTTCATGGTATTTACAATATGAACTACCTTCTAGTTTTTTTTTTTTGAGACTACATCAAAGTGGGGAGGGTGACTCAAACTTTCGACCTTAAGATAAATGAGTATATGTCAACTAGTTGAGCTATGCTCATGTTGACAACTACCTTCTAGTTATAAACTAGTGCCCTTTGCTGCTTGATTACAATTAATATAAAGAATTTATATGTATAAATGTGATATTATCTTTTCTCAATTTATTTTACTGTTATCTATTCTTTGAGAATTTGTTGCCTACTGATTTACATTTATGAATAATATTTTCATTTTCTAGACTTATTGGAAGAATTTTTAAAGAAAATTAAGTGGTTGGTTCTATATATAGTTACTTAATTCGTCATATATTATTATACAGTTTTAGAAGTTTTCCCACGTGAATTCAAATCAAATTGTTCCTCGTTGAAATTATTTTATTTTATCACAATTCATTCTGTGTTATATATATAAATAATATTAAAAATGCTTCTAATTTGAGTGGATATTGTATTTAAAAATAAAAAATAGAAAAATGTGTGGTGTGGGGGAAAGTAAATATAAGGAAACATGAGGCTGGGGTTCATCTTCTCTGCAAAGTCTTTTGCTTTTGGCTGAGAAAGAGAGAGAAAGAGTACTCATTTTAGTATTTATATATTAAACTTTTTTTTAGTATATAATATATTGAACTTTATTCAAATTAAGAAATGTAAAAAAAAAAAAAAAAAGGAAGTTAGCCGTCTCGTGGGCATGACATCAAAAATATGAAGAGAAGTTTGACCTTTTTGATAAGACTAAGCGATCTATTCTTGAAGGATTCACCAATCCCTCTCTTACATTATTCAAAATCCAAATTCAACCATTTCTCTATCCCTCATGTTACTATTCTCTTCTCTTTCCCTTTCCCTTTCCCTTTCTTATGTCACATTAATTGTCTTATTTGGGGGAGATTTCTACAAACAAATAGACTTCACAGGTTTCGTAGTGACCCAGAGTTTTAATGTGACTACTACTTATATAAATTAATTAATTTAATATATGAATTTAGTGGTTAACATTATTAATAATTGATTGATTATAATTATTGATATTCTATGCATGTTTAATAAGATTTAAAATATATAAAATGTATAATGATTATATTTTTAACAATTTTCAAAACTTTTTTTAATAAGATAACCCTTGAAGAGTCTTTGTTTTCAATTGGCCGATGAATTAAAATGGTTAATAGAATGACGAATTATTGAATTTCCTGGTTGTTAGTCAATATTTTTATAATCTTTCATTCGTTGCTTATTGTTTAGTTTTTTTTTTTACCAAATGGTTCTCATCAGTGTTAAATATGACATATATACTAAGTTTACTATTATATGATTTGAACTCAACAATAGTAATTTTAAAATCTACAACTAAAAATTTTGAATTCTTTTAAAAGTGTTTTTAATTACGTTGAAAGATGCTTTCTTTCTCTTAAACAATTTAATGTATGCTTTCTTTCTTTTAAACAATGCACCATGTCACGATTTTACCTTCCACTATCAATTATCAATTAATAGAATTTCTAATTTTGGATATGAATAGATGGAAGTGATCATTTGATGGATAGAGAGTGAGAGACTAATATATATTTTTCTCCAATAGTTTAGTGCTCAAAAGTGTTCTTTTTTTTTCAAATTTAATAATTCAAAATATCAACCAATTATAAAGTTGATTATCATATGAAATAATAAAAATACTAGATAGTGTTTAAAATCATAGATTGGTCAAGAACATTAATTAATATGTGACAAATCTTTTACTATTTAGTAATAAGAAGTTAAATATGTTTTTATAATAGGGCAACCTTAAACCAAAAAATTGAAAAACCAGTAAACCGAATCAAATTAGTCTTTTTAATAGGTTCCGTTTTTTTCAATTAATTATCCAACTGAACCAATTATTAATAAATTAAAAAAAAATATTTAAAAAAAAAAATTAAAGTTAGACCAAATCGAACTAAAATTGATAAAAACCTACCTAGACCAATTCTTCAAATCGGCCACACATTCGAATCGAAACCGATTAATTATTCAGTCCCTCAACTATAATTGATTAGTTCAGTTTTAGTCAAAAACCAATCAAAATTGAATCGTTTATTCCTAATTTATGGTCAATAAAAAGAGGTTACATTTGACGGAAAAAGGCAATTTTTTCCATACCTTTATTTATTTTGCAAATATTTCTCTCTTATGGTAAGTTTGCTTATTATCTATTGAACAACCAAAAAATTTCCTTGTTATTTTGGTCATGAACATTAACTTTTTAATTGCATACTTAATTACTATATAAGATTGACAAAACAAAAAGTTGTCTACTTTTTTTTACTATTTAAATAGCTCTTGGGACTATTTTTAAACCTTTGCCTTCCTTGACCAATTCAATAATGGAAGCCACTTCATATATCTTTCTAGTCTTCCAGTAACTACTCTTCCATTGAGTCTAAGCACGTGGTGTGCCCTATCTTTTAGTATTAGATATTAATCAAATTAGCTAATTAAATTAAAAGATGATAATCTCGATGACATATAGCTAGCTTGCAACGTGGGTGCATTAATAATACAGCTTAATTGGCGCATTCGTTGGACAACAAAATGGTGATTAAACTCTATTTAATTGATTTTTTAAATCCGGGATAAGGACAAATTTATTGTTTGAAACTGATTATCATCTTTTGGTAAAAGAAAATAGATTGCTAAATGGCTAATTTGTATCATAAGCAATATAATTTACAATAGCATGCGTTATCTCAAAAAAAAAAAAACAAAATTGATAGCTTGCGTTATCTCAATTTAAGTTGTCTATGATTTAATTCACGACATCTTACTCTTTATTTTTATAATTAAAACAACGGAAGATTTTATAATCAAATAAACTTGTTCATTTATTTCAAAATGATACCAAATCAGTAAAACATTTTAAAGTTAGGATACACATCCCTTTTATAAACAAATTCAAATCCAAAAGTAAAATTTCACAAATACTCAAATCTACGTAAATAACTCTAAATCATATAAAAGTATGCTCAAATGAGCTCAACAGACCAAAATATCTGAATTAAAAATATAAAATAAGTTCATGGATATTAAATATGTTAAATCACCAATTGAACCAAAAGCTTAAGCCAATGGTTGAAGGTAAATTTAATCATATATCTCAACACTCCCCCTCACATGTGGGCTTGGATATTTGCACAAGACCCAAACATGTGAAATATTTAAATGGGGAGGAAATTAGAGCAAATGACATAATGGAGGTTTGATCTCAGGACCTCCTGCTCTGAAACCATATTAAATATGTTAAATCACCAATTGAACCAAAAGCTTAAGTCAATGGTTCAAGGTAAATTTAATCATATATCTCAACAATGGACATAAAAGAGAAAACCAGTACATCACATCTGACATCATGTCGCACCAGCTCTACGGCCTCGACCACGAACCGCACCTGAAATGTAATAAAGTAACTTTATATTCCAAATCTAAATAAAGATTTGTGTCCAAAACACGTATAAATACTTTCAAAAGTTATCCTTAAGTGGTGGAACTGGTGAATCTTGATTATTGATAATAAATACATAGCAAGATATTAAAGAGATGTTATAGTAAATATTTAGTATAACGGGAGTATCAGAAAAAATTTCCTATCAAAATATCAGATAGCTTTTGTGTTGTCTGTTGGGAGCTGATTGGGGTATATATAAGTTTAAGGTACAAAAAAAGCAGCAATATTTAAATAAAAAATACAGACAACTTCTTTACAACTGTTGAACAAAACATGAACATCAAATAGATGGTGTTTTGTTCTGTTTATTCTTTATATTTTCATGTATTGATGAAGAAGGAGAAAGTAAATTAAGCAGTCTTTAGCCCATCTCTAATCATGTGCAAGCTACTTAATTAGCTAAGTTTGCATAATTTTTAATTATTATATCAATATTTAGTACTATAATCGCTGAACCCATCATAATATTTTATAGTGTGTTCTAATATTATGTTTTTTAAATAGAAAAATAATAAATAATGCAAATTTCATTTTCGGAAAAAAAAAAAGGAAATCAATGTAAAAACGGTAAAATTGCATTGGAACTGTTTTTTTAACAGGTAAAAAATTAGAGAAATCGTATTTAAAAAAAATCAATCTTTATATAAATTTAAAAAAAATTGCAAACAAACAAAATTAACCCATTTATTAGAAATATGCTTCCATTAAAGCTAACTTATATTATATGGTAAAATACCATTTTGGTCCCTGAACTTTCACTCAAGTTTCATTTTCGTCCCTAAACTTTCAAAAGTTACATTTTTCATCTTTGAACTTTCCAATTCGTTTCATTTTGGTCCTTCAGATTTTGTTTTTTCGTCTAGAACATTAATGGAGGGCTTATATGACATGTAATTAATGATGTAACATTATAGCAATATACCATGAGGTTAAATGCCATAGAAAAACGAATATAAAGGAAGATTAATCTCATAATTTTCTCCTGAATTCCAGTTTTAAATCTCACTGTATACTCATTTTTTCACGTCATTTAACATCATTGTATATTTATATAATGTCACATTATCAATTTATGCCATATAAGTCCTCTGGTAATGTCTTAGATGGAAAAACGCAGAATGAAGGACTAAAATGAAAACAAATCGTAAAGTTTAGGAATGAAAAATGTAATTTTTAAAAGTTTATGGAAAAAAATGAAACCTGAGTGAAAGTTCAGAACTAAAATGATATTTTACCCTATATATTATTATATATACAATTCACAACATCAGTCATCAGCATGCTCCTTTTGTTCCATTGATATATGCTTTGAAAAAGATAATTGATCATCCACTCAAAAAAAAAAAAAGATAATTCATATTATCCAGTCACACCCCTATTACAGCATAGATTCTCAATTGTCCTAATAAAATGAATATATTAATTAACAATAGGAAAAAAGATAAAGTTATAAAGAAAACTCATTAGTGCTAAACTGGGGTTTTGGTATAATTATGAAAAAAAAGGCACTCAATTGATAATGATTGCATAGTCATGGTATCACTTAGTGTATAAATTGGATTAAGATGATAAGTTAACTTACATGTATCTAGTTAAATTAAATTCAAAATTTTGAAAAGAGGTTCGAATTTTCGACTATAATAAAAGAGGCTATTAATATCTAATCAATTGAAGAAATTAAATTCCTTATGATCTTCTCATTACATCAAAGAAGAGATTGTTTTATTATGAACAAATAAATTTATCACCACACCTACCCATTTTGATAAATAAATCATAAAATGCAGGCTAACATTTTGCCAAAAGTAACTCTCCTTAAATACCATTATACACTTGAATTTAATGGGTAATTTTATATTTTTAAAATATATGTGATTATAAAAGTAATTATAGGTATTGAAAATATGATTCTATTAAATATATATATTGATGTGAATCATAATAGGTTAAATAGTTAGGTTTATTTATGAGTTATTATTAGAGACTTAAGTTTATAATAATAACTCATAAATAAACCTAACTATTTAACCTATTATGATTCACATCATATATTAACATCATTGACTATGATAAATGGTAATTGGAGTGATTACAAACCTAACACAATTTTATTGATCGGTGATTACCTTATTATAAAAATATTATATATATTTTTTAAAAATATCACGTTTACCAATATTAAAAAAAATATGCTCAAATTTCACCATCACCAATGAATTTCCAACCCAAGAGATAAATGAATGTCAATAATGGAAGGCAAACCCACGATTCGTTTTGCGTTTCAATCACCACACAAAGGCCCAATTAACCGTTGTTATATATGGGCCTTTAACTTAAATCTGGATCAGATAATGGGCGTGGATTTGGCCCATAATCGGGTATTATTTTGGGCTAGGGCTGAATTCAAAACCGAATTTAGCTTCCGATTTGTAAAAATATCATGGGAAATTTCATTGGGTGACAGATTTTTATGCAATATTTGTAAAAATATCAACTCAAAAAAGTATTTATAAATATAACAATTTTTACAATGTTTATTAATGATAAACAGTGATTTATGTGTTTATCAGTGATAAACTTAGTATAAAAATATGTAATTCAATGTTTATCACTGATAAACAAGATTAAAATTTGCTATATTTACAAATATTTTTTTGAGTTTTTATTTTTACAAATATTACTATAAAAATTGCTAGATTTGTAAATGCCCCAAATATCAACTCAAACAAGTATTAGTAAATATAGCAATTTTATCACGTTTATCAGTGATTAACAATGATTTATGTGTTTATCAGTGATAAATTTAGTGTAAAAATATGTAATTCAATGTTTATAACTGATAAACCCAATAAAAATTGCTATATTTACAAATATTTTTTTGAGCTTTTATTTTTATAAATATTACTACAAAAATTACTAGATTTACAAATACCCCTTTATAATATGAGTATGTTAATTAATAAGAGAATTTATCATTTGAAAATTACGTGTATGTAAAATGAATTTACAAAAATAAAGTTGTGTTTTGTGCATTCTCAGTTTGCACTTTTTAATTATTAAAAAAAGTATTGGTTATAAATTTGGGATTGTATAGCTGATGATTTTAAATAAGGAGTTTCGGCTATAAAACGTAAATTATGTTTGACTCATAATTTTGCAACTCTTAATGGTGAGTTATCTAACAGTAACAACTCATCATTCTTAATAAAATTATTTATTTTTACGATTCTAACACATTTACACTAACTCTCAGACTTAACAAACTCCTAATTGTATATAATTTAAAGAAAAACTTAATAATCTTAAGCTTAACAAAGTCACCCAAACTCGTGTGAAGTGGCGGATCCACTTGTTGAAAACACGTTGATGAATTTTTTTACTCCCCATTTAAAATATTCTTGACTCTCCCCCTGTTCATGAGCCAAACCACCCCGACAAGGGATTTGGTCCACATAAATCTAAACATCATTTGTCTCTCGGCTTTATAATTTGTTAACTAAACTCATTATCATCACAAACACGTTATTTTTCATAATTCAAGTATATTTTATTTCAATTTATACTTAACAAACTTGTATAACAAAATCTAGGTTTCACAACCCTTAAATTAACCAACCCTACCAAAAACGTGAGCTAATAAATGAAGATATTAACTTTTTATTCGTGCTTCAGAATATTTTTTTTTTATAGAAGTTTTGAACTATTATTAAATCCTCACTATACCTTGAAGCTTAAAACATATCGACTTTTTTCAACAAAGAAGAAAGAAAACAACAATATATTTGAACTCGGAGTAATTCTAATCCATTTATATAGCGAATCAAGTTGTTGGACCACCGTAAATTAAATGAGAACATTATTTATATCTTTCATTGAACACCGACTTTTATTTAAAAAATAAAATAAAAAATAAATCCTTTGGAAAGAATAAATAATTGGACTTTCAAATGAAATGGTAATCTCCCTTTTTTTAATCTTTCATGGTTGTCTCACGTATTAAGCAAGCATATAATATCAGCATAAAATATAATATCTTATTATTCATACAATAAATTCAACACAAGAAAAGGCTGTTATAGTTTTTAAACACACAAAAAAAATTACAAAATCCAACTAGCATAAATTTAGTAGCTTTAATTAGCCTAACAAGATCTTAGTTTTATCTGAGAGAGAGAGGCAGATTAGGGAGACGGCATCCAACGATATGGTGTAGATTTAGAGAAAGAGAGTAAAAGATTAGTTTTAATTTTCTTGTTTTAGTCGAATGCAGATGGAAATTCCAATGCCTTTGCAATAATCTTAAGCTTTTTAAAATTTGCTAAACTTTGAGGGTTAGTATAGCCATATATAATTGCTTTTATTTATTGGATATTAATTATATTTTTATTGTGGGGTATGCTTAATTAAATATATTAAATGGGGACAATAAGAAGAAGACAAACTTGTGAATCTAAGATAAGAGGAGAAGGTGATTTCTTCCAAGTATGCCTACTTGATCACTTGGAGTCATAATATATTATTTATCATAACTTTATGTGGGTTTCTTTTTGTATATTTTTTTATATGCAAGTGAAGATTAATATGTCCTTTTAGGGGGAAAATGCATTTTTAGCCTTTGAGATTTGAGAAAGGTTTCGTTTTTTATTAGATATTTTATAAAAATTGATAGGGAGAGATTCAATCCTATGGAAAATAATACTCATATTTCTAATTGAGCTATATTCATGTTAGAGTGAAAAGTTTTATTTTTAAGATTCATTTGTTTTTTTTTTTTTTAATTTGTCTCTTATTGACACAAACACACAAAAAAAAAATGACATGGCAACATAAATGCCATTCTTTTCTCATTAACAATATTAAGTTTAATTTTCATTTTTTTAATTAATTACGTTGAATATTGAAGTTTGTTGTGTCTAATAAATAGTTTTGACCATACAAAATACATTTAATAAAAAAATTGTTACATAATTTAAAATTGATAAACTTAAATAAGTCGTTAATATTATTTAACATATTCAGTCATCTTTTTCATAATATAGCGATTTTTCATGGCTATGATATGAACCATTTCTCAAATCTCGATAGTGTCTGTATAACTACTAAAAACACTTTTAAAAATTATCTCAAATGAATTCTTAAAAAAAACATGGCTTTTTGAAATTTAAAATAAGTGTGAAACTTTCTCAAAACCATATAAAGACCATATATCCACCCTTGTATACATTTGCACCTAAACTAAACACCAATATAGTTTTAACAGTCTCTGAATTCAAATAATTACAAGAAAATACAATGTATTGGATTCTCAGAAATTTCAGAAGCTTGGAACCTTTTGCCTAAAATCCCACAAACTCAGCTCAGAATGTCCAACATCTCTACTTTATTACTGACTTCTGCAGTTTTTTTTGTTAAGTAATTTACTCAAGAAAATTTTTAATACTCTCACGGTATCAAACATGTTCCATACTCTTCATGTTAATAATATGTCACATGTATATTTATTATCAATAAAGAGGTCAACCACATTTGTCCACATCCACATAACTTATTAGGATTAGGAGTAGTTACAACGGTAGTATTAGAAATTTTCCCGAGTATATGATGCATTTATCTTGCTATTAAAATTAAGGGTTGAAATACAAATAAACTAAGTTAGACGTTGAATTTAAAATGTTGAGATACATGAAAAAAAACAATTTGTTTTGTTCAATAAATCTTAGGCAAAGTGACGTTGAAGCCAAAGTAGTAAACAAAGTTGTTTCCATATAATGAACAAAAGATTGATTGATTGATTGATTACTGGCTATAGCTTTCTATGCTATTTAGTGAGAGTTTAAAGTCATTTCACAATGTCAATTTCCAACAAAATTCCAAATTCTTTTCTTAAAAAAAAAAAGATTTTTTTAGGTGATATCACCAATTTGAGGGCTACCTTTTACAAAGCCCTCATTCCCTCTATTTAACCCTACTTTTTCCATCTTTTTTTCCTCTCCAAATCTTATACCCTTTTCCATGGCTGCTGAGCTTGGTTTTCAGTATTCTCTTACTCTTCTAAAAAATCTTGGAGATACACAAACAACCCTAACCCAAGAGAAGAAGAAGAATAAGAATCAAATCCAGAATCACTTAAACCATATGCAACCGTCGAATGTCGCTACCGATACCGATGACTCCTGGGAAGTCAGAGCTTTTGCTGAAGATACTTCAAATGTTATGGGTACTACTTGGCCTCCTAGGTCTTATACTTGTACTTATTGCCGTAGAGAGTTTAGGTCCGCTCAAGCCCTCGGCGGCCATATGAACGTGCACCGCAGAGACCGTGCTCGGCTCCACCAAGCTCAGCCGAACTCGGTCAGACCCTCCTCTTCTTCTTCCTTCCTCATCCCATCCCCAGATTTCATTTCCAAAGGTGGATTGTGCCTTTTTTACAAATTCCCAAACCCTAATCAAGTTGGGATCAATACACCGAATACATTCATTCAATCACATCATTCAGTCAACAACTTGATGTCGCCGTGCTCGTCGTCGCCCATTGCTTTTTCAGGGAACGATCGTCTTGCCAGAGCTAGTACTGCTTTCTCTCAATCCTGCTATGAAAAAGCCAATGAAGAATTTTCAGCAGCTGTTGGAAATGGAAGCCAAGAGCTTGATCTAGAGCTCCGGCTAGGACAAGGTCCTCCGGCCCGTGCCGTCGCCAGAAAGGATCAAGAAAAGATCATTAACATGGAAGCTGCATGTTTCAAGAAGAGATTCAATTGATCATCTGTAAGATATATATAACTTGAAATTATTATTTTTATTTTTCAAATCAATTTTATGGTTGATTTTTTTAATCTGTGAGATTGGAAATGAAAACAAGAAGATTTTTATTTTGGAAGAATCTTATTTTGGGAAAAAAAAATTAGGGTTTTTGTGGGGAGGGACTGAACAATAATATGTGCAGTGGTGTGTCATTTTCTTTGTGTTACAGATTTCAAGGTAAAAAGTAAGTAATCTGAAACATACATTTCCGTGGGGATTACTTTCATCACTTTGAAAGGGTTAAAAGAAAATTACACAACACACCTGAAAATGAACCAATCACAAAACCTATCTATCTTAATAATCATTCAAAATAGTTACTTTTTTACTCACCGTGGATGTTCGTTAGAGTTTGTTAAGCTCCGATGACATTTTGTTTTAAAATCAATTCATAATGAGAGAAGTTAATCGTAAACTTATAAACTTTATTAAGTCTATTCATCTTTCTAATATAAAGAATCTAAATACTGTTAATATATTTAACTTTTAAAAAAAATGTATTCATTATCAAGTTCTTATTTAGTTTAGAAAATAGTCAAGTGCTTTTGGAAGAGTATATGTATGGTAGTTTATAGGTGTGATAAGACATTAGATTTTTCATTTGATCAATGCCACTGTTTAAATAATTTTTTTATTATGGTTTTACTTTTAATCACAAATATAAACTTGTTTATGTGATCTACCATAAATCCCAGAAGCTGATTTAATCCCTTTACTTGGTTCACTTGAAGATCTGTCTTAGTTAGAATTGGTATATATCTGACAGATTTTCTTACAGTTAGTTCTCTAAATTACCTTAAATTTCACTGTAAACCTATTTAAAAAATCATTTAAATCAGTAATTTCAACAGGGCTTCCAAATGCTAATACTTTGCTTTTCAAATTTAGTTTGATATTTGTGTGGACCAATTACGTAGTTTAAATTTAGATTTTTGTTTTTGTATTTAATATGTGGATTGGGTATTCGAATCTCTAATTTAACAAAGTCTCGCTTCTAGACTAGATCCTAATTGACAAATTAAGATTTGGACAATAAAACTATTATGTATAAATAATAGAGAAGTTTTTATTTAGATACCACATCAAATTAGGGAGAGACTGGAACCTTCGACCTTATGAGAAGGAAGCGGGTGCCTAATCACTTGAATTATACTCATGTTGGCTTAATAATATAGAACTAGCATCCTCGTTATCATCAAATTGCACAAACCATGACATAGGTTATCTCAATTAGTTACATTATTATGTAATTTGTTCTTTTTAATTATTATTATTATTCCATAAGTTAAACTAGATTTTTTAGTGAAATAGATAGAAATTTTCTTTAGCGAATTTATTATTCCATAAATTATTGTTTGTTTAATCCTCTGAGATTCACTTGAAATATAAGAGCCAGCCAAATGAATCAATCACAAAACACGAGTTATTTCAATTTAGCCGAAAGATTCTTTAGAAAAATAAAAATCAAAGAATTTCCATTTTGCTCTCTTTTTGTTCCAGCCATAAATATGTTTGATAGTGTTTTTTTGTAGTCACTTATACTTTTTCTATGTTATAGTATATATATAACTACTAATGTTGATTAAATCCCCACATCCTGATTTTTTTTTTGGGTTACTACACAATAATAAATCATAATCAACTTTGTTGACTCAAATATTAACATGAGATCCAATATTATTAACCATAATAATTTAAAATGTGAAAAAAAAAATATCATAAACTTAATTTGAATTCAATAACCTCATATTTTAATATTATATTAAATCATCACTAGACTTAATTTAAATTATTAGATTACATTGAATCTACTCATAAGTATATCACCTCTCCCAATAAAAAAAACAATAAATTAAAAAAGAAAATATCCATATCCATAATCATAATCATAAATATAATGAGGAATAAAATTTAAAAGTTGCAGAATAAAATAAATAAATAAATGAAGAAGATGCTGTTTTAGAAATTAGGTATGAAAATGAAAAGAAAAAAAAAAGGTAAGGTTTGACAGTGTAAATTCAGAAGTGTCACTATTAAAAACAGAAGAGAGAGAGAGAGAGAGAGAGAGTACAGAGTTTTGGCAAACAAGAAGGAAAGAAGGGACAATGATTACTGAAAATGGAGGGAGGGAGGGGTAAACTTGAGAAATCGAGCCCTCCATGCACTGATCACGACATTACCTCAAACCCACTTCCCTTCCCTTCCCTTCCCTTCCCACACGCTTTCCTTTTAACTTTCTTTCTCTTTCTCTTTAATCTATTTTAACAGTCCGAATCTTTGTCGATATTTACTCAGGCAGGCAGCTGTGTCAGCCCTATTTTTTAAATTTAAGATTTAAAAAAAAAAAAAAAAAAACCTTTGTATTTTCTTCTTTTTAAACTTGGTTCAATGTGTTGTTTTCTATATTTTGCTAATTTATTTTCAAACCGAATCTCCTCTTTTACTCTCTTTTTTTCTTTCATCTATGCTCTCCAATTTTGAAAAAAAAAACACTTTTTTTTTTAAAAGACGGTTGAGAGAATGAGGTGGTAAAATATGAAATTATGATTTTATTAATTAATTTATCAATAATATTTCATTAAAAAATTTAATATTGAATATTTAGTTTTTATGTATGGTGGAGTTATCATTGAGTTTCAGATTCACAAGGATTTGAATCCATTCTCGCTCTTCAAACCACCGCAAGCAGGGGCGGATCTAATGTAAAAAATGAAAAAATTATAAGTAAAAATTTGACTTTTTAATGTATTTTATCTATTTTGCCCCCAAATTTTTAGAAATATTTTTATATAGTTTTTGCCTTCTAAAAAAATTTCTAGATCCGCCTGGACCGCAAGGTTATATATTTTAGTTCAGATAAATTTTTATCTTTTCAATATATGACCAAACCCTCCTTTAAATTCAGGGTCCTAAACACGTAGGTAAAGAAAGAGGAAATACAAACTTATATTCAAGAGACCTCCTACTCTCTATTTTTTGTTAAATCACCACTAAAATCAAGTTATTAGATTATAAAATTTTACACACATGCACATATAGGTCAACTGGTTAGGTGTTGGTATTATCTTTATTAAAATCGAAGATTTGAGTCTCTTTCTCTCTCAATTTGATTTAATATGTAAAAAAGAAAAAACTTATATACAAACTAGGAAAATCAGGGCAAAACATGAAATAAAATAAAAATCCCAGATGAAATTTTATAAATCTAAGTACAATATAACACTAGCATCCTAGAAAAAACACTACTGCAAATAGGTTTGTTTGGATTATGCAGAAAAACTACCTGATTTTGAATGGGAGAGAGAGAGAGAGAGGGAGGGGACCAAATGTATATAAAGACTGAAAACTTTGTGGCAGAGAAAATTAAAATCATCATAAAGTATTTAGCCCAAAAGTATTAGCTGTCTTTGGATAGGAAACTTTCAAGGGGTCCATAAAGGCTAGGGTTTTCATTATTATACCATATCAATCAATCTATCTATCCTATTCTATCTATCTATCTAACTACTAGAATTCATTTTCATATTCATATTCATAATAGTAAACCAAAAAAAACAAAACTTTGGGTACTTTACCATATATATTTTTTGTCAGCTTCTTTAGAGGTAGAAGTAATTTTTGCATTTATAGTTTTTAAGGCTTTTTGGCCTTCCCTTACCCTCTGGAAAACTGCAGTTTCAACATTCAATGGCTTTTGCAGAATATGACAATCTATAATCTGATTTAATGAGAGAGAGAGAGAGAGAAACAAAGAGCTAGTTGCTTCATGTTTTTTTAAAATATATTACAATATTAAGTTACGTCTAATTGAAAGAGGAGAAACTCGAACCTTACATTAAAAAACTATATGTTGATTTAGGATGCCATAGATTCAAGAAGAAGAATTGAAAGAATGAAAAACTCAGAAATTGCATTGATAAAAAATGAGAGAGAGAGAGAGAGCTAAAAAAGAAATTTGTTCCCTTTTACATGCACATGGACAGCTAGCAAGAACCTAACCAATTAACTAAAAAAACTGAAATATAAGCTAACCTAAGTTAGCTACTAACTAAACTATTAGTAAACCCTTAACTATGGAGAGTAAAGAATATAAAAAACAACACAATATTTAGAAATAATAATAATAATAAATAAAGTAAAGATTGAGTAATATTCTATTATTGGCAATAATTAAATTAGGCAAAAAAGGTATCAGTTGGTTCTTTATCCACTAATTTTCAATTTTGTTTCTTCTCTTAAAGAAAATTTAATTTCATCTTTGGTATTAGAATGTTTCAATCAGATCTTTGTCTAATAACACGATTAGAAAGACATTAAATTTTTATGTTGTGTATCTCTACTAATACTGGTTGGAGTAATTGAAAATTTAGTATTTATTCTACAATATTTGCAAATATAATATTTTTTTCAAAAATAATTATACATATAACAAATTATTGAGTAACATTAGTGATTATTTTCGATTATCATCTGTATTATTAATCATTAAATTACGTAAATCAATTATTATCACGTGAATTTTTAAACAAATATTTGATTGACAATTTGAATAATTGTGTAGGCACTCGGTAGTTGTGACTAGGTTTTATTAGATCTGAAGTTGTCAAGTCTATATTTTTATTGTGCATAATAATAAAATTGTTAAGTTTAAATTAGTGTAAAATGTGTTTGAATTGTAAAATAAGAATGTGTTTATTAAGGATAATGTATTTAGATAACTCATCTTTCAAGGTTGTAAAATCGGAATCCAAATATAAGTTACGTTTGTATACCTTTTTTTTTTCCCCACAATCGTGAGTCAAACGACCCCATAAAACTCTCAACAAAAAGATTGATTAAATAATTAAGTCTTAAGAAAACCATATTCACGTTACTGACATACACAAGCCTTACATTGCAGCTTGTGACCAATAACATTCATGTTGGGCTTGTGTAGGTAATTAAAGTCAAAAAGTCAAATTATGTAATATATATAATTTTGGCCCATTGACCAAATTGAAGCCCAAAACTTATCTTCTGTCTTTAGTAAGATTTTGGTGCTGCCATTATTAGGTTTCTCTAATAATATATATATGTTATTTTTTTGGTGGAGGCGTGGCGGTGAAACAGACCTTGTGGAGAAGCAAAATTACAACATTAGCGGCTGTAAGTTTGTTCATCGTGAGGCAGTAGAGAAGCAACTTATTTTTTGAGGTTTTGGGGGCTTGTTTTCTTGAGAGAAAAAATAGAGAATGATCGATTGTAACTTCTATTTTATCTCAATTGTATTCTTCATCTTCGTAGTGGAACCTGCAATATTTGCAGAAGACAGGACGTACCAATTGGGAACCTGTATAAAAATCTCTCGTATCGTTTCTCTCCCGCTATTATTTTATTCTTGTGTTGCTATTTATCATTCTCGATTTAGGGAGTTTAGGGAGTTGCAAATCCTTCAAATTCCCAACAATTCAAAAATCACATTATGTCAGTCCCATTAAATAATTTCTTGTCACCAAACTTTCATCTAGGCACCAGATGAAAATGTGGATAGCCTATATATATTGTGAGCTTGATTTGGGTCCGTAACCCAACAATAGTTGGGAAATTTTGGTAGGTACTAAATTTTTTTTTTAATAATATTTTAAAATTGTTTATTAATATCTAATAATTTAAAATTTAATTAATTATTAAATGAATGTGTTAACTAATCATTATATCACTTAATAATCATTGAATTATATAAAACAGTGAATGATTTTGATAATATTTTTTATAGAAAATTTTGCTAGCTTTAAAATCACCTTTAATCGTTCCGATGTAGGATTCTCAAACTGCCCCTTCAAGATGGTGCATTTTTTTGAATCACTATTTTCAAGTCGAATCCCATTTTTTAGACCAAATGTCCGTTTGGGCTTGTTGGGCTCTAATATCATATGGTTTCATCTTACAACCAATTGACAATGAGATAAGTAGCTATTAATAATGTGAGCATCCATCTCAAAACCAATTGGTTATGAGAGGAGTGACCCTTAGAGTTTATAAATGTTATGAGTTCCCTACATTTTTCCAATGTGGGATTCTCAACATGCCCCCTCAAGATGGTGTCTCTTTTGGGCTCACCATTTAATTCTTGGGTCGAATCCCATTTTGGATCGAATGCCCGTTTAGGCTTGTTGGGCTCTGATACCATATTAAAAATGTGGGCATCCATCTCAAAACCAATTGGTTATGAGAGGAGTGACCCTTAGAGTTTATAAATGTTATGAATTCCCTACATCTTTCTGATGTGAAATTCTCAACAGTAGCTCATGTATTTTATAAACATTATGAGTTTCTCTTCATCTTTTTGATATGAGATTCTCAACAAATAAATAGGGCCGTTGGTTTTTTATTTTATTTTATTATATTCCTTTTTTGTGAGGATAGATTATTCTTGGGCATAAAATGAAATTCATTCCTATGTGATTTAACACGATTATAAACAATACTCCCATCGTTTAAATTTTTTATGCTAACGGATTAATGAATGATAAATTGATATCTTTATTAAATAACATCATCACATTATAAACTTATACAATTCGATTTGAGTTATTATGCTGCTTCAAGATAGTGAAATCTAAAGAGTGTTGCACTTGTATAAAAACAAATGTGAGAGTTTTTTAGATTTTGTATAAGTTTAAGGTACAAATAAAAATCTGAGCATACTTCAAATGGTTAGACACTTTCTCTATTTTTATGCATGAGATTTTGACATTCCTCTTCTCCAATTTAATGTGACTAAAAAAAATTGTAAGTGTAATAAAAAGTATTAAGTTTAAAATTAAAAAATGATGTGGATATTGAACTAAAAAAAGGCTAGAAACCAATAAATTAAATGAAAAATAATAAAATAGATCAATAAATTATTTAGGGCCTGTTTGGTAACCATCATAATTTCTGTTTCTTGTTTCTATTTCTCATTTTTTAAGAAATGTAGTTGTTTGGTAACTATTCCTGTTTATTGTTTCTCATTTTTTAGAAACCGTTTCTAAAATTTCTAAATTGTGTAGAAATTTTAGAAACAACAAATTTTAGTTTCTTGTTTCTCATTATTGTTTCCAAACTTTTCAACACATTGATAAATTATTATATTGTCCCGTTTTGACTTATAAAATATATTATAAATATCAAAAAATTATATTGATATAATATTTTTAAATATGTCTTTTAAAATTTTAATATTTTCAAAATATTTTTATTTTTTTTAAATGAAAAACAGAAATAAGAAATAGTTACTAAACACATTTCTATATCTTTTTTCTTTGTTTCTTTTTTCTTCAAGAAACAATAAATAAGAAACAGTTACCAAACATGTTTCTATTTCTCTTTTTTTTTAAAAAAGAACAAGAAACAAGAAATAAAAATAAGAAACAAGAAAGGGAAACGAAGAAGGTTACCAAACGAGTCCTTAATGTACATTTTTTTCTCCCTAATCTCTCTCTAACTTATTTAGTTACACTATAAATAGTTACCCTTACTTTTTGAGATAATCCAGTATATAGCCTGTTTTGGCTATATGCTAAGACTTTTCTAGCCCATAGGTTTTTTTTAATACTTTTTAGCCCAATCATACTATAATTTTTTTGTTTATACTTGATTTACCCTCTTTAATATTTATTATTTTCACTTAATTCATGTTCTTTTTATTTTGTTTTTAATTTTTCAATTATTTTGTTTCTAGACTTTCTCCTTATTCAAATATTTGAATTTTTCATTAATAAAAACCCTACCTACAGGATATCATGATGAGAAAACCCTGTATTGGCAATGGCAGCCGAACTTTGATATTATCATTTATCATAACCATTCCAAAAAAATTCCTTGCATCTTATCCATATGAGAGTTACCGTCAATTTTTTTCCTTTTCTTTTTAGAATTTCAGTTTTTTTTTCCTTTTCGTTTCAAGGTCGTGATGTTCATCTTCTTCACTACCTTTATTTTATCAATTTTCCTTCGTCTTTTTCATGGTAATTTTCTTTTCATTCTCCTATAAATAAGTTTTGACATCGAAATTTGAACACGGATCTAGAACAAAAACGGAAGTAAAAATGGAAAGTGCCGTGTCGCCGGATCTCGAATAGAGATTAGGATGCAAGACTCATACGGTTGGAGAAGACAAAGTTCATTAGCTACCGTAGAAGACGATCGTTGATAAACCCAGGATCCTGGTATAGTACGATCGAGATCGAAGCTCATCTTCGTACATTTCATCTTTTTTGTTCTTTAAACCATGATTTTCCTGGTATTTTCTAATCCTTTTTACATCATACTTATCCCGCCTTACATCTTTTCATGTACTGTACATAAATATATTATATTACGTACAATATATTATCTTCTACTCTCTTACATATTTACGTGTAGTTTACATAAATATATTATATTATGTACAATATATTATCATCTATTACCGTACATTTTTGTGTGTAATGTACTTAAAATATATTATTATTGTGTAATAACCCTAAACAATATAAATACAATGTCTTTTGTACATCTATATATTGTACCTCATAATTTACTTTTTTCCCTTAAAGTTTTCGCATCATCGTATATTTATAATATAAATTATACTGTACACTTTTCGTTTTTTTTGTTTATGTCAATTGTTTTAATAAAATGGAATTTGTGTTTTTTTAGAAAAATTATCATTGTGTGTTAATTCTTTTTATTTGTCTAAATCTTAAGTTATTTTCTTTATTTTTTTCATTAATACCTTTTCAAATCACCATTATCTCTCTTCTTTTTCATCAATATTATAATTCCTTGATTTAAGCATTTTTAAATCTTCATTCTCTCTCTTCTTTCCTTCTTAATTAAATCAGTATAGTAAAGAGTTGTTTGGGTATTTTACACACTAGATAGGCCAAAAAGTCTTATTATTTTGGGTAATTTTCATAACTACCCTTTTTATGATTTAAGTTATCAAAAGTACCCCAATTTTTTTAAACATTTCAAAACTACCCTAAAGTTGACAAGTGGCTACAATTGATTAGTGAGATACCATAACTAACTATGTAAAAACTACCAATTAAGGGTAGAAAAGAAACTAATTTTTTTATTAGGGTAGTTTTGAAAACCACACTTCATTAAGGGGTATTTATGATAAACTTTATGGGTTGGCCAGAAGTCCTAATTTTTTAAAAAATAGGCTATCTACTAGATTAACCCTACTATTTTCTCCATACAAACTAAAACTATGGGCCAAACTGTTAAATGATGGGCCTTCAATGTTTGATAGCTTAATGCTCGTAACTCGAGGATAGGCCCAACTTTCCAATGCCACCACATTTGTTTCATGTATATGAGAATGAGCGAGAATGAGATACTCTCGAGAATCAAGTTTTACAATCTTATTAACATAAAATTAATTATTTAATTTAATTATTAATTATAAACAATATATAAAATAATAATTAATAAAAATATGAACCATATTTTATTAATCTCGTTTTTATCAAATAATACTCCAATTTATTAATCTCGTTCTTATCAAATAATACTCCAAACACACGACACAATTAGTTTATGTTGGGAGTCGTAAAAGAGATTTTGGTGATTGAAGAGAAATGCTCAAGTAACCTTATCATAACTAGATTAGAGGTGTTTATGGATTGAGTTGGTTGAATTGGGTCCTCGAGGTAATATTTAATTTTGGATTTGGGTCATTCAGTTACCTATAGAAGTCATGAATATGAACATTTTGGCTATTATTTTTATTCATCTTTAAACTAGTCTAGGATTTTCAAAACTTTTTTTTTAAAAATAAAATAAAAATAAATTGCTGATAAATAAAATTAATTTATAAATAGACAAAATCATTAAGAAATAAGTATTACATATTATTTTGAAACTTTTAGTTTTTTACAAGTTAACCAATTACCATTTACCTTTAATATATTTTAAAAAAATATATATATTTGATTTTTGTAATTAGATATAATTTACTTAACTAATAAAAAGTTACAGTACTTGATATTTATTAAAAGAAATATTTGAAATCACATAGAAAAGCCCTAAGGAAAAAAAAATATACACACAGCTTTGATTGAAAAAAAATGATTGAATTATTAAATAATTTTAATTATAAAAAATAAAATAAAACTAAATATAATAAAATTTAAAATATAGATATTTTGAATAAAATATTGTTAACCGGTAATTTAATTTAATTTAGGGTAAAATGCAAATAAAACCCCTATGGTCTTTTCAAAATGCATGAACGCCCCATGTACTTAGAAAATGGCAAATCGCACCCCTGTGGTCCTAATTTTTTTCAATCAGACCCCTCCCCTTCAATGTCAATAATTTTCTTTTAGTCATAACTTCTTCGTTTGAACTCCGATTTTGATGATTCAAGATGTTTTGGAATCTTCATTTCCGGCTTTACATAATTGTCGTTTCGAAACTTTGAAATCATCAATAACCAAAAGAGTTAACGATGTCAATCATACTTAGTGTTTCAATATTAATAAAATCTTTTATTTATTAATGCTTTCAAAGTTTCGAACTGACATATATGTAGAGACTAAAATGAGGATTCCAAAACATCTTGAATCGTCCAAATCGGAGTTCAAACGAAGAAGTTGTGGCTAAAAGAAAATTATTGACATTGAAGGGGAGGGGTCTGATTGAAAAAAATTGGAACCACAGAGGTGCGATTTGCCATTTTCAAAATACAGGGGGTGTTCATGCATTTTGAAAAGACCACAGGGGTTTTATTTGCATTTTACCCTTTAATTTAATTTAAGAAACATTTTTTTTAAAAAAGGTTGAGGATAAAAAATAATATTTCCTAGTAAACTTTACAATAATTTTTTTTTAAAAAAATCAAATTTAAAAATATTTATTCGAGTCATGTAATAAGTATGTAAATTTAAAAAATACATTTTGTTTGTTGAAGATGGTTTTTTAATCATTTCTAAATAATTTTATAAAGTATGGAAAAAAATCAATCCAAATTATTAAAATGATTAAATATTTGAAAGAAAAACATGTACATTTTAAACGTGGTAAAAACTATACTTTGCCCTTTTCTCTCTCTTTTGTTGTATCGTCTTTTCATATTTGGATTTATCTCTTCATGAAAATGATTTGATATTAAATATATCCCCACGTTTATATACAAGCCAAATTCTGTAGATTCCCTTTTTTTTTTTTTAATCTTCCAAATCTTACGTGGATGGGTTTCTTATCCGTTTGATTTTGACCTATTTGATTTTCGACCTACCATTTCTAATCTACAAAGAACAAGAAATTTACAACAATGATAAAAAATAAATAAATTGTGAAACGTGCAAAATACCAAGGAGATGTGGAACTGTCCGAGATCTCACCAAATCTTTCTACATAATTTGAAATTGAATGATAGAGGCAATGCAAAGCATCGTGACCATAATCAACCTCTTTAAGCATCACTCTCCACTTCAATTTTATATAATAAAATTTATCGTATGAAAGAAAATATATAATGATCTTCAATATATGAAAAATCTATATCACAACACAATTCAAATAAATCAATTAATTTAAAATTATCTTTTTTTTCCTATTCCAGGAGACATCTCAAATTGATAAAAAAAAATAGACTTCTTCTTAACAATCAAAAAATATGTTTGGTAGGAGGAGTTGTTAAAGCTTACGTAATGATTATGAATTTCAAGAATCTGAGTTTATAAAACATATATTTAGAATTTTGTGTAGATTAATTTTTGTATGAATTGAAAAATAAAGGTTAGGCTAATCAAATGATGCAAATCCACTCATTCTATTAAATACTATGAAAATAACGTGTGAGATTCAAATCTCGACCTTCATAATTTCAAAGAGAGTTGAACAAAAAAATAATATATGTATATAGTTAATTGTACAATATAACACCCACCCCTATATATCCTCACTTTGTCATCAGTCATCAGTAAGCAGTAAATAACTACACAACACAACCGAAAGTCATGGCCCCCCTTTCTTCCTCCATTACAGATATCTTCGGTGACCTAAACAATGTATCATTCGTTTCCTTACTTTCAAAACTCATTGGCGAATCCAAATTCGTCCAGAATAATCCGCCGGATCTTATTCCTCAAGAGGATAAGGTCGTTAATCACGTTCTCGACGTTCTCAACCCTCTCACCACCGGCGCTGGCGGACCGTTGGTAGTTAACCATATATCCTACAAGTCCGGCCGTGGAAATTTGATCGTGGAGTATCCTGGTACTGTGCCGGGAAAAGTTGTGTCGATCGTTGGTTGCCATTTGGATGTTGTTACTGCTATTCCTGATGAATGGGTAATGTTTCTTTTTTCTTTTTTCTTTTCAATTTCATGTAATTTCCGTAGTGGATTGAGTTTTAGGTTATTCAATTCAATTGAAACAAGAAAAGGATGATCTTGATTTTTGTGTGTGTTTGTGTTCTTGATTAGTACTGTATTTCCTTTTTATGGTTTTGTGATGTTTGAATGTTGTTTATAGTCTCATTTTTGGGGTTAAATTGAGAATTTGGTTCACTACTAGTTAAAATTGGCTTGTGATTTATCGATTTTATTAAATTTCCGTGTGTTTATTATATTCTTAGTACTGTGAGACATGCTATTCTTTACATAATTATTGTTATTTATGCAGGAGTTTGATCCGTTCTCCTTGAGTATTGATGGGGATAAACTTCGGGGTCGTGGAACTACTGATTGTTTGGGACATGTTGCCCTTGTTACTGAACTCATGAAGCGGCTTGGAGAGGCAAAACCGAAGTTGAAGTCTACCATTGTTGCTGTATTTATAGCCAATGAAGAGAATTCTTCAATCCCAGGGATTGGAGTAGATCAACTTGTGAAGGATGGATATCTTGATAAGTTAAAAGATGGGCCCCTGTAAGTGATTGCTTTTCTTTCCAAATAAGAACTCGATATAATTCATTTCCTCAATTGGAGTTTTTCATGAAACTCCCCTTAAACTTTGGTTAAGTTGTGTATTTTTGCTCTCTTTTATAGATATTGGCTTGATTCAGCAGATAAACAGCCTTGTATTGGTACTGGTGGTTCGATACCTTGGACACTTAAAACAACCGGAAAACTTTTCCATAGTGGTTTGCCAAACAAGGTGAGTCAGTATCAATAATTTTTTATGTAAGTGCACATGGTTTCATAAAAATGAGTCTTATCTTGCATTTTTAGGAAGCATTTTTCGGTTATTCAGAAGATTTTTGGTTGTTGAATTGATAAAATGAGTGCGAGGATGAGATTACAATTGTTGAAGTGTTTTTCAACCTTTCACATGGAAGTTCCCCATCTATCAGAATTATGGTTTTACAATAAATGGAAATTATTTTTAGTGAGATCCCACCCTCAACATTGCCTCTAATGGAGTCACAAGGTAGGCACAACGAGGGTAAAGACCCAGGTGAGGTGGCGTGGGGGATATTATAATAATAAGAAGAATAATTGTATTATGAAGAGGAGATTCCCTGATAAACTTGACCAATTGTTATTTTTTATTTTAATGTCAACTCTTAATGATTACCAAAAAAGCAAGGCTTTGCTTAATGTGCCTTGCATTTTAGATCGTCCAGATAACTTATTCATGTTTTAATATTTTAGAGTTGAGCTGAAAGAGTTAAGTGATGTAAATGTTGATCTGTTGCACCTTAATAATTGATTCTGTAAAATATATAATTCTCTAAATTTTGTTTAGCTTAAGATTGCATCATAATTTCCTATCTTTCTTATATGCAGGCTATTAACCCTTTGGAGCTAGCTATGGAAGCTCTCAAAGTGATCCAAACCCGATTTTACAAAGATTATCCTCCTCATCCCAAGGAAAAGGTATATGGATTTGAAACACCATCAACCATGAAACCAACACAATGGAGTTGTAAGTTCTGAACCTTAATTGATTAGTTTTTGGCAAAGAAAGATGCTTTCTTCATCATATTCATTTCTTCATCTAGATCCAGGAGGTGGTATCAATCAAATTCCGGGTGAATGTACAATTTCTGGAGATGTCAGGTTGATACTACTCTGAAACTTTTATGATTTTAAAAAAGTTGATAGATAATATCTACAGTATCTTACTTCATTTTACTTATGTATTTCGTTTCGGCTTCATTTGGCAGGTTAACTCCCTTCTACGAGTAAGTAGTGTACTTCCTCTCTTAAGCAAGTAACATCAGTTAGTAACCAAACTGCTGTGCTTATTTGCCAAAAAAAAGTTATCCTTCTGTTTTGTTGCATATTAATGGAAGTATCATGGAGTATTTGGAAATACTAGACAATAATAATTTTGTCTCTAATAATTTACTATTTTCTAGTATGGAGGATGTTATAAAGAAACTCCAAGCCTACGTTGATGATATTAATGAAAACATCGAGAAACTTGATACAAGGGGTCCGGTTTCAAAGTATGTCCTACCAGATGAAAACCTGAGGGGAAGGTGCTCTCTCTCTCTCTCTCTCTCTCTCTCTCTCATCATAATCACATGCTTTAACAATGTGTCTATTTACTATATGAATCCCTTTTCCCCTCCCCCAATATATATATATTGTAAATAAGTTTAATTAATTAGGTTAACTTGTATGTTTGGTCTCGGTACTTTTAAAATTTTCATTTTAGTTCCAATACTTTAGTTAAATCATATCATAGTATGATGTCAAAATTAAATTGTATTAGTTTTAATTTAACAGAAAAAAATCTAGACTTGGTAACTTCTTTTGGATATATTTTTATCTTTAACACTCATAAAGTTGTCACTTTAACCTTTTAAAATCCATGTCCCTTCCCTAATACCGGAACTATTGATATGATTTAACGAACTAAAGAAATTTTTAGAAGTATAAAGATCAAATGAACACAAAGTACAAGGATCAAATATATAATTTAACCTATTATTAACTGAAAAATAAAATACTTGTAATTTGAGGATAGTGTAGAAAATGCATTAAAAATAAATTGATTTTCACCCTTGGGCAATCCTGTTAGTTGATAACCGCATTTGGAACATAAAATGTTTTTTTTCCCAGCCTTGCAATAAGTTTTGAGGAGACAATGCCAGGAATTGCATGCAATATTGATTCTCGAGGGTATCATGTCTTATGTAAGGCCACTGAGGAGGTAGTGGGGTATGTCAAACCTTACTCGATTACTGGGAGCTTGCCACTTGTTCGGGAACTCCAGGTAATGCTCATGCATCTTCCCATTTCTCATTTGTCTGCTGTAATTTGTTGGACTCATTTAGTTTCTTCATCTCTTTGTTATTGTTATTTGTAGGGCGAGGGCTTTGACGTTCAGATTACAGGCTATGGTATGGTTTTTCTGACTCTATATCATATAGATACATATACTATTCTTTTCTTACAACATGACAAGGTTTTGTTGCTTAGAGTGCATTTTGTTTATGAACGCTCCATTCAACTGCTATGTTAGCAATTTCTAAATTCATCTTCAAGATGGGAAATTCTATAACATCTTAGCTTTATCAAGTCCTCGGGAATCAGTGCACAGCAATTTTGATGGTTAACAAATTCGAGAACATGTGCTTCACCCAGTCTAGTTCATAAACTTGTTTGCCATATTACCTCACACTTTAGCCTGACCTTCTCAACCAGTACGAATGGAGTGTATCAATATCAATGACTTGCTTGCCAGATCTTAACCAATCGTCGTGTGCGAGTGCGACACATTGTTGGAAATGTTTGAGTTCATAACTTTGTTGATCACTGATGCAAATTGGTGGTAGAAGTGATTGTTATTGTTCAGAATTCTGGTCATGAAATCTTGCTTTATGGAATGGTGATTATAATAAAGATCTGATCAATGCTATAATGTTTTCTTGTGCAGGATTAATGGATACGTACCATGCCAACAACGAGTATTGTCTTCTTTCTGATATGGGCCAAGGCTACAAGGTCTTTGCCGGCATCATCTCTCAATTAGAAGAAGACTGAGAATTGTAAAAAAATGTTGTTTTAAATAAATAATACTGCTTTTAGAGTGAAAAGAGCATTCATGTAATGTAAAGCAGTATGTTTGAACTCTCATTATATGTCATAATTTGTACTCATTATATCTCATAATAAAAGATTGTCTACTAATTGCTCTGTTTTACTGCCCGACTATGGCTTCAAATTTTTTTTCTCAAATGGGATCATACATTTGAATTTGGCATAGAAACCTTTCAAGTGATTTATAATATAAATATTGAGATTATTGGGTATTTGAATAATTATTTATTAATTTATAATTTGAAAGAAAAAAATCTTAAAAGATATATATATATATATATAATTACAAAAATTTCAAGTATAAAGTTGTTTCTTTCTAACCGTTTAAATTGACCCTTAAATGAAGATTTTGATACATTTTTAGAAGATGTAATTTTTAACAACTCTTACTTCTCTCTATATTAAACATATTTTACCATTTGTTTTTAGGTTCATTGTTTGAAACGGCTTATGCCGTTATCCATTTTATACGTTAATATTTCCTTGATTATAAATTAAGCAAATAATGAAATAGACAAATAATAATAAGACCTACAATGCAAAAAATAAGAAAATGACTACATTTTCAAATAAATAAAAAACAAAGTGGGAAAATGCAACGCTAAAGTAAACGTAGAAGTAGAACATGAGGAAAGGGGAAATCTTACAAGAAAGTTTTATAGATTATCTTTATGTACGTGAGACCAATAATCAACAAATCAGAGTGGCGCAGCGGAAGCGTGGTGGGCCCATAACCCACAGGTCCCAGGATCGAAACCTGGCTCTGATATATAAGAGTAGCTTCCGACGTCTTTTTTTTTTTCCCCTTCGTTTCATGAAACGGAAATCAACCCCGATATTATTTTAACGAAAAAAGAAAAAGAAAAACAAAGAAAGGAAAAAGTTTCCTAATTAATAATTAATTATTCATCGACGGTCGGGTCAAACAAACAAAATTTCACTTGTTAGTTGCAGAAACAAAGAAAGAATTCACAAATCCCTTCCCTCAATGTAAAAATCTTCCTCCAAAAGCTTATTTTCTTTGAATTCTTCAGATCTCAAACCCTACTACGTTCCTTCTCTTTCTCGTTATTCTGATCATTTCTGATTTTCATCAGAGTCATTTTGGGCTTTTTTTTCTTCCCCTTCCAATTTCGAACACGATCCACTGGATCAGCGATGCCGGTGGCTGCATCGGCGATTTACTTTCTCAATCTCCGAGGCGATGTTCTCATTAATCGTCTTTACCGTGATGACGTCGGGTAATTTTCACGCTTTTTCATTTTTCTGAGCTCAATTACTATTCTAGATGTTGATACCTAAGGATTTTCGGCAATTTGCTAATGTGATTTTGCGTTAAATATAGTGTTCTAGAAACTCTGAATTTTCACTCTTTTTATGTTTCTGAGCTCAATCAGTTTTCTAGATATTGATTCCTGAGGATTTACCGCAATTTGTTACTGTGATTTTCGTTTTGGGATGATTTTGCGTAAAATATTGTGCTCAAGATACTCCGAAATTTTTGTCTTAGAAGTTGATGTGATTGTGTAGGTTTATTAGTTCTCTGTGGCATGGTACTTGTAAGGATTAAATGCAGAGAATTCAATATCAGCGTGCCTAGTTTTCATCTTTTGGGAGGTTATTTATTGAACTCCGATAGAAATCGCTTTTTAACTAGATAAAGGATGTTAAGCGATCCACAAAATAAATTCTTGTAAGACAGAAACAACCATTTCACTTGGCCGTGTAATTTAGTACCAGTTTCGAAGATGTTTGCTCATTATATTGTGAACTCTTGATGCTTGTTTACATTTCATTTAAATTTATGATCTTTAATTTTTTTTTGACACATAATTAATTCTTTCAGGGGGAATATGGTGGATGCTTTCCGAACACATATAATGCAAACAAAAGAACTTGGTACCTGTCCTGTGCGGCAGATCGGTGGTTGCTCTTTCTTTTACATGAGAATTAGCAATGTATACATCGTGATTGTTGTTAGCAGCAATGCAAATGTAGCATGTGCATTCAAGTTTGTTGTTGAGGTAATTGGTTGCTTCCTTTTGGTTGTATACTTTGATGGGATTTGCTATTCCTACATGAGTTTTAGTTTAAATGAAGCTTTTCCTACACGAGTTAATTACTAGGTTTGCTTAAACAATTGTTATCAAGTTTGAATTTAGTAGCTGTTTATTAGGATAAAATGAACACAAATTTTCTTATGTAACCAAATTTCTATGGAAAAAATTAAGTAGATAAATAATATAGGAAATACATTTAATTTTATGGCACTCACAGTGGAAATTTGCTTACAGGCTGTTGCACTGTTCAAATCTTATTTTGGTGGGGCTTTTGATGAAGATGCAATTCGCAACAATTTTGTTCTTATTTATGAGCTGTTGGATGGTTTGTGATGCCTCATTATCCATTTTCATTCTTAGTTTTTTACTTTCTATGTATGGTTTATCTTTTATTTTATTCTTAATGAAAATAAGTGTGGGGGGTAGAAAAACAAGAAATGATTTAACCAACTACAAACAAAGAATATACCAATATAGTTACTTTGTTATGTAAAGTTTATTTGTGATAACTGAAAGATCTATGCCACATGACTAGATGCTTTTATGAAAAAAAAAGGTAGAAAAAATCGAAGCATTCTACTAGCATAAGTCATCTAGCTAATATTACCCTCCACATCAGATTAGCACAACATGTGGTATGGGCAGTAGGGTGTGGTACACTATGACAAATTTCATATTGTTTTGGGTAATTGAGTTATCAAATTACTAAAGCATTCAAGGATAATACCCTTTTTTGTGGTCGGGTTTAGCATGGCAATTTACGTTTTGAAATTGGATAGTTTTCTGTCATCTAATGCTAATTTTATACTTGTGCATCTTGAAGAACCAAATCTATGGAAATTACTTGGCTGAATGGTTGAGTAAAGAACCGGGTTGTGTTAAATTTATTAGGGCTAGAGTGTTTGGTTGCTTGGTTCTGGTGGTAGAGTTGATTGCTTACTGATCTATGTTAGTTATGATGTATGCATACATGACTTGTTTATATATCACTACAATTTAGGCATTTTCATTGCATACGAAGAGGCTTTTTGTTGTGTTGTTTTGTTTGTATGCATGACATATTGTTTGCTTTATTGTTTTTTTTAAAGAAATCAGATGCAACCCTGTCATGGAAATGTGTGAAAAACTGATATCTGCCTCTTATTTCCAGAAATTATGGATTTTGGCTATCCACAAAATCTCTCTCCTGAAATTCTGAAACTCTATATCACTCAGGAAGGAGTTCGCTCACCATTCTCATCCAAGGTTAGATGATATTACATATTTTAATAAACCTGTGATTGGCCAGTTTTCGAGCATGTTTTGGGGTTCATTCATTTGTAATTCTTAAGAGGATCTCATCCTCTTCAACTCTTGTAATACCTTCACATCGATTACTTTTTTCTAATATATAAAAATATGTATATATGTGGGTGAATATATATGTCCTAAAAGGAAGAATGGTTATGTTGATACTTAAAATTATTTACTGATATTTTTTCATTTTGCTCTCTATGCACCATGTGAATAAAAGCCTACAGATAAGCCTGTTCCAAATGCAACTTTGCAAGTAACAGGTGCTGTTGGTTGGCGGAGGGAAGGCCTTGTATATAAAAAGAATGAGGTGAGCATTATGTTTTTTCTGCTTGCTTGAATATCGCAATCGATTCAATTCTGGATATTCTCCCTGCAGGTCTTCTTGGATATTGTGGAAAGCGTAAACCTTCTTATGTCTTCCAAAGGTATTTAAATCTTAATGGCTTCAAAGTGTTTTACTTTATCTAAACTTGTTGTGGAACCTCACAAACTTTTGGTGATCATAGGTAGTGTTTTGCGTTGTGATGTAACTGGGAAGATTCTTATGAAGTGTTTTCTTTCCGGAATGCCTGATTTGAAGTTGGGTTTAAATGATAAAATTGGCCTTGAGAAAGAATCACAGTTGAAGTCCCGTCCAACGAAAAGGTTGGTAGTTTTTTATCTGAGAATGATCCTCCATAACTCTACTATTTCTTTTGATTTTTCTTGGTCATCTATAGTTGCATTAATTAATTTTACCACTTCCTCGATTATTTATTTAGTATTTTTGGTTCTCTCTGATTCATCTGTTCGTTGGTCGTAGATTATTGTTTTATGTGTCTAAAAGTTGAATAGGAATGCATTTTCAATATGTCGCCTCAATTTTGCTTTCATTGTACTAATGATAGTAGTAGGAAAGGAAGAAATAATTATTTGTAATTTTTTTTGCTTACCAATTTAGTAATATATTATGATCATCTTATCTCGTTGGAAAGTTGTGTTTTTATTTCTTTTAGGTTTTTTAGAACATCTCTGATGGTGTTATATTTCTTTACATGCCAATGTTTCTATTTGCTCAAAGTTATCTTATTTGAATCCTCTTGCACAACATGGAAGTTGGTGAGTTAATATCATGTGTGTCTTCTTACTGCAACTTTATGAGTACTGTCTTATATCCACAGTTTCACTTGGGAGCGAAAAAAGAATCATTCTTTACTTGAGTAGTTATATTTATCTTATTTTTTGAATTGTGGTGGTGTTGGGATTGGGTTAGGCCTTTCTTATATTTTTCTAATTGCTTTAAAGGAACGTGTGTGGATGATCATAGAATTCAAGTAGAGATTTTGGTGTTCTTTCACATGTATCTATATGTTCTGATATTTCATTGGTTTGGTAGGATCAATGATCCCCAATTTCGAACTTGATTTGAGATTTGCTTGATGAGTTCTCTGTTTCCTATTCGTTTTTGTATGCACTGCTTTATTTAATGATCTATTTTGCAGCGGAAAAACAATTGAGCTTGATGATGTTACTTTCCATCAGTGTGTAAATTTGACGAGATTTAACTCAGAGAAGACTGTCAGCTTTGTGCCTCCTGATGGTGAATTTGAATTGATGAAGTAAGTTGGAATATCTTTTTATTTAAATCCGTCTTGTGCTTTATTTAAAGTTAGGATTCTTATTAGCTATTTTTAACTCACTGTTCTTTTTAACTTAGAACATCTTACTTTTAGAATATCTACATTCTTTATACATGTCAGGTCCAAGCATGTTATTAATGTGTGATTTATTTGAAGGAATATTGTTCATTTGTTCTGCATGGAGGTGGAGCAATCTATAATTGATTGGTGAAATATTCTGCTACCGAGTCTGCTTCATCAAGTTGAAGTATTTTATCTTTTTTTTTTAACGGAAGTACTTTTACTGTTGAAGTTAGAACACTCTTATTATTATTATTTTTTTAAATAATCCTTGATCTCCTTGTATTTTTCATGACCTTCTACAATTTTAGTACTTTATGAAGTAAGTTTGTTTGAGTGCCTGTGCAGCTATGTTCTTGAAAACTTGTGCTATTTGTTTATTATCCATATGTTAGCAGAGTGACTAATTGTGTCCTCATAGAACTTTTAATATGCTTGTCATGCAATTCTCTCTGGCAGAGGAAGGACAAATGATCCCATATGCGAAGAAGGTAGAGAGAGGGCAACATGGATTTTTTTTTGTATGGAGGCATATTGAGAGTTCAATCCCTTTTCATATTATTATTTTTCTTATGTTTCAGGTATTGTTATCTTATTTTCGATACAGGATCATATTTTTTTTTGTTCCTTTGGCTGCAGGTATCGTATTACCGAGGGTGTTAATCTTCCATTCCGAGTATTGCCGACAATTAAGGAGCTTGGTAGAACGCGTATGGAAGTTAATGTGAAGGTTTGTGGTGCTCTAAATTCAATGGGGGAAAATGATATTGATGTAAAGAGTTCCAAAATTCACCTTAAGTTCATTTCCACTGACCTTCAGGTAAAGAGCGTCTTTGGTGCGAAAATGTTTGCTCTTGGCGTGGTCATTAAAGTTCCTGTTCCAAAGCAGACAGCTAAAACTAGTTTTCAAGTGACATCGGGTCGAGCGAAGTACAATGCCTCTATTGATTGTATTGTTTGGAAGTAAGTATTTTATTTTGGAAGTTCTTTTATTTTTCCTTGATATGGTTGTCTATATGGTTTATTTTTCTCTTCCAATAAGAAAAGATTTCCTTGATAATATGTGATATTTGTCTGGATTTTAGGATCAGAAAATTTCCTGGACAAACAGAACCAACCATGAGTGCAGAAGTTGAGCTTATTTCTACAATGACTGAAAGGAAACCTTGGACGCGGCCACCAATTCAGATGGAGTTTCAGGTACTCAAATATTTAACTCTAATATATTATTTTATGATTGCGACGACTTTCATATACGGCTCTTTTTCCATTGATCGTTTTTTTTTGTTATTGGAAGAAATATTTTACATTTTTATTAAAAAAGAAACATTTTAATTTTTTTTATTAAATGATCGTTTTTTCTATTTTAAAATAAGACAGTTTTATTAAATGATAGTTCTTTTGATATTAGAAAATGGTACATCGATCTTTTATCAAGGAAAAGTTAAAATTTGCATTTCAAACTCATTTAAATTTTCCTGTGAATTAAGTTTGTGACTTCTCTCTCCTGTGTACTGTGATTTTATTAGTGGTTGAGTGAGCATTTTTTGAAATATCAAACCGTTTGGTTATACAGGTTCCCATGTTCACAGCCTCAGGTTTGCGTGTCCGTTTCCTTAAGGTATTATTCTACTATACTGCCTACAACTCTTCGAGTGTCATAGGAAAAGTCCATATATGTGATGTATGATGTTAGGAATGTTATTAAGGGTATGATATTGATAGTAAATTTGTAATTAGTTAATGAATTTGTTAGGATGGTTTGGTGATAAATAGAGGGGGTTTGGTTAAAGAGGAATTAAGCACTTAGATGGTTGTTTGGACTTGAGCTTTCCCTATGGAAGACATCAAAGCTTTTTTTTTTTTTTTTTTTTCATTTTTTTTATTTTATTTATTTATTTATAGGAAACTGAGATTATTATATAGAAAAGGAGGTTTTTTTTAATTATTTTTAGTGAAATTTGCAATGATAGCCGTTTTTTAAAAGTCAAGTTGCACAATATTAATATTTTGAGATAATTGCTAATCACATAGGTTTGCCTGATATGCAAATTATATTCATGTGTTTGAAAACGGTTTTAAACATTTCAGTGGTTTGTTAATTTGCTAATGACACCTTTCCATCTGCCATTTTTAATGGATTGGTACACATGACACATAGTAAGTCACATGCACCAATTCCAATAAAAATAAAGAAAAATTTGATAGAAGGGTATGATTTGTAAATTTCGCAAACCATATGGGTGTTTAAAACCGTTTTAATGGAAATGGTTTTTAACAATGAAGCCTATCCCTTGTTTGCTCTTTCAGGTATGGGAGAAGAGTGGTTACAACACTGTCGAGTGGGTTCGTTACATAACTAAAGCTGGATCATATGAAATCAGGTGTTAAAATTATCAAAAATCTTGCTGGGAAACATTTGGGAGAAAAAACCATTCATTGAATGGAGGAGAAAATCCAAATTCATTATTTGAGAGAAACTTCATGGGGGAAACTGGTGATTCTATAGTCTTGTTTTGTTTTGATTTGTAATCACTCACCTTTGAGGTTTTTTAGAGCCTATTTGATTTGATGTTTATATACTTGTTAGAATATGTAATCTATTACTATATTCTTTCCTCCCCATTTCTGCTTTATATCTTTCGGCATTAAAAATCAACCTCGCTGCTTTTGTTGTAATCAAGGTCTTGTAGTGAAAAATCTATTGATTTCAGATGAATTCCTTTGAGATGGGCTTGTGATCAATACTGAGATTCATTAAGAGTAGCTCGACTAATCTCTGTACGTCGTCACAAACAAATAATATTTGGTATCGGGAAACTTATAGGATAATATAGGCGCTCACATATGGTTTGTGAAAGTGAAACAATGAGTTTTT